>JAANDH010000032.1:118710-372168 GCA_011799765.1 Nymphaea thermarum
GAGAGAGTAATGCTGATATGCTACGTTCCAGAAGCTTTGTCCAAGAGCTTTCTCTTTCAACCTTTCCTTACAAAGTGGTGTACATTCAAGTTTCGGTTTAACTTTAGTCTAGAAGTCACTTTTTTTCCATAGCTCAGGCCTTCAAATAGTCTTTCAATAGGGATGTCAATATATCCGATTTGAATCGGATATCTGATCAAATAGATCTGAAAAAATCAGATATAGAAAAAAAAATATCCGAAAAAGAAATCAGATCAGATTCAGATTTAATAAATGACATCTGATCAGATTCGGATCGGATTAATTTTAGACAAATATCTTATATCTAATGTTATTAAATTTTGAAAATTGACAAAATCTGGTTCAAAACTTGGATTCAGATTCAGATATCAATATAAAAATTGGATTTAGATTGTAAAATCGGATTCAGATATGATTTTTCTTTATAAGAATATATCCAACCAGTTGACATCCCTACTTTCAAGTGGGTCTAAGTTCCAAGCTCTATAGGAGCAGCGCCTTCAACAGCCAAATCTCATGCAAGTTTACAGCTACAATTTATCTTTTAGCTTCACATAGGTTTCAAATGACCAAACCGAAAAGTATTAGTCCAATAATTTAGAACATGAAATAAACTAGCAAGGGTTATCTTATGAAAATATACACTTGAATAATCGTAATCTCAGAAAAAGTTCGTGCGGTATCTTGGCATTTAGTGGCCAATAAAATATGAAAAAAGCTGCAGTTACCATAAGAACACCTACTACGGAAACACCTGCCTCTATTCCAAAATTGTTGTCATGTTCTAGGATGATTCGAAACTTGAATAATTATATACTTAAAAATATCTTTTTGCTACCGCAACATGAATAAATAAACAAGTATACATGATAATGATGATACCACTGTAAAAAAAAATAAATAAATAAAATCATGTCCTTCAAGCAAGATTCACACTAAAGTAGTGAAAATTTCTTAGAATCTGCTTTTTAATGGTGTTGGAAACAAACCCTAATTGTGTCTCCTGCTTTCAGTGAATGAAAAGTAAAGCACGGCATCCATACACCTACTCTTCTTTTAGGCTCATAGATCAACACTAGCTAACATGGCTAAATGGCATGTATATCCAAAGGAATATTTAGGAAGTACAAACAATCAGTAAGATGATAAAGTAATACCAAGTTTGATACTGTCTACTAGGAGGGACCATCCTACTTAGCCTAGTTCTCACACCCATGTGTGAAGCCAGAAGTTCTTCCTGTCTAAGCATCATTATATCAAATTGTTTGATGAAATGACACACAGAGCACACACACACACAGAGCACACACACACACAAACACACACACTATAATATATATATATATATATATAGTTCTCAAACCCATGTGTGAAGCCAGAAGTTCTTCCTGTCTAAGCAACATTATATCAAATTGTTTGTGAAATGACACACACACATACACAGAGCATGGACACACACACACAAACACACACACTATAATATATATATATATATATATATAATGCTCTCAGACCCATGTGTGATGCCAGAACTTCTTCCTGTCTAAGCATCATTATATCAAATTGTTTGGTGAAATGACATACACACACAACATACATACATACATACATACATACATATATATATATATGTGTGTGTGTGTGTGTGTGTGTGTGTGTAAGGCGGTTGGAGAACTTAAAATTCTATAACAGGAAAGAGTTGGCATTAGAGCTCAATCAATCAATCAATCCACATTAGCATCTAAAGCTACCTAGTCATTGGAATAGTGTACCTAATAACCCCAAAAGAGAGAGTAAACTAGAGGGACTCAAGTTCATTGGTGACCAATCGAACATATCTTGTACTAATCCCAAAACTATTTTATTTTTTGTCACTATTTCATCGTTGGTGCTAAGAGATTAGCTATAATTAAGTGTTTTACGTGCCTAAATTTGGATCTTAACTGAGTCAAAACCCCAAGGGTAGGTCTTACTTGGTGAAAAGTTGAGGAATCCAAATGGGTGGTGGATTTTTCAGTCTAAATTTCCTTTCATTTGAAGTATCTCAGGATTAGTGTGCACATGAAGGGAAAAAGAAGAAAGTGTGAGAGATAAAAAGGGGATTCAAAGATGCCTAGCTGCTCTTCTTTTCTCCCTTCTCTTGTCCATCATATTCTTTCCCATATACGTCTATATTGGATCAAATTAAGCAGCTGATCCATTTTAATTTGGACCCTTTTCCGAGTCATTTCTCAACATTTTAACCAATTGGCTTCATTATTCAGCCTTGTGACACGCAATAATCAGGTTTTAGCTCTTCCAGCTACTGTTGAGTTTATCAACCCGGACACCTTAATGAACCATGTATATCCAAGAATTCGAAAGTGAATAGTTTGTTAGATCTGCATGGCTCTGGATCCAATATGAATTTGGCTTATCTAGTTAATATTAAAGTTTCTTCAATGCTTAGTAGCTTACAACCATCCAAAATTCGATACTATCGGCATTCACTTTTCAATTGGACCCAATTCTAGAAAGAATACACACATCATGTCAAAAGCAGCAAGAAATTTGAAGTTGTTGGTGCAGTTGAAATTCGATCATGGACTTGTTGGTGTTTGTGCCCTGAAATTACAATGGGCACCAGAGAATGTTCACCTGACCACAATCTGAATGTATATCTTGATAACAAGCAAGAGGCAAGGAGCATATTTGAATCCCACGAACATTGAATTTTATTATACTTAATTACGATCTTCTCTTATGCGAGTAATATGAGAAAGAGAGAGAGAGTGATGATGATGATGAAATTAAATATGCATTTAAAACAACACTGGTGACAAGTTGTTGCCGGTTTTCCAGAATCAGCAAATAACAAAAACAGACAATGTGGAGGAGAGAGAGTGACACACACAAACATATATATATATATATATTAGTGAGTGAATGGTAACTATAATTATTCAGAGTCACCCAGCCATCTAGCTATGGCCATCCATATGGTGCGGATGCAAAGTCGAGAGAAAAACATGGAGAAAAAGGTGAGAACTGGTACTAGATGAAAATATTCATCACTTTTTTCTCTTTGTTTTTTTCTTGATTGTTCTTCATGATAGATCAAATGACCCTGATTAAAAAACCAAAATCATCATTCCATTTTCTATATATATATATATATATATATATATATATATATATATATATATATATATATATATATATATATATATATATATATATATATATATATATATATATATATATATATATATATATATATATATATATATATATAGAGAGAGAGAGAGAGAGAGAGAGAGAGAGAGAGAGAGTTTGTGAACATTGGGCCCATGTGAACTTAGGGTTGACAAAGGTAGCGAGGAGCACCTTTGTGCTTTGTATGGACAAGTAGGTGCTACTTTGTAATAGGTCTCGAGTAAGAGCATCAATATTTCCCCACTATCGAAACATGGTTCTTTACAAAGTGGGAAGATGCCATCATACAAAAGCTTTAACATATATTCGACATGAATTTAGCATTCAAACTTTCTAGTCCCAGTTATGGTTCTGACGGCTGTCTCTCTCAAGTATATTTCTCAATTTGATGTTCCAACTCAATCGCAATTGATTTCTGGATCAATCCACAATAATATGGAGCTGAAAGTTCAGCAAAAATGCAAGAAAAAATCGATTTCAATTGAAAAAATAGGCTTGGAAATCCTAATCATGTTATCGACTGTCAGCAGATAAAAAAAGCTATGACAATATATTTAAAATTATGATGGAGAAGTTAGTTTGTGCTTTGAGATTTCTATCTTTCACTTGCAAGATGATCCAACCAAAAGAATTCGGGTCAGTATACCCGATCTATTCACATTCCTAGTGCTATCTCTCTCTCTCTCTCTCTCTATATATATATATATATATATATTCTGTTGGATCAGTTCCTCACAATCTTGGCTGAGTCCATATTTGATATTGTGGAATCTTGTACCGTCAAAATTTTTGCTGCATGTCGGGAAATTTCATTTTCCTTTCTACTTTTTGCCTATATCTATACAGGTATACCACCTGTTATGATTTTCCTAATACGTGTTACACTTTTCCAAAAAATGGTTTTTTATTAAAATGGTGGCGATACTTTAAAATAAAATGATGAAAAGCGCTTCCTCTTAAGGACTTTATTAATAAAAAGTAGACTCTCAAATGAAAATTTTCCTATTAACGTTTCACTGGATTCCACGGTGCATCTCTCTCTCTCTCTCTCATATCCACAGTCCACACATACTGTGTACTTGCTCATTTCCTGCGTAGATTCTCTCCCTAAAAAGTAGCCATGCCTGAAGCGGCTTATATATAAACATATATACCTCGAGCTACAATTAACCACATGAAGTAGACATCTTCTCTCTCTCTCTCTCTCTCTCTCTCTCTCTCTCTCTCTCTCTCTCTCTGAGTGTTGCACAGTGTTGAAGAAGCACAAACATGACGGGGAGACGACGACCACAGAGCCCAATGAGCAGCCCCACCTCAGACAACGACTGCAAGGCAGCCGGCGGTGCGGGGGAGAGCAGCCACCACGACGGCTGCAGCAAGGAGCAAGATAGGTTCCTCCCCATCGCCAATGTCAGCAGGATCATGAAGAAGTCCCTGCCTGCCAATGCGAAGATATCCAAGGAGGCCAAAGAGACGGTCCAGGAGTGCGTCTCAGAGTTCATCAGCTTCATCACCGGCGAGGCCTCCGACAAGTGCCTGAAAGAGAAGCGCAAGACCATCAATGGCGACGACCTCCTGTGGGCCATGGGCAGCCTCGGCTTTGAGGATTACGTCATCCCCCTCAAGGCATACTTGAACAAGTACAGAGAATCTGAAGGCGAAAAGAACTCTTTTTCTGCTCCAAGGCAAGGTGATCAATCTCCATCAGCAGAAACGTCGATTAACAACGACAGCAACAGCAACAACAAAAATGGGAGCGATCACAACAATTACTACTACCATCATGATCAGGACGGATCTCGAAGCATCAGTCTCATCGATGTTTCGGGCCTTCATCATAGCCTTTTTCCTATATCGATGCCAATGATTCAACAAAACTACAGAGGAGGAGAAGGAACAGGAGTAGATTTACGGAGAGCCTCAGGAGGCAGGTGCTTTCCAAATCCATAGATATACGAGAAGCGCATTACTGATTGCAAAGTCTGTTGCATCATATTGCTGGAGACCTGATCACCACCATGAACGGGCCAGGATAATGTATCGAGTCAGTTCAGTGCAGATGATCGATGGCGCGAGAGTTCAATGCATTAGGATTAATTTCTGATCTTAGGTATCTGCCATGATTAGGATTGTACTGGAATAATGCTTTCATGTTTTTTCTTTTTCTTTTTTTTGGTTTCTCCTTTTCCAGTTTTAATTGTTCTTCTGCTTGAAGTTCTCATACTATTATTACTATCAGCAGTAAATTTCTTGTGCTTTTACCTTGTTATCTTGTTTGATTCCATGTTGGCTTAGATATTGCTCCTCAATTGGAACGTGGCATCCTATTTTACTGTGTTAACTGCGTTGGTTACACGCCTAACTAAAAGAAAGTTGACCAACTTTTGAGATTGTGTGGCCTGCCATTGGACAGCTCTCTCTCGCTCATTCTCTCTCTGAACAAGAAGTTATCTTTTACCTTTGCTTTTCTGTACCTTTTCCTTTGCCAAATTTGGGATAAGATTACAGGTTTTTTTAATCGGTAAGATGCCAACTTCTACCTGGTGACAAGACTTGTGGGACAGTCATGCCTATAGTGGGTCCTCATTTGTTTGTCCTTTCCATCAGGTGGGCTTTGTAATTTCTTGTGAACAACCAGCTTGTTCATGTCATGTTCGTTAATTTCAAGTTGGAAATAAGGTCCATATTGTCTTATAGAGGATGTTAATGGAGGAGAGGCAAAGACTGCACCATAGACAGGTGGATTAAATAAGGTTACTTGTGACTGTAAAGTTCTGTAAATTTTAAGAGCAGGAAGTAATGTTCATGTAGTCTTCTAGTAACTAAAATGAGAATTGCGTTATGAAACAAAGAAATTTGGTTCTGGAATGATTAGTGGGTAATTCCAGAATCCTGGAATTATGATCCCACCCTAAGGGGTGAAATTATGTTTGTGAAATTCTGAATTTTTTTTATCTCACTTTCGGCATAAGCCATGTAGACTTTGATTCATGAGTTTCTAGATTTTTAATCTCTTTTCATCAAACAAGCCATCTTTAGAAATTGTATACTATCAAACCCAAAGGAAAATTATATCTAGCATTTTTCATTCCAAATATGGAAACTTGATTTTGAAATATTGATTCCAAAATCAAAACTCTAAGACATCAAGTGCCCCATAAAGGAAAAATGGTGGAGAGCAATCTAAGAAAGAGAGACTATTGTTTGATTATTACACAAAAAAACTACAATTTGGAAAAGAGCTACCCATTCATCTTTCTACTTGTATAAGTAGCCAAAACTCGTACAGCTTGTGTATATACTGGAGTTGGCATGTATGCCTGAAACGGATGAGACTACAAGGAAGTAATGCAAGAAAATATAGTGCATATATATATATATATATATATATATATATATATATATATATATATATATATATATATATATATATTATATTCAAATAAAATCCAAATTTAAATAAACAAATAATATAAATAAAAATAATACGTATTAATGACTAATAATTCACAAAAATTAAATGAAAATCCCATTAAAAACAAGTTAAATCAAGTAAAATTAACTAGTTTGAATCACTTTCGTTCCCAAAAAAGTATCCTGGTGTATCTAACTGTGACGATGCAGGTACATGGATCTGACTAAGTTCAAGTAAAATCTGTTTATCTCTTCTCTTTGTATTTTCTGAATACTAGAAAAGAAAACCAAACCCCGCGCTTCACCACCCTCTGATAAACAAGTGGGGATGGGCAACGAGTCTAGTGAACTCTAATTTAACTTAGGGTCATTTCAGATGAAGCTCGGCTCGAGCTAAGCTCTTGTATGATAAAAGTAAAGTTCGAGCTCCACCTTTGTGAAAGTTCAGTCCGATTCAGTTCATAAATCCACTCCTTGATCAAATTCATCTTGTTTGAAGTTTCCATTGAGAGGGCTTAATTGCGATTTGCGATTTGCGATTTGCGAAACCAGTTGCAGTTTGGACCTAGGATTCAAGAAGTAAGTCCGGAAATCCGATCCGTCAATGAAAGGAGATGATGGGGGTGGTGGGAGGCGGAGGGGCTGTGAGTTCCTCCTGTAAAGGCAATGGCTGCCGTCGCTCCTTTAAGGGCTTGGGCGAGGACCCTCATTCGATGTTCTTCTTCGTCTCCTTTTCTCCGACTACCATCCTCTGCTCGGTTTGTCAATTCCGACTCGACGGCACGTCTTGGCCTTAGGTTCCCAGAGCTTGAGCCGGCAGACGCGGAAACGCCGGCGAATAAGAGCAGAAATGAGAAGAAGAGGGAGGCGAAGCGTGCAGTCAAGTGGGGGATGGACCTCGCGCAACTCCCACCTCCCCAGATCAAGCTGATACTGAAGTACGCAGGAGAACTCTCTGTCTCTGTTTCAGTTTCCTTGGTCTTCCACGTTCTTGGTCATCGAAATTTTGATGAATAGATATGTGATTTTTATATAAGAAATGTGATGTTTCGTGTTGTTGGTATTGAAGATATTGATAAATGGGGTGTAGTTTAAAAATTCCTGGTGTTTTCGTCCTGTTGGTGGAAGAGATTTTGGTTAATGATTTTCGTTATTCAGGGCTGCTGCGCTTGAACAAGAGGTTTTTGAAGCTCTGATGCTGGCGAAGGTGAGGTTTTGGCCCTTTTTCTTCTCGTTTTCTTGCTTAGTTTTTGTTGTAATATTCATTGCATTGTCAAGGCGGGGATGAGTTTCTTGAATCCACTGAATTGTTTTTCTCGTTTCAGAGACTAGGGCCGGATGTGAGAGAAGGGAAGAGGAGACAATTTAATTATATAGGTTAGTATGTCAAATTCTTCTTTTCTTTTTTTGGCTGTTAAACTACACGTTGGCAGATATAAAATCTTCTCACAGCAATGCCTCTTGGGAATGATTGAATGGTAGAGTAGGATAGTCTATTTCTGTATGTAATATGTTTCATTCGGGCCATATCTACTCTACTTCGTGTACATGGTTGTCTTTGATTCTTAGTTTTCCGGTTAGTTGGTGAATGATCAACATGGAAATATGAAAATGTAGCAGTTGGTAAAAAACAAAAGCTCATATATCCAAAGAATGGCAGAACAGTTGTCCCGAACTGAGTTTCTGCTCACTAGAACTTTTAACATGAGAGTCTTTAATCCTTTCACTGAAAATTTGTTTTCTTATTCGAATCAAAAGGTAATTCATCGAATTGAAAGTGGCTATACAAGGCTCAGCATGGACTGGTTCGGCGGTTGTCACAAAGCTTAAAGTCATTGAAATGCCTTACCAAAGAGAATTTAGTGTAAAAGCGACATAGTTGCTAAATTTTCTTATAGGTTTTCTTAGAACATATTCTGTTGAGATTTATCAAAACTTCTGAAAGAACAAGTCCTGTCATTATTTCATCTGAGATTGCCATCTAGTTTGTAGATACACAGCAATTAACTGCTTCAATGGAGTTGAAAAGGTACACGTGAGTGTCCATTGCTTGTTCTTAGTTAGGTAAATGATCTTCCTGATAAATGTTTTGGCAAGGTTGCTTGTCTTTTGAATAAAGTATGGAAACAACATTTGTTAGGAAGACTATTGCGGGATGCCCAGCCTGAATTGATGGATGCTCTCATTCAGGCTTCAAAAGATGGTGATACTGGTAGATTCCAATCCTTGTGTGGCAAACAGACATGGCCCATGAATCCAGAAGCGGATGTGGAATTTGAAGATGACGACCTTCAAGAGGTGTATATGGCAGTTCTCCTTTATCTCTTTTTCCGTAAAGAGACTATGAAAGATGTCCTGTTATAGCAAGACAGGATCTATGAAATGATGTATCTGGTATGCAGGAATGTGATGACTACTTGGAGATAGCAGATAGATGGTTTGTGGGACTGGTAGACAAGGACTCTTCAATTACAAATGAGGTGTATTCACTCCATAGTGTGGACTTTGATAGACAGGTATGATGAGGAATAACTGGTTCCATACGTAAGGGCAGCATTTCCTGGCACAATCTTATCATCTTGTGTGAAGAGCCACTTTTCTGTTTCTTGATTGTTGGTTATTGCTCTTAGCTTTTTCACACACATACACAGAGATATACCAGACCACTTGGATAAGGGATAAAAACCAAACCTCTTAAATTCTTGTTCAAAGATGTTTTAACTTTTAACTTTTAACCAAAATGTGAACCTTGTAATGTGTTTATAAACTTTAATTTAATATAAATCATTGTTTAGTTCAAGTCATTTTTGTAAAAATAATTGATTTTAATTTGTTATTCTATCAAAATTTTGATAGTATAAGAGCCATTCATTTTTTTTTACTATTAAAAAAACATTATTTAAGTAAGAAAACGACTCACTGAATATATGTTTTTCATCTTAAGATCATACGTAGAAGGTTAGATTGCAAAAAAAGATTAATTTCAATAATTAATTTTAATAGGTCTAGTTTTTGTCCTTTACCCAAGTGGTCTGGTTTTTGCCAATTCTCTCTCTCTCTCTCTCTCTCTCTCTCTCATGTTTTACCCTTGTGTGCCCCAAGTTAGACGACATTAATTTCTCTTGATCTAATGATAGTTTTCTTGTTACAAATCATACTTTGGATCATGTCGTTGTGAACAAAATCAATGGTTTGTGCTTCGAGTTTTGATGAATAGCCAGCTTTTTCACTTTTTATGCCCTTGATCTTCTTCTTACACATCACAATGAGGGGCCCCAGAGATTCTTATTTTGTTGATTCAACAATGTCAAACTCATCCATCAAATTTTTTTGGTGGCATAAAAATGTTTTGGCCGCACCTCTCTCTCGATATATATAATATATATATATATAGTTAGACCACTTCTATGTTTGGATGTTGTTTTCTTAGTGGCTTCATTTTTTTGACGCCTGCTTTTCATCCATTGCTGTGACCGAAAACCAGCATTGGTTTTAAACCCAACACTTGGTTTCTTTTCTTTCTTTCTTTTTTATCCTTAATGTCATCATGATGGTTTCCAATCAACTAATGTCTTCTTGATCATATGTTTGCGTATTATTTATTTCATTTACCTAGTGTAGACTTGCAAAGCCTTTTTTGGAGGTCCTTGAGTTATTTCTTTCTTTTTGAAAATTTGAAGTTTCTGACAAGCTACTGTTGTTGCTTACTCAGGAGTTGAGAAAGCTTGTTCGAAGAGTACAATCTATTCAATCAAACCAGCTAAGGGAAGAAAATATGGAAGGTCCTGATGAATCCTTGGCTGGTGCAAAGACTTCGCTGAGTCGCTTCCTCCGGTCTCTTGCAAAAAAGTCTTTAACCATGTAGTTTTTAACTCTTTCGTTTATTTTCTATTATATTGTAACATGGCCATTATTCAGGTCGATCTCTAACTAATCTTAAATTGAAAACACAAATGAAAAAGAAGCATAGCATGTATCCTGCATTGGTTAGACTCTTATCCCCTTTTTCAAACTTTCTGCTTTCTATACGCGGAATCGCTTGTTGGTCTTATGTTTTCCCTTGCAAAGTGGTTTCTTCGTCAGGCATTGGTTAGGAGATCTTTGGAGAGGAGAAGAATATACCTAGGGGAATTTGCTTTACGTGGAATAATGAAGCTTGACACGTTTTTGTCTTTTTGATTCATTCTTGTGGGCACAAATCTTTTTTAAGCTTTTTCTGCTTCCTTTGTTAATGCGTTTTCGGTACTGTCAAATGAATTCTTGTTGTCTGTCTCATTTTTCGTACTGTTTCAGTTTGGTGGCGGATTCTTAGCTCCCCACTATTGGGCTAATTTTCATTGTTCTTAGTTAATATATATTCTGAAATATTTAATAATAAAAAATGTTTAATATTGTAAAGGCAACAAGATCTGAATGCCAAAACTCTTTATGTTCACAATCCGTATGATGCATATCGGCCAATGCGGAACCCATATTAGTAATGCTGTCGAGAAGGATTTTATGAATGGGCACGAAGCAAAGGACCGATGACTCGGATCTTCCCAAGATCATGATTCATCAGAAGAGTTTACTAAATCGTATATCGAACACTCCTTATTTTCTCGTTAGAAGGATCAAAAGCTGGAATTTTCTCAATGCAATCAAAGGCAATGAGATCAACGCCAGGCCAACTCTTTTAGGTGTACTAAGAGAGGCAGTAAAGTCTCCATTGTCAGGATCATCACTTTTTTTCGCAGCCGGAATTTGGAAGTATTCGTGTCCATCAAATCCTCTGAAGAACTTTTTAGAAAAACTAAGACCAAGACCAGAGTAATCTATGTGGCAACCTAAAGCATCGAGCAAAACATGGTATGTAGAACGATGCATTTAGCCTCAGATTACATTCGATAACCCACCAAATACAAACCAGGTTGAACTCAACCGGTAAATGGATTCAAACAAACAGGTAGTGTTGCGTCCAAACATGACAGGCATGCTAACCTGATCATATGCACAGCATACCCTGCCAACTAATCTAGAGCTAAATCAAGTATGATATTCTCATCAAGTTACATACGCAAATCAGATGAGCTTGGATCCTGTCAGTTAGCACCAATTCAGCAACGCTAGGATCCGTCCATAAACAAAAGGAGGTTTAACGTTAAGCTTATGGCCTTGGACGGTCACGGCGGGGAAACATGCATAGAAGAGGATGACATTTGGATCCAAGACTACAGATGGACGGGAAGAGAAAAGAAGAAATAAAGTTGATTAGATTTCCATTTGATTTCGTTATCCTTTACCACAACATATAAAAGATAATGTAATTGACAAAATATAAACAATGAAAAAATGAAAGTACCAACGTAGCACAAAAAGGGGAGGATGTAGCGATGGCTGAACGGCTGAGTTAACTAGATCTTTTTTCTACACCACAGCAGGATGGTTGTCACAGCAGCAGGTGGAAGAAGCACCTAAAGCTTGCAAGCATCAGTAGTTTGATGCAGCAACCACTTTCGCGATCACAGGTTTACTCCCTTCGTTGGTGTGTTTCGAGAAGAACTTCACCTCAGGGAGCCATTACAAAGAAAAAGAACACTGGAGTTGACGCACAGAAACTGCTGGCGATTTCCGCTCTATTTGTTGCTCCATTAAAATACCTCGTGAGCCTTCTCATAATATCGATTGATATACCGAGACTGCCATTTTGACAAAGAGGAAACTTCGTCATTATATAGCACCATGTCCAAACGATTTCATCGGAGTAAAAAAATTATTGCCACGAACTGATATATATCAGTACGTGAGTACTTGAACCTCAACCAGATATATTATCTCATCCGGAGCATCCTAAACTAATACATCAGAAAGATCGTGAAGGTACATACCTTGAAAGATGATATGTCAGGCGTGTCTGGCGTTGACACTGGATAAAACTTATAAAATCTCATGTTCTTGAGGTTTTCCTTGGCTTGCTCACTCATTTCCTCTATGGCTTTTTTACGGGACTCTTTTGCCTGCAAAATGAGAAAGACTTAAGTTTTCAAAAAAATAAAAGAAGCCCACTTCCATCACGTTTTTATACACATACCTCTCTTTGCTTTTTTTTACTTTCTACCACCCTTTCTTTGACAAATTTCTGGTAAAGGAAAAAGATAAAGTTTGTCATTTGTCAGATGAAAAGGAAAAGAGACCTGTGCAAAAAGTATATTTCAAACCTTAAAATCATCTTTCTGTTCTGCTGGCAAATCTTCCTTCTCAATTAAATCATCAGTGAACTCCTGTGCATCACATAACCAATAGAATTCAAAAGTGTTTTGAAGAAACTCGAAATGTGAGCTACTTAGCATTAATGACCAAAGTCACCTCAATGCAAATAAAAACTGCACAGTAAATGAAATAAATCCAGGGAGGAGTGCAGTAGCGGATAGAAGGTAATCAGGTAGGCATCACAAGTTAAGCAAGAAACAAAAGAATGACAAATTAACAAAACCCCGATGCACAAAGGAGAACAGACAATGATGTAACACAAATTAACAAAACCCATGCATAAACTCATTAATTTTTAAGCAATACCAGAAGAGGAAGTATTAAAAAAATGTCCATATCGTGAAAGCACCTAAAGTGTCGTGTGATTTCTGCAAACCTGAAGACCACATTCTAGGAAGAGAGAGAGAGAGTGAGAGAGAGAGAAAGAAGTACCTCAAGCTCATCCAGTTCCCAATCAAATTCTGTTACCACCTGCAGAAATAGACACGGTTAAGTAATCAAGCATAGTTTAAATGTACACAAGCTGAAAAGGAGGCACGCACATGGGCCAAATAAAGATATATTTTTTGTTTAAGGCGAGCAAGGTAATATTTTGTGGCTCCAGTTAACCGTATCAACAACCTCAGGAGGGCTATTAACAACCTCAGGAAGGCGCCTTTCACTATTTGATTATTCCAAACCTATGTCGTATGAGTGCGAGGTGTGGGTGCAGGTGCAGGTGCAGCACTTTTCCCAAAAAAAAAAAAAAAGAGAGTTACAGGTCGGTGTATATATATATATATATATATATATATATAACTAACACACATGCACAAAAGCCAGAAAAAAGAAAGCTTCAAAGAAGCAGTAACATACAGGAGGCTCCATAGGGTACATGATCTGAACAACTGTATCCACTTCTTGCTCATCCTCCTTGAAGGGATGATAGAAATCTGCCAGTAACACGTGAGGAAGAAAAAAGAAAATCAGTACAGGGATTACGGGCACCTAAATTATGGCATTTAAGATGGAAAATGCCCATTATCATTATGGAAGTGATATCACCATTAAAATCATGTGTTATATTACTCAAGCAATTTCATTACAACTTGTCAACATTCAGCAAACATTTACAAACTTCCGATAAATGTTCCACGTAAAAGAATTAAGAAAAAATAATTTCAGGTGCCATTTATGTACGTACTACTTGCATCTATTCTACAGAACATACTAGCTTGAAATATGCAAAGTCAACTACAAATTACTACCATAATTCAAAACATTCACCATTAGAAAGGCAACTCCAGTTACTAATAGGATCAGTAAAATGAATTATGAACCAACTAGCACGAAAGAAAAGAAGGAAAAAAAGGATGTGTACTGCTAATTTTCAATCTCAAAACTTAGACTAATGAGCCCTGACCAAGAGAAAATAAGAGATTCCTAAATCAACTGACAAGATGAAGTCTATTTCCTTAAAAGCAAAAAAAATACTATGCCTCCGAAGAAATAAGGTTGCAAATAAAGTATTTATGAATGAATAAAATGAGGATGAGAAGAAGTCAGAAAACATAAACAAGAGATGGAGAAAGAGAGAGAAGTGAGACCAAAGTTGTCAGTCAGAAATCCAATACAGTTCAGTCAACGACCAAGTCAAATACTATGCTCATTGCTTTGGCACCTTTCAGGTCAGGGACTACCAGCAGACCATCGCCTAAGGCCGACTAGCCAGAAAAGTAGTTGTTGGTCTGACAACTGAAAGCAGGATACAAAAGAATAAACTATTATCTAAAAAGGAAACGGAACCACAGTAGGTTGATCACTAAAGAGATTCAAAACAAGACATAAAGTAAAATGGAAATTAGGCATTATGTTCCGGCTTACAACAAAATTGAAATCAACGGCATAAGGATGATAAACAATGAGGTGATTAGAAAAAATCCATACATGGGAGGCAATACTCATATTTTTTCACACGTTCCTCCTTTAATTGCCCAAGGGCAGCCCTGCATTAAATGAGACGTCCACAGAATTAAATTCTAAAATAAGTGTCACTTGCAGGACTGCAGTTCATGCAATATCTATATCGCATACTTCATCATTGATTCATTAGACTCAACATATCAGCATTATAATGCATGCCAACATTTTCAATGCTCTTTACAAAAAACAAGCTAACCAACAAGTAACATGAAATATTAACACAAGTAAAAGGACATTTTAAGTCTATCAAAACTCTGTTAAAGGGGAGAAATACTTTTCTTGCATGGACAACAAATAGTGAAAGTATGAGTAGGTAACTAAAGGGAAAAATGCAGAAAACAGGAACAATTTTACAAGAAAAGACTGTACTTGGTGTCTATTCATCCAATCGACATTGACAGGATCACAGAACATTGAAACTTACACCTAAATAGAAACAATTCATGCATAAGAAAAAAAAATATTAAGGTCAAAATGAATGTTACCCAGCATAGACAAAAGAGAATATTGCTAACATATAGGGAGCTTCTCGACAGCTTTAATACACATTGTTCTTAATGAAATCATATTGTACGTTTTGCTCTTTTAAGAAAAATTCAAATGTTAAGACAACAAATCCTCCAGCTTAAATATCAAGATCCTTACATAACCAAATGAATATGATTCCTGAAGCATACCTTCTCTGAGTGCAACTCAGGGTGAAAATTTGAGCCTTAAAACGTTCCATTGAAGTTAGCCTGTATATGGAAAATTCTCAACGATGAAGACCTTGGCATTCAAAAACAACCAACGACATTATTTTGAATGATATCAGCTCTTACAAGGTCCTAACAGAAAATTGATATGATTACCTGTCTTCTAAAGGAACATATGGAACCCAAGCCATCTTCATTTCTTTCATTGGCACTATCTTTTCAGTTTCCATTTGGACAGATTTTATTCCAATCTTGTCAGAAGGTGGAGATGGGGATACAACCTATCAAACAGATGTTCAGAAGAGCATCAAACACATGAACATGAAAAATAATGCAGGTGGCCATAATGACATCCTTAAAAAAGCTATCAAGTATAACACAAATGCCAGCACATCTTCCAGATTCCTCATCTAGGAAGGGGAGAACTTAAATAAACAAACGCTAAACAATAAAAAAGCCTAGGGACAATTAAGACAAGGGTTTAACATTGTAGCAATATATACTATAAATTCATAGTCCCTGATACTTGATTCAAAAAAAAAAGTGACAATAAAAACTATGAAAATAATACCACATAAGGTTCAAGAATTTTCAACATTCATTCCCTTTTCAAAGAAAATATTCCATTAACAAATGTATTAAAATTTAACATACTTCATTTAAGAGAGAGAACAGCATCATTCATATGTCATTGCTATACAAAAAAAACTGTCAAAATCACCAACAGTAAACTGATACATGGATGTCCTCATACGAGTTTGCAGGGTTCTAACAGATACAGGTATTTATGAATTTCTAACTAAAAGACCATACTTCAGTTATCAAATTCAATGCAGAACCAGACATGTAGTATCAAATTGCAATAACAAACTACATAGTCTGAAAGAAAGCTTACAGCCACCACAGCAGGAATGTATAGAACTTGACCTTGGCCCTTGAAGAACAAAAATTGGGCTGCAAAAAGAAGGCACAAAAAACACCACTTAAGATGAGGTTTTTATACCCCTGTAATTGTATTTGTGTGTATATGTGCGTATATATATATAGGGGAGAGAGAGAGAGAGAGAGAGAGAGAGAGAGAGATGTTGGGTCCTCCATCATTTTTAATGAGAAATATGATTTTAATATTTGACAAAGTAGGAGGAACTACGTATCTATGCATATATGCATAAATATGTGAGAGAGAGAGATGGTTGCATGTGTATAATAGAACATTGTAGCCATGCCTTCTGTGCAGCCGAAAAGGTAAACTTTCTTCTCAAAAAGCACTCCACCCTCCTCAAATGCTTTCTGCAAAAGATCGGAAATTTAGTGTGTCAAGGAAACAAGTGAGATAAGAAGCTATCATCCATGTAAGCTGAGTTATGACGTGTACCTCTAGATTTGAAAAATCCCAATTGATCTTGTAAAGAGAATCCAAATGATGCCACTGGAAAATCAAAACTACAATGTATATTACAAGATTCAAACCAATTCTCCCTCAATCAAATCAACAAATCACTAACAGGATTTTTAAGAATAATAACATAAAAGTTAACCACGGAGATACTCTGATTAAAGAGAATGGAAAAGGCATTTCGTACAAACCTCTGTGCCAACAGGGAATGCAGCTATCCAAAGATCTTCCTGCAAGACGGAGCAAATATTACAAGTAGAAATAAACAGTTGAAAATGATGTGAATAATAACATAATAAATTAATGCAATAAAACACACAAAATCAGCAGCCAATACAGGTAGATCGTACAGGTGCTAAACAAGCCTGAAAATAGGCTGCCCCTATTGTGCTTAAACATAAGAAAATCAGTCACAAGGTTAGGTTGAATTTGCCAGAGAACTGGATGATATGATAAGCTTAGTGGAGACTTCACAACAAGCTTAAGCGAGCTTTTAAGCACATGGTCATTTGTCTAAGCAATATGACAACTTAAAGCGTAAGTTCTGTTTACTGTATAAATGAAAAGCTTGAACGCATTCAACCTGTTCTACACTATTATAAAACAAAGACCAGCCAATAACATAGTTCCAGTAGAACTGGAAAACCAAATTTCTCCACATCCATGGAAGAATAAGCAAGACGCCATACTGCAGGATCTTGTACTATCATCCAAGGACAAACTCCCAAAGTTGATAAGCACATCAAAAGCATATTCAACAATGAATACTCTCAGTTTGTTAAAATAAGAATGATGTGTGTGTGTGTACATATTGTGTGAGTGAGGGAGGAGAAAATGAGAGAGACATTAATTCATGACACCAGAAAAGAGTTAAGCAGATTATCAAGCGATGAGAACTAGGTAACCATAACTGCCACATAATAACAGACAAGAACACACAGTAGCAATTCAAGGTTCCACTTGTTAGATTTGGTACAAAACATTAACCTGGATAAACACAATAACATCACATTAGCTCAAGATTCTAATAAAAAAATTTCTTGGACACTACATAATACGGACTTTTTAAAGGAGATTGGCTGCACCTTGTCATGCTTGTGCTACTATAATTAACCAAATACAATTGTCAACTATGAAAAGTTCAATCATACATTCAGTAACTTAGTCCTGTATACAGTTCAATTTTTTAGTTTGGAATGCACAACTCCTAACTTTTGTTTTGACATTTGATATTAAATCTTAAAAGATATATATATATATATATATATATATATATATACACATGTATACATATATTTATGTGTGTGTGTGTGTGTGCTTACCAGTACCCAAGTTATTAGAAATTGTTTTAATGTGTGTAATGTGTATCTGCTACCAGGACCCATATGACAGTCTAGAATCTTTACACTAAATTTTCTCTCTAACTGAAGATCTTAAAGGGTATCCACCAAGATTTGAATCTACCTTGAAGCCATAGATGATGGGTCCAAAATAAGGTACAGATAGATACATAAATTATGTCACAAGATCCAAACGATTGTTTGGCGCCCCTCTCTCTTTGACGACCGCCAGCACCTCCCCCTCTCTCTCCAACTAATATTGGCATCATCGTACCTGCACTTAGCCAGACTATTTTCCATCTTCATCTTGATCTCCTGAATCCCAATCACCTGGTTGAGCTTAGTTGTTAATGTGTGACTAGTCCACACCCAGGTGTCACCTAGGCATGAGTCCACACCCATCGTCTAAGTCCAATACTTAGGCGACAGGTGTTAGACTAGGTGTGAGTCCACACCGATCGTCTAAGTCTATCAATTAGGTGACAGGTGTCAGAATGGCGCCTAGGTGTGCCTAGTCCATGGGTAGGTGAAAACTGAAAAGTCATCTTCCCTTCAAATTAAGTTTTGTAATTTTATTACACACTGTTATTGTCACGGGTTGACACCTTCAGTCCGTGCAGTCTAGACACAAGGGAACAGTTATACCGTATATACTTATATTATATGCAGTTATATTATATAATTTTTGTTCTTTAAGTACAGTTTGTTGTATGTTAACTACATATTCTATATCAACTCATCAAGTGGAAGTTCCAGCCATACGTTAAGTACATATTCTATAAAACCAACAAATTTATGTATATATCTTATGAGCATTAAAACATATTTTGTGGAACCTATGCCAACCTTCGTACCCATGTTAAAAACTTAGAACCTAGGTTTATGGTAAGAAGACCACCAGTTTCTCTTGTTTAGTACATGTCTAGCAACCAGAGAAATACATGCAGACCTCACTTTTGCAACCTGAATACAAATATATTTTCTCATTTATGAGGATGTTTTGTGTGTTATATGTATATTGTATGTTATATGTATTATGTACAATCTATTGTAAACTCGTAATGTATATTATATGTACTGATTTGATATGATTTTTGTTTGAAATGAGTCAAATGAAATAATCTAGAAGGTCTATAACTGAAATAGTCTATAAGAAATGCAAGCATTGTGTCTAGTATATAAACAAGAATGATGTGTTTTCTTTTGTGTATCAAGCTAAGGCATCAGCTACACAAGAACAGCACAGTTTTCCAGTATGTAAACAAGCTGGAAATATACTGTCAATCTGTCATGTAAACAAGAACAGAGCAGTTTTTCATGTTTTACTTTTTGGCTTTACTTACAATGTATAATCATTCAAATTTCAAGTAGAACAGAACAGATCAGTTATTCAAGTTATCATTGGAACAAAAGCTTACAGTTCAGTCAGTAAGTACATAATTTTATTATGTAATGGTTAACACAACAAAAAAAAAAAGGTCGCCTTTTTTGCCTAGGCTCTCCCAGTCCTGCCTAGGTGCTAGGCGCTGCCTGATGCCCAAGCAGTGCCTAGGCGCCTTGACAAATAAGTGGTTTGAGGCAGCCAATCAACGTCCTCTGAAAGCATCCAATACTTGCCTCATCTCAGGATATTTTTCCTTCAAAGGCAGCCAATCAACGTCCTCTGCAAGCATCCAATACTTGCCTCATCTCAGGATATTTTTCCTTCAAATCGTGCCATCATTTTTTTATCACATAAAGATTGATTAAATTTGCTCACTCACAAGTTTGTTTTTTCTCGCCAGTTGGAAATCAACACTCCAAAGTTCATGTCCAATTCTCAACAAAGTGATGCCTCAGTCTCAGACCCAACGTCCAGCTTATGCTGATTAGTCAGCGCCACAAAAAAAACCTAAACCTTATATTTGCAAATTTGGGTAGAGAAAAGATTCTGTTGCTGCTAAATTTTCTGAAATTGCATTTTTAACAATTAGTCTCAACGTTGAGCCCTTGACATATCACTTTGTCATTGAGGATAGGAAATGGATGTGCATGTGTAATATTGATATGTTTATGAAGCCACAAGCAATGAATAACATGAGTAAATATGTTTTCTCAATTTTTTTTTCACTAAAATGTTATGTTAGTTGTTGAATTTTAACATTGTTTTTATGGATATTATATACTTGACAATTTTGGTTCTAAAGCTTATGCTTCGTACGCCTTGGTTTTCTTCCCATCGCTTCATAGGCACAACGCTTCACTTTGCCTCATTGCATTTAACAACATTGGCTTGAAATGTGTAAAAATACTAATCGAGCTAAAAAAAAGCAAAAAACACTTTTTGTGTTTTGAAGGTACTTCCTGAATCATATTTAACACATAACATAGCATGTATATTGTATCACTTCCCTGAAGTCATGATGTGCATTTTAAAGCATTATATGAGCCATGATTTGTTATGATGCAACGTTATTTGCAGACCACTTTCCTTGATGTAAAGGCATATTTTCATAGGTTACATCAAGTAAAATAAAGACAAATGAAGCATATTAAGCAACCCTGCTTGACCATGTGGCAGCATTTATTATTGCATCCAATAGAAGTAATTTTAATCAAAGTATCACATATGCAAATTGGATTTCCTCCTTCAATATGTTCTCACTTTCTAAGACCAGCTGCTAAATCGTACTAATGAAGCATAATAGGCCAATGCAACACTCCCGCAAAATGAATATGAAACTGACCATAATTCAAAGGATGAATTAAATGTCGATCACATTTCGCATTTACATACTTTGGTTTTTCAATAACACTATAAAGGACCTCTCAAGAGACAGAGAAAAAAATTGAAAATCCCATTACTTCCAACCAATTCACTCATAACCATATACATTTCCAAAGATGTCAAGACGGAACAGAGAAAGAACAAGAAACCAAAAGACGGATGTTCCAAAAAAGCAACAAATCAAATCCCAAACTTGACATTCCACGAAGTATGTGTTAGAATCAGTAAGTCCAACTGAAAAACAATCAAAAAACTAGAAGGAAGAGAACGATCCATCACTTCCGATTCAGTCCACCCAACAACCAGAAGAAATAAAAAAAAAGACTATGATAAAAAAAAAACTCCTGCATCAACGCTTAGCCGAAATTCTCCCGCATGAATAGTCACATACACAGTACAAAAAAGTTCAAACGTGACTAGCCAAAAAAACCTAGAACCACGTAAAGAATTTCCTACATAACCGCATAATATAGAAAACACGAAAATAATATGACAGAAATTCTCCCAATAATGAAGAAACAGGCAAGCAAATTACTTCGGGCATTGCAAAATCAATAAACAGCAAACCAGTTTCCCCATGAAATGACGCCTCTAATTAACAAGAGAGAGAGAGAGAGAGGTTGCTTCACCAGATTCCTTCTGTCGGGGAGGTACTCGGGGTCGGGCTTCGGTTTCGGGGCAGCAGGAGCCTTGACCCTCTTCCCTCGGGTGGACGCCTTGGTGGATCCTTTGGGAAGGCCCTCCGGGGACTCGCTCTTCTGCTTCTCGTTTTCCTCCGTCCCCTTCTTCCTCCCTGAAACCCTAGGCCTCCTCATTCTTCTCCTTTTCCTTCTTCTTCTTTCTTCTCGTTCTTCTTCCCAATTCTTTCACGGATAGGAAGAAATGAAACGACAGAAGGAGCGGGTCTTTATAGTAGCTGGGGCCGCACCGTCGAAGCTATCGTCATCTCCCCGTTTCGTTTTCAAATTTATGCGGACTGCGTCTAGAAGACGCGGTCTATTCATCGCCCAATTTAACGCGATATTTTATTCCGTTATTTTCATGTTTTTCCCGAGGAGTTCAAATTTTCAAATCACTTGCCAGCGCCACCGCACAGGCGGTCACGTGAGCACATTTCGGATCCGTAAAGAATGGATTTAATACTGGATTAGATTCGACCCGGTTAGACCAGGACCTGCGCCTGCGGATCATTACCAAATTGATTCCTTGGTTCCAGAGTTGCCCGTATCTGCATCAAGGCCGTATCGGTTGGTTTACTGATACAGTGTATCGGCCGATACGGATCGGTTCATATCAGTCTTCTATGTGGATCTAATTTATTTTTTGTAAAACAATTAGCTTTGGCTAAGAAAATAGAAGTTTGTAACTGTGAACATCCTATCAGCAGCCACAAACCGATTCAATGTGTATCATCCGATACGGCTCCAAGCAGTTTGTTTTCAATAACATTGTCCGGTTCCATTAGGACCATGGTGGGAGGGGAAATCATGGACCGGTTTATAGTATGGCTGGATGGTTATTGATCCAATAAAGCATTCAGATTCAAGCTACGATTTTATTATGAATTTCTACATTTTGAATCCTAGATTTGGTCTGATTTGCTTATGCCTTTTCTAGATAAGGAAAAATAATCTTAGGTTGAATCGATAATTGCCATAAAAAGTTCGGTTTCGGATTCAACTTTGTGTTTTGGAATCATATTAACCTTTTTAATACGCCCTCGAATCAAATCATAGCCGCAGTAATCTCCACTCATAATTAGATCTGGATCTGGTATTTTGGAGCACTTTTACTACTTCATCAGAAGAGAAAAATCTGGGCCTTATTCAATTCATGCGTGCTGGATAGAGTCAGATTAAGTGCACTAGCGGTTCGGATCTATGTCCACAAGAGACCTGATAAAACCAGCAACCTGGGTCGGTTTTCCAACCGAGAGATCCACGATCCAGATAGAGGTTCGAATCATGTTTATGCATCGGAATCCGTAGTTTGTAGATCCATATTGTCTATTCAGTTGTTTTCATTTGATACATACATAAAATCCACAGGAACAGGATATGTAGTGAACCTGGATGATACTGGATTCATGTCCTGACCCATCAGAAGTTCCTTAGTTCAAGTTCCAGATCTGGACCATGGAATGGAATGGATCCCTCTTTCAGGGAAGGTTCTTAAGATATAATCTGAAATTGTTTTCCATATTGGACCTAAATTTGGATCCAGTCCAGTTTGAATCAAGACTGTTTTCACTGGATCCATATTGGACCCACATGTGGATTTGGAGTTGGTGCTTAAATTTTAAATCATAGAGGAACGGACAACCGTGTGACCCACATGCAATCTGTCATAGAAGGATATTATAATCCACAACTGGCAAGATTAAATCGGGCTTGAAATAAATATCTAGAAAAAAGTAAAGGCTTGAATATAGATATGTCAACGGATCAGATTTTGAATTAAATGTACATTTTTGACATTTTTAATTTGACACTCAAAAAATTTAATCCAAAAGTCTGTTGATCTAACTTTTATTTTCACATCTCCAATCCAACTTCGAAATACACCACTAAATCTGAACTACATTATGATATTTGTTAAAAATGACTTTCAAAAGAGATTTTTATTTGAAACTGAACCTGATTGCATATCATTTCTTTAAATCTAAACAGGATTCAATTTTTTAATTAGACGCCAATTTTTTTGTTCCATATTCAACTTTTTTGAAGCAATTCAGTCGGATATCTGTCTGAATTTGAGTCATGGACGTCTGGTTGGCGCAATATAGAAGAAAAAAGAGAAAAAGTATTTATTATAAATTAAACCAAACATTATTAAAGAGGTCAAACAAATATTTTCTATAACCATAAGACAGAAAGCAAATATGAATTATGAATTTATCCTATAAAAAAACTAATAAATTTCTCTCTTACCACATTTTCAGCTTATGATGGCACCACAAATTATTATTTAGAGGGAAAAGAGACAGCACGATCTGATTTGATAAGTATTAAACAAATTTTTATTAAACAAATTGTTAGCGGCCTAAGGATGATGGCCTAGTGTAGCTCTAGGCGTTGCTGAATTAAATCAACTTGCGTCAAAGCCATTTCTCTCTCCTAAATTATTTGCACTGAGGATGAAAGGTATTCCCCGCTTTAGACCATCCAATTAAACCGAGCAAACGGTCGAAAAATTGTTCAATAAATAACAAATTTTGAATCGTTTATTTAATTAGATGTACAGTAAAGAAAATTAAAGGCAAAAAAAAAAATCATGGGCTTATGTTGCACCAAAAACTTGAACGAATAAAAAATTGGTGGGTTTATTTCTTAATAATATAAACTGAGACATTCATGTTTTTCAATAAAAAGACTTGTGATGAACCTGTTTGTGTTACCAGATTACACAAAATGCTTATATATATATATATATATATATGCGTCTGTGACTTAATACATATCCAATCGATTATATCTATTTAATTTATGGCTTAATGTTTCTCTCAAACAGCTAAGTGGCTTTGGGATTAATATTTTTCTTAAGAATGTCAACGGATCCAAATTGGAGGTATTTTTTTTACCATAACTGATTTATTATATCTTCACATATTGGGATTCAAGCATGGATGAAAAAAGTCTGATATCATAATGTATGAATATGAATTTTACATTCACAATGCAGATCGGAACCAAATTCGAGTTTTATTTTCACGATAAACTTTGAAATAAGTGTACGTTAAATAAATGATGTGCTAAAAACCGATTTTCCAATTGTATGGATAATATTGGATACATGATATTTATTTAACATTAAATCCAAATCGGAATACATTATATTTATTTACGATGGAATCCAAAGCACTAAATCTGAACTCGAACCGAACTCAAACCAATTTCTTGATAGAATGTTAAACTATTTCATATTGGACATATTTTCAGCAGTTCAATTGAACACCTGACCCGATTCCAATCCAGTCTCACCCCTACTTTGCCTTCCTTTTCATTCTCTAGTATTCTCAAAATTAACTTGGTTTCAGCAAATAGTAGATTTTGAGGATATAAGACCAGGATTATCATGATCAAGTATATATTCAACAAATAGATGAGGCTTCTACTTCTGATCCACATGCATCGGGAGCAAGTTCAGGCTATACTGCAGGTTTGGTACAGGTGCTGCAACCAAGACAGATCACAGCAGATCTAACCCAGGATCTCAAAGCAGATCTGCAGCTTGGATTCATATGTTGGGGCACAACCAAGTCTGACCCATTTGAAGCACCAGATGTTGGACATCATGTTATCAGAGACAGAAGGCCACAACTGAAATATAGATCCTTGGGTATTGGAAAAAACTGAATATACATGTAGTTTGTCTTTGTATTGAAAGCAGAGGGACACTAATGGGTGTGTTTGATTGCCAAGATAAACTGTTCCGAGAGAAATATCATCATCATATAAGCCTCCAAGTGATAAAACCATCTGAGTTCTCTTCTTTATAATGTTATCTAGAGAATGCAGCTAGCTTGGACCCTGTTACAATGGCGGATTCATATTAACCGTGGCTGTCCCATCCTGTGTCAGGTAAACCATGGTTAGCCTTACAGGTAAGGTGAGGAACACCTTGTCCTTGAAGGCAGTCATCCCATCTGTTGCAGAGATTCTGCTACTCTACCCTCTCTCGTCTGTGCAACCTTTGAAAAGCTGGTTTTGGATGTTACTTGACTCAAAATCTCCTTTTTACATTATCTTATACAAAATTTACGTGCACCACTTTAGATATGAAATAGAAATCCTCAAAGAAAAATAAAGAGGAAAGAAATTAAGGAGTGGAGAGCTCACAGAATAGAACAACCATCGGTTGTAGTTTGTATCTCCATTTCTGTACGATGCAGAGAATGCCGTTAATGGCACAGAGCTTGTTGCAAACTGATGCTGGGAATTCCAATATGCAGAGTTTGCTATTTTTCATTTAACCAAATATGATTAGTTAATAGAAGTACTTCCAGATTGTCCTTAAAAAACCTAGTGATCATTACTTGTTTATTATTATCACATAAAAGATCTGAGCAATACCCATTTCACCATGCACGTTTAAAAAGCTGCAGATAAAAGATTAATTTGAATTGGAACTGGAGAAGTACAAGAATCAAAAGTCCTGTAAGTTAAAGTATAGATTCTTACTAAGAATGGGCCATGATTTCGTACAGTACCATTATTTAATGTAACAGCAGTTGCAGTAGTTAAACACCATATTATAATAGATGATATCAGGGGAAAACTCCCTCCTCCTCAGAGGTTTAATCTTTTTTATTTGAAGATCCCCAGTTATTTAGTATGTCCTTCAGCATGTCGTAGACAAGAACATGAAGATCCTTAACTTGGATCCCTGTAATTTGTTTGGTATTTTAGACATTTGTTATGGTTGCTAAAAACCATGAGATGCGGCTGCTGAAGAGCCAAATTTTCCTCATTCAATTTTTTCGATTCGGTTTTCATTTGAATCGACCTGGAAATCTCTTGAAGCAAAATCAGCAAAGACTTAGTTAAAGTTCATCTCCTCAGATGGAAGATGCATAAGTAATGAACAAAAAACTAAAATGCATGACAGAGTACAGTCGAGAAATTCCTGCTTTTTCCTTTCTCCTACTGAATTCATTCAGTTGTTCAATGTTCTCGTGTGAAACAGACAATCAAGAGCTCTATTGTTCCATGTAAAAGTGCCTCAAAATGCATGTCCTTAGCATTCCCCATATCAAAACAAGGATCATGGTGCTGATTGAAGACTAGAATTCTGATTCCTATATTAGCAAAAATCCGATATTTTTTGTTTTCAAAAGAAAAGAGAAGAGTTTACTGTTGCAGATGAAAACGTGCTGAAGTTCATAGTCACTTTAGCTTCCTCTAAGCATGTATATGAAACCGTACGACAGTGCTCGGGATGTAATCTTTAGAGAGAGAGAGAAGAGAGAAAGAGAGAGAAGGGAGAAAGAGAGAGAGAGAAAGTAGGATATCAGATAAACAAGCAGACAGCGACCTTCTTCATAACTTCACTCAATTATTAGAGGAACAAGAGCTAAGAGGATCAAGTAGAGTAGGCGGACACTTAGCATGCCTAGGATGAAAACTTTGCAGAATGGTAGCTATAGTCCATGAATCGTCGTCATCGTCATCACCAACAACAAGCCAGTCTTCATCTCGGGAAGGCCGGCCGCCGGTGTCTTCGATCACCGCCTGCGGTGGTGCAGGTGGGGGAGCAAACATCGGGTAGGCAAAGTTGGTGCGAGCTTTACCGAGGCCGCTGAACGAGATGGAAGTGAGATCATAGGCAATTGCAGCTTCCTCGGCCGTATCAAACGTACCGAGCCAGTGCCTCTCTTTGGTGTTCGGATTTCGAATCTCTGCCGCATATCTCCCCCATGGCCGCCGGCGGACGCCTATAAAGCCGCCAGGTTCTCGTGGCCGGCGCCGGCGAGGCTTCTGGTGCAACTTGGAGACGTCGCTCATCTTCCCCAAGTGATACTATGCTTCTCAGAGAGACACAATGTTTGTGGCAGACGTTGTGGGTGGAGTTGGCTTTTTATAACCACCAAACTCATAAGAAGTAAATAAAGCAACCGAATGTGCAGCCACCTTCTTCACTCTCCAGAGGACAAAATGATGAGATGCTTTCTATCATCTGAATAAGAAATTCTGTCGTCATAAGCTAAAAAGCAAGGCAGCCATTCTCAATTAAGTTCAAAATTTTTCTTTTTCTTGTGCACCAACTTTAGAGATCAGTTTCTGAAGAAAATTAAGTTCATTTCTACTTAAATATATAATAATATTTAAGTTCAGAAGACCCATCTTCTTATACTACTTGAAAATGTTGGAAATATAAATAAATTACGATTATAGAAACCCTTTATTTAAAATGACTAGTGAATCAATTTGCATGTCATAGAAAATGATGGAAAGTAAGCTGTTTGAAGCAAATGCTTTTCTACCACACAAGTGAACAACATCGTCATTCTTTTTAGATTGAAGAAACCTGCCTTGAGGTGGGATAGTCGGCTGCTGGTTTAACATTTCGTACCAATGATCAACTACCCAATAAGCAAATACAATTTCTAGGAGTGATCTACTCATTCGCCCCACTGTACTGATACCATCTTCGAAAAAGTTACAGACTCACTAAAAAAATCTATTGATGTTCATGTCCTACGCCATAATTCCTCGAGCAAATTAGAGAAGTTTGTACGTTTCTTCCTTCACTTTACGGCATTCCAATGAAACATCAAATGGGAAGAAAATGTGGGGATGAGAGATCGAAGTGATTTTGGTTGTGCCAATTGAAAAACAACAAGAAGAATAAGATAGTGAGTTTGTGGAGGGCAGGTGAAAGGCATGAGCACTATGTGGGGAACTAAAAATTTGTTAAAAACTCCCCTTCACTTCCTCGTTGGTTGTGTGTGCTTGTCTCTCTCTCTCTCCTCTCTCTAGAACACTCTATCTCTATCTCCATGTTTTCCTCGACATGACGTGACTGAAACCCGGTGCAACCCATGATGCAATGAGCCCTTCTGCTCGTTTGAGGGTCATGGTGGGTCCCCTCTGCCTTTGTTGCCTGTGCACAGGCCTGCTCTGTGCTTGTGTTGTTGGCCACCCCTGTGGCTGCCCCCCAACAACATCCTCCCTTTCTTGGGGCCACCAATCGTGGAGAAAGAACTGAAAAAAAAACCTGCCGACTTGGTCGGTTCTTGATGCATACATGTATATATGGAGCATACTTTAATTCCATGTTAAGTTGCCTTCTTGAAAAAAAAAAATATACTGTACTTATGTCATGGATTTGAAAATTTAAGCTTATGTTGTAAATAAACCAGTCTTCCTCATTCATTTCTTTCTGAAGTCTTAAAATCTGAGTTATTGTACATAAGGATTGATAAGTTCAGTAAAAGAATTGACTCTTAAAAGTATGTTTTCAATGGTAAGATCAAATCTATACGTTGAATAAATGTGCCATTTGTTCTCAGATTTCTTGTGGGTCTGATATATGCATCAAAAAGAACATTACGTAAAATCAGCTTCCAATAAGCGTCAGTTCTCATGGCCTCCAATGTGAGTAAGTAAACCCACAAGGAGGTAAGCTCTTGGTAGTCTTATTGAGGGTCCCTCTCTTAAAACTTTTGATAATATTGTTGAAGGAAGATGTTGCATGAGCTTTTAAGTTTTGAGTTGTGCCCGAATTGTGGTGGTAAAGTATGAGGTAGACCATCTTGATACCTTTCTGTATCTGCTTTTTGCCACAGAACGTGAGGACGGGGCAGAATTTTGGGCGAATACATGCCTTTTACAAAAGACATGATAAGCGAGACACCTTCCACTGTGTTTGAATTGAATGAGGCGTGTATGATCTAATAAAGACAAGAAGACAAGGCTCCTCGCTTCTCTCCTTGACGGCAGGGGCAGAGGCAGAGGCATGTGTAGGCATATGTGGGCAATTGCCCACACAGATCAACAGCAAATGTTTACTTGTATACATACATACAAGTATGTCCGTATTATGTATATGCTAACTTGTGGTGGATATCTTACAAGAGCTTCTACGTAGCCAGGTGGATCAAGCTGGCTCAAGCTTGTGCTTGAGGAACTGAGACCAAAAGGAGCCCACGAACTCAACACTTGTGAACCGAATTCAGAAGCTACCAGTCAATTAATGGAGGCCATTCCATCGTTAGCCATGCATCTTTCAGACTAACATCTGTCGTCGTTGCAACAAACTAATGAAGTGAAGGCGGAAGAACATAGTTTGTCCAACTAAGAACGGGCGGAAGAACACTGATGAGCCCTTGTTCCACGATCCAACGCATGATGCACATGGACATGACATGCACGAATGCATGGCCATGTGGACCACATGCATGACCATTCTTAGGGACTCAGAGTATGCCGTCCGCTCATTCATCTGCATTGTGCAACGATGTCGAGATGCGCATGTTCATCACATTGCTGGATCATGGCATCATGTACATTGGAATCATGCACATCACGACGCTTTTGCATGATGCCATGCACATTATTGACGAGGAACACAAAAGAATTTTCGATGGGAATGAATCTAAATCTGTACTAGATTCCTCCTGCAGGACTGTACATGGTAGACGTATGCACACTAAACCAGGGGAATTAATAACCATAAACTATGGCGAGTACAATAGGCTGTTACATGCAAAGTCCTAGAGAATCAGATCTCAATGCTTTAAATTGGCAACGGCCAACAAGGTGAATTAATAGTAAAAGAAGATTAAGAAGCTTAGAGACAGGCACACTAGTCATGGACTCATGGTGCCCAGTTGAGATAACTGAGTTATGTATACCGTTGTGCATGGTCTGTATCCTTGGCCCACTTTTATGAGTAAGTGTCATGCACAGGAACCTGAACTTGTATAACCCACTTTTATGAGTAAGTGTCATGCACAAGAACCTGAACTTGTATAACGTAAAGATACGCAGGCATGTGCATATAATCAGGTTCATGTTGCAGGCATGTGCATATAATCAGGTTCATGTTGTTGACGCTTTGAAAGCTACGTTACAGATACATCCAAGTCAAGAGTGAGTTGCATGCATTAGGGTGTTGTATGCAACAAATATACGCCCGAAAAAAAAAGAAGGAAGAGAGTTGGGGCGTTTTGAAGATTTTTTAAAAGAATTGTCTTTTTTTAGACTTTTAACTTTTTCACTACCTCTTTTTGTCCTTATAACGGTCTTTAGAATAATACTGAATATGGACATTCTTGTCATTACACTCTCGGCACACAATCTTTGTATACTCAGCAGTGCATATAACCAGCTTCGGTCCGAGGCGGGTGGACATGATTTCCACTTTGGACCCCATGTGGATCCATCCATCGGTCATAAGATGATGGCAACCTCATGGTCATCATGATTGAGCACTTGCATACATGGCCATGGATGACTGCTTGATCCTACATGGACAAGCTCTATATGTGTGTGTGTGTGGTAAATTCACCCTTTTAGCTGCAGTTAAAAAAGTGAGTCATTTTTTTACTAGAGCACGCAGAGTTTAAGCACACTCCGATATAATTAATCTGCTCTGATCAGTGTTGAACTCCAACGTTTCAAATCCGAACCCCTTCCTGTTGGGGATCTGTGACAACTCAATTAATATTGAGGTTGAAGCTTTGGAAATCACAAATCCCTCCGATCCACTAAAAAGTACACCAAGTTCCTAACGTGAGCTCATAATTGGCAGATGAAGCACGAGCAGATGGCTGTTTCAATTTTTAAGAAAAACATCTTTTTGTATTTTGCTATAGAAAAGCATCATTTTCTATTAGCGCATTATAAAAAATCATTAAGCACCATTAGCAACAATATTAAAATAATAAGCACATTTTTGCATCGTATCAGCGTGTCGTAGTGGACCCTTTTGTGTCATGTGCGACACGCGCATGCACACACACACACAGACACACAGAGCCAGAGCCAGCCACCACAAGGGACCCTGGCACCAAGTTTTTCACCCTGAAGAGAAGAAACTAAAATATAAAATTGCTTTTCCAAGTGGGGAGCATATAGTGTCATCCTGTGAATATTTAACAACCGAATGACCTTTATCTAATAAACTAATATTTGTGTTCATGTGTTTTATTGAAGCTTATACATCAAACGGGGTATGGTGGAGGCACGTACTGCCTCCCACTCCACACTGCACAGAGGAATGCTCCTCCAAAGAATGAGAAAAAGGCCATTGAAGAAAAGGCTGTGAAATGGATTACCAGTACTGAGTTAGGTATCTGACCCTTCAATGGCTGCCCAAGAAACACCATGAACTGAGGTCCATGCTGAGACCTTGTTGGAGCTGCACATTTGGTTGAAACTGTAGTTTATACTACTCCGGCGAGAGGCCGGACCTGCGTTATGGCCGCAATCCCCTAGCAGACCTACCTTGACCCACTAAGCTAGGTCCGACATAGAGAAACTGGGTTCAGGTTATATGCAGTATCCACACTAGATCTAGCTTGCATGATCGACTTCATGTAACAACTCGGCTGGCGGAGCCCAACCAGACTTGATCAGCAAGAACGGAGGCAGACCCATCAGTTTCAAATGACTACATTGATGAAGCGCTTGACAGGTCAGTCTCTTAGAGACACACCTCATATTCTGTCCGACCAGCTACACTATGTCTGTCTCGAAAGAAAATGTTGGTGCGATGACAACAACATGAAAATCCATTTTGTAAGATGATAGAGAGGATCAGTGTGGGTTAGTCATACTGAATCAAGGTTGTGTGTTCTATTTTATATTGCTAATTTCACAAGAAACAACTTCGAAAATAATTACAACAACAAAACGGTCTTTCTTCAATTCATCCTTCTGTCAACTGTCATCACATTCCAAGGAAACAATTTCCGTTGATTGATTTTTTGGGCATCTGATAAGTAAATCCATTGTGTTCTCATAACACATGCTCCTAAAATGCATATTTCAAAAACACCATAATATATATATATATATATATATATATATATATATATATATATATATATATATATATATATATAATGCATAATACTCTTGCGACATATGTTGCAAATACACGACGTTGTGTCAGCAGCAATGTGGAAATTTGTCAATTGTACGGCTCCTCTCTCAGGCGGTGGGTTTCATAAACTCTCGGCACGTGGAGAACCTAAATAAAAAATGAAAAAGAATCGGGAAAAAAAATTAAACAATCAAATTAGCACGTCCAACCTTTCCAAAGGGCAGAAAGTAAGGTTTCTATGGACGACAACAGATTAATTTGGAAGAGGCTTGTGCCAACAACAAAAGAGGAAGTAAAGTGGCCTAAGATTTAAGCCCAAATTCACTTGAAATTGCAGACTTGTGGAGCCGGGGGAGTAAGACTCCCCAATTTTTATTCAAATTCTTCTCAGAAAAATCCACCAAAGTTTTGGTTTTGCACGGACATCTAATACGCCAAGTTCACGAAACACGAACATGTCAAAGCCTGCAGCTTGTATCCAAGCTCGTGAAGGATCCACCCCCAGAAATTCCTGTGGCTCCTGAGGCTGAACTCATGAGTGAAACTCCAACTCTCAGCGGATTTACTTGACTGTGATTGTTATTTTCACCTTTGGACTAATGGGCAGGTGACCGAAACAGAGAGCAGCCTTAGTTGGACACCTTTGGACTAGTGGGCTGCCGACCGAGACAGAGCAGCCTCAGCTGATCAAACTGGAAATTGGAAAATGGAACCTCGATCGAGTATTTCCCTGTACGAATTTGCAGCCACGGCTAATTCTGAAACAATAAAACTAAGCCAATATAGGGCAAGTTCACAACAAGGAAAGAGAGAAGGGGAGCGAGGAGAGCAGATAAGAATTTCATTTCCGAGTGGGTAGGCGGTTACCATACTGCTCTGAGTGAGGCCCCAAGGCATCCTCCCTTTCCCTCCTCTAGGGTCCTGAGTTGCATCAAGATTCTAGACCAGTACTCTTTAGCTTGAGTGTCACGATCCCATTATTTGCAATCTAAAAAAGTAATACCCACGATCATCAAACAGGCAACATCCCATATCCATTGTCACCTGCCCAACCAGCTATTCTAGACGACAGCTCAAAAAGAATTTATTAAACATAGCCACGTCCATAGAATTGGATGTGAAAAACAACAAATAACAAGTGAAAACTACAACAGAGAGACAAGAGATGTCCTAAACTGAGGCGAGAGAGAGATTTTCTTTCATTTACAACTCATATTTACACAGTAGTTAGTGCCTTTCTTCCAATTTCTCCCTCTACAAAATTCCTACTAAATGCTATAGCACAAGCTTTTTCCTGAACCCAGGTTGTACATTATTTTGCATAGAAATGCAAGTAAGTAAAATACCGCAATTTGAAAATGCCGCAGCATCTGATATACGTCGAAGGCTGGTAGCTGTCTAGCAAGCTTCGGCCTTTGGCCTAGTGCTGCTCACGGTAGGAGCTTGGCTCATGCGAAGTTGAAAGCAACCGAATCGCTGATGCCTCCGCATGTGGACAAGCGAAAATCAAAAACCTTATAATCTTGTATCTGCCATTTCTTTCACATCGGTAACTGTTGCGTTGCAAAAGAAGCACCGTTGGCTATTCAGCAAGTGTCTACTTATGCAGCCAAAACATGATTTGTGATTGCAAGGCATGAGCTGGCTGTCTGATTTGCATGCATAACAAATGCAGCAAATCACCTCGTCATCCTCTGCTATGCATCCTAATGAGGCTATGGTGTCCATTTCTCTTCTGCTTCTCAGGCAGCTTGCAAATCTCTCGAGCTTTTTGAGTCTAACAAATGGAATATTGCCCCTGAGCATGCCACCCTGGAGAAAATAGGCCGATGATACTAAGCAACAGCTGATAAAGATTTTCCATGAACAAGCATGAAATTGAAGTCAAAACAGTAGATATAACAGATCAATAGAAATACTGGATGCCTTAAATGAACCAAAGGAACCAAGTTAACGATGACTCGAAAGGAGGAAAACGAATAGGTTTAATGCATAAAGAGGTGAACGCAGTTAAAATAGACCAGGAGACGTGCTATATCTTGGGAGCCTAACTAAAAATTACATATATCTGAAGGTCAGAAAGAAGCTCCAATGAGCAGCTGAAAGCCTGAAACCATTATATCCATATCCATGTAACCTTGAAGTCTAGATAGGAAGTAGGTATTGAACAAAGTGGATTCTTAAGTATATCAGGTTATATTCATTAAAAAACCAGTTTAAGTTTGTTTAGGCCCAAAAAAAACTCATGCACAAGAAATACAAAGACACGCATGGACACCATCCAGCTCTCTCTTATTCTTTTTCTTCATTAAAATACAAAGTGGTGCTTTCCCCTTATTCTGGAAATCAAGTGTGTTCAGATCCTGCCACTTCTTCTACCTTACATATATAACATGGGAAGTCTCCTAAGTCAGACCCACTTATTCCATATCAGGTAACAGTATGACTATCTATATCCTACATCGAGGCCCAACAATTTCCAAAACATAGATGTCAGAGTTTGGCATAATGTGCATCTTCCAAAGGCACGACCACCTTTCTACGTGCCTGATAGGATAGTTGAAGAGAAAAAGAATAGATCATTGACCAGCACTTTTGTCACTTCAGAACATTTAACTTTGGTCAACTTGTTGGAGGTGACCGTAGGCCACGTAGGTCAGAAATAAGTCTGTGAGGAAATTCATTAGAAATGGCTATTCTTGAAATCACAGATAGAAGCAAAGGTCTATAAGTGGAAAATCCCCTCAGTAAGATGGCTGAAAGGCAATAATGGCCCTGACTAGAGATCAGAACTAAACTGAACCACGACGAGCTTGCAAAGGCAAACTTATGAACTGCCACAAAATGATCATATACAGTTCCTTTAGAACGATTGGATTATGATGCATTTATCAGGTTTCCTTGTTTTTGAACCTCTCAATGTTTAGCAATTAATAGAAAAGTTTCCTATTGATAAACAAAACTATGATGGTAAGATTTTTTTTTCTAGTATCTTCAAGTTATACTTGAAACAAGGCCAGAAAGCTCCAGTTCATCTTACATCCCTAAATTACTGATAGCAGCATCAAAATCAGCAATTATTTGGCAAGTAAATGAAGCAGGGGATATCACGTCAAACTTGACAAGGCTGTGATCTTCAGACTACTAAGATATTAGACAGCTACGGTTTGTTCATCTTGTACCCCTAAATGACCAATAGCTGCAGTTGAATCAGTCATTATTCTGCAAGTATGTGATGTCAAAACTTGACAAGTCTGTTGATCTTCAGACCACTTAAATATAAGACACGTGAATATTTGCATATGACACTACAAGATTGAGTTATTAAGTATCAAGAATCAACTGTTCATAGTTAATCGAAAGCAACTGCTGTCACGAAGTGATACTTTAACAGTGATGAACTCCAAAAGCCTCATTTCTTAAAATACTTACCCAATTGAAATCCAACAAATATTGGAATCCAAAATGGACAGTGGCAGCACAATCCATGCTTACAAAGACTCCTACGATGTCATTCGGTTCCACTAGCAAGGGATCCTCACTTGCATCCACTAGGTTCAAAATCATTCCCACTAAAGGAGCCAAGATCATGGCTCTATTAAGCTTCTCTACGGATTGGCCATGTCGTCTAATCGACCTGCAGGAAACAAGATCATATAGCAATCAAAACATCATTGGTTAGTGAAATGAAAAGATCCACACATTTACATTGCAAGTTCTCAATCAGTTCATAGTAATTATCAGTTGACTAGCTGAGAATTTAGATAAAGTTGTCGATTAGCATACTAGCTTTATTTCAAGTGCTGCCAGAGCAATAGGCACCAGATTAAAAAGTGAAAATGGGTATCAACATAGTCATCTCAAGATAATACATTGGAGTTATCATGTAAAATCACGGAAAGAACTTAACCATACGAATAAACTTACATATCAAATACTTCAACATCAATTGTTGAAGTCATCTGGTTGAGAATAAAGATGATCAACTCAATCAACCTCCGCAGGTTCATGTCAGGTCCTGAAACAAATGCTTGAGGGATCTCATGTGTGAAGAACTCCAACACCCTTGCAAGATTGCAAGAGAGGTCAAATATGAGAGTGGATTTCCTTTGCTGCAACTCTGTAATCTACAAAAGATATAAAAAAATTTAAGTATTCCTGCAAATCCTTGATGTCAAAATGCAGTTAGAGATCCTGGGCATTTTTTCTGATCATTGCAAAATGACATCTGCAGCATCAGCAAGAGAATACAGAAAATCACGAGCACCTTTCAAGTTTCTAGTGACAAATCACAAGTTAACAAGTAATAAGAGACGTTGCTGCAAAGTCAGCATTTACACTTTTTTTTTTTTTACTGACGAGCCAGTATGAAACATTGTCATTTGGTCCGATGACAGAGGTATTTGAACAGTGCAGTGGCCTGTGAGTATTGTAGTAAACTGAACAGTACATTGTGATATCTTCCATAACTATAAAGGAAACTGACATGTTACAGCCTGAAACTAACTTCACAAGTGTAACTATATTGTATCAGATGTTCATGTAACCCATGATACATATATCTTGCATAGTGGTACAACTCAATGGGGTGCATCTTAGTCAAGATGAAAGAAGGTTTTCCCAACTTAAAAGGTACAACACTTCCCTAAGGCTGAATATTAAGTTTTCCCATGGAAGGGATTCTTAATGAAAGTAAAATAGATAAAATTTATGTACATATGATCTCACGCAACAAATTTGGGTCTTCAAGCTATATCTACCCTCCAAATAAAAATTTTAGGTTTTATGTGCATTTAGTTGTTTCAAGACTCCAACAAATAAGTCATATGCAAAAAAGTAATCTATTTTATACCCATTAAAGTATTAAGAGTAATAAAAGCGGTCACTTTAATTGTTTCCAATGAAAACATGCATGTTCTGCAACTTGTAGGTAGTATATGGTTGTAATTTTGTTATGTTTATGCAACTCATCTTTTTCTATGGAGAGCATTTTTTCCTAATTTTTATACTTTTTGTGGATTTCACTTATTTTAAAAAAATATATATTATTTTTAAATATTGAAAATAAATATGCAATTTTTTCATGCTAACTTTGCACCCAACCAGGGGTTAGGTTACACTTTACACCATCAATTTGTACCGCTGCGCTGATACAAATGAAATGGAGATAAACAGCAGTTAAAGGTACTGTGTCAAATGAACTATTAAATCTTTTACTAGTCCACCAGCAGATTGTCAATAGCCACATTAAAATAATAGTAATAAATAGGCATGGAAAAAAAACACTGAAACAGTAAAAGGATTCCACAATATAATTAAAATTCTTCACTCCAGGCTAACATGCAAGAATGTAAAGTTCTTATATAGAATACAAGTATTTTACGTAGTTGTAAAAGGTAATGCATACACATGTTTATATATTTTTATAAAAATTTGTCATGACAAGGCAGAATCACCCTGTTGACCAACTCAAATAACTGAGTCAACCCAGATAATGATCATCCTGACTCACTACAATTTCAATCATAGCTTCCGATTTGATGCCTGGATTCAAAATTTAGGCCAACAAATATCAGAAAATTACTCAGGCTGAAAACACAAGACTTCCCAGACCTAACATGACAAGCAGGCTTTTGAACATGAGTCATGAAGAGTGCACTGAGTGTTTCAGGTATGGCAAACTAACCAAATAATTTTCTCTCATCTCCCGGATAGAAACTGAAAATTCTGTTATTGTCCAGCTCAGAGTGTTGAATAGCCGATTAAGAAAAGCAGAGAACAATTCCTTATCAAGGAGGCAAACTTCCTTTAGTAAACCCTATAAGAAAAATTCAGATATAGCATCAGCACTTGGTGAGCAAGAAAGGGAAAAAGAGAAGAAAAGGACATATTTTGCAACATGCAACCTCAGCCAAATTGACTGTTCTCTTCCTATTGCTCAAACAAGGTACCTGAAAACGAACTGATGAAGATTCCCCTTGTTTTGCAAATCCAAATCCAGAACCCTTGCATAGTCGTAGAAGTATGTTTGTAACAGGAATCCATGATCGATCGTCAAATGCAGAAAGCAAAGCAAGGGGCATTCTCTGAAGAGCTGCTTCATTGTTCTCAAAAGCAGCGAAATAATCTTTATACTGTACTAGGACAGATATTGAATGAAGGAGGACATCTCTTAGATCAGCACTTGATATTCGAGGATCGTTGAAATGTGTGACCACAAAAGTAACCTATTAAAAATGAATAGGAAACCTTAATATTGATTTTAAGCATTTCAAAAGACAGATGACTGGACTAACAAGGTAGATACTAAATGAAAGTTGAATGCATTTCACAATCTTTGGAATCATTATTTCATGCAAATACACAATGCTACTGAAAACAAGGACACGGAAATGATTTGTTCAATCTACCAAGCAATTACGTTCCTAAAGCCGCATTAGACTACATAAAAAATAGACACTAACTGAGTTCCAAATAGTAGATTCAAGTATTCAACCATTTCAAGTGACCTAAATGAACATTAATGTACTAGACTACTAGTGAGTACTGACCCAATTTGCTAATGCAAAAAATATGAAACTACATTTGGAATATTATTTATTTCTTCCATCTGATAGAAAAAGAAATTATTAAACCAGATGCACAATATGACTGAGCTCAATAAAATATAAATAACAGAATCATCTTCAAATCATATAATATGAAAATAAAGAATCTGATAATATCATAATCAACTTGTAACAACATAATTAACTAAGCTATAGTTATCATACAAATGAAGACAATCCTTGCTGCAGGAAAGATGCCGAAGAGACAAATGGTGGATCACTTCTTCGTAGAGCATGGAAGCAATCAACCTGAAACAAAGTAAAAAAAAAAAAAACATTAGGGAAAAAAAACATTCCAAAGGCATTATGGCCATTTAATATGAAAAAGCAAAATTTATGGCACAATCTGCATCTCATGATTGACGCTGCAATGCATTCTTATTTCTTATGCAGTTTTGCTATACAAAATGCATCCTGACTTTGTACCTCCCAATTCTCTCCTATAAGGTATAAAGATATTTTTGACAAATTCATGAGCAACATATTGATTAATACTAACTGCTTCTCATCTATCAGTAACACATGTTTACCTGTTTCTGTCAAAAGATGAGGAGGAAGAGAGAGAGAGAAGAAAAAGAAGAAGAAGAAGAAGAGCACTGAACATTGTTTAGTAAAGAAATATATATACATATTTAAGTATGAATAACTTGTAAATATGTTTTTCAAACGCACCAAAGGCACCCTGAACCAGTAGCCGGATATACCAGCACTGGTATGGGTATGTATTCCATTTTAACAATCCACATATACACTAACAACTAAAATATCATGATGCAGATCAAGAACACACATACCAATGCTTCTAAATAAAATTCTGGTACATAAACAAAAAGTGAATCTGTTCTGCTAAGGACCAATAGCAATTGAGCAATCCACATGCATGCAGCATACATTCCTCTCTGCTTCCACCTGGAAAATAGAGAGACACGATACCTGGAGACAATCATACTAAACATGTCAGAATATAAGCCAATTCACGCATGTGACTGAACATTTCTAAAGCCACTGTAAGACAGGATAATGCCAACAAGATATCAGGAAAACAGAGAGCAACTATTTCAGCTAGATACTAAAGGTTTCCCCGGAAGCCAAAACAGCAAAAGAGATTTGTTTGATAAATGAAAAATCATAATGGTCAAGGTAGAAACAACAAGGATGGAAACAAAAGCATAAAGTTTGGCAGCATAAACCAGCTATACAGTTCAATAAAGAAGTGATGCCAGTAAGAGAAGTTACAGGTAAATAATGTATGAAGCATCAAAGAAATAAAATTATAAGAAAATACCAAGTAAAAAATAAAATATAACAGATCAAACTTATAGAGAAACAAATAACAAGACAGCATAAAAGAAGACCTTCAATGTAAATAGATTACTGTATCTAGGTTCTATTTGGTAACAAGATGGTATCCTTTAAATAAAGGATCACCAGTTGGATTGGCAAAAATTTGATGATAGAACTACGAGTCGAGGTCTGAAATAGACGAGCACGTATTTGATTAAACATGCCATAACTTATAACACAAAACAAAACAGGGATCAATATTATAGACGGCCAAGTGTCAAGAAAGAAGGAAATAGGGTAGTGACTCGGCACATGTAGGTGAAGGTTCACAATTGGATGCTAGGAAAAAATATTGTATAAAGTATGTTTTGAAAGGCTCGTTGACAGATTGAAAAGATCCCGCATCTCAAGCAGCAAGCATAGGGTAAAAATTATACATGGCATATTTCCCAGGATAAAAAATGAAGTGGAGGACCATTTCACAAGATGCAAATATGCTAAAGCAAATGACAGGAAAATATCCACGCGAAGTAGAAACTTGATGGAAAGAAAAAACAAAAGAAAAAACATTTTGACAAGTGAATCATGTCCACACTACGCTCAACCACGTTTAACCCAGAGAACAGCAAGTTGGAAAGTGAACCCACAAATTCATCAATCTACATTATATCATGTTGCTTAATTTCCTAGAATTGAGAACCCATGATTCTTCATGGGCCTCATACCATAGTATGTTTCATAACACTGCATATTTATTTTTTATTTTTGAGAACAAACATAGGCTCTTATAAGAAAAAACCATGAAAGCTCTACTTTTATTACATGAAAATCAACCCTACATTTTACTTTTTTACTTTAAATGTGTTTCACATTGAACTTAATATTCAATCTTAAGAAATTTATGTAACTTTAGATAAGGGAAATTTCTTGATACTTTTCCATGTTTTGAAGGTGTAACATAAGTTACACCCTGTACAGTGTATACTACACTACTGTACAATATGGAGAGTGTATCACAAGTTTACGTCTGATACAGAATAGTTACACCTTTGAAACTAGCTTCAAGGGGGTATCATATTGCTTTCTTTCATAGTTACATTATTTAATGAAAGTATCTTTGATATGATATGTTACATACAACGCTATTTATTGGCTTAAATCTTGTGTTCCAAACAGAAGGGATAGTAATGGTTGAAAAAAGGTTGATCCAAGGTCCAATGTGATACTGACTAATGAATCATATGCTACTGAAATTTGAAAAGCTGCATAAAATAACGAAACAGGGAAGCAAGTATACTGCAGTATAGAGATCATCATTCATCAAATTATGAATTACCCAAAGACTTATTACCAAAACAATCACTTGTCAATGTGCATAACAATGGAATATAAAGGAAACTTCAAAGCTTATACACACACAAAACGTTCAAATGTTACTAGATAATAGACTTCTACTGTTGGCCACAATCGTTTACCATGCACAGTGTCTCACACAGTCAACTAGTTCCTCCCGATAAGCATTTCGGACTTCCTTCAAATGCTTTAGCTGTTCAGCGCAATTCCTTTCTGATCTTATTTGTTTATCAGTTTCTTCCAACAGGGAGATCCATTGTGACTGATGCGACATATAATGAGATGCCTACATCCAATAAAATACGTAAGATGAGTTAAGACTCATAAATATGATAAATGTGTTAAAATACACTCCAACAAAGTCTTGGCTTTTATCTTATCTTATACAGACAAACAGACACGTTGGCTATCCAAACAAAGTAGGAAATGTAAACAAAAGCCAGCAAAACATCAATAGCCACAGAAGATAAAAGCCAAATTTGCAAAAGTATGCATCAGCAACAGTAGCACTGAAAGTTTGCCTATATTTTGAGGGAACCCCTTGTAGACATAATTATTTTGCATCTTTTGCAACCCACCAATTCCCATGTATGACAGGGTAAGAAACAACCATGAGAGACAGAGAGAGAAAAAAACCCAATAACATCTTTAACGCACATTGACTAGAGCCACAATCATTTCTAGTGTTAAAAGTTATTTGTAATATTTTAGCAACAGAGAAGTAGCAAGTCACCCGCTTGAAATTTGGAGCAAGACCAAGATGATACAGCAAGAGCATAGCATCCAGCAGTTCCTCCTCTCGTAGAGTTTCTGAAGACGCATGATTTGTCTTTGGCACACTTCTGTTACACTGCACAGGTCGATAACCAAAGGCAGGATTGGACTGACCACTCGAACTAGGTTTATCAACAATCTCATCATTCAGACTACTAGCACTGCACTCTGAAGCAACATGTGCTGATCTCTCAGGAATAGCAGTACAATGAGCCTTAGGACTTCTAGAGACAACCTTAATGGGATTCTTTCCAACTCGGCCAAAATCAGCATCAGCACTAGCACAACAACATGGCTTCTTTCTAGTGCTGTGTGTTACTCGTGTCCCTTTGCTATCCATGGAACCTTCCTCCCATTGAACTAGTTCTGGTTCACTATCATTGATTGGATAAGATTTTATCAAATGGCTAAATGTCCCTCCAAGTCTAGCAAAATCGATGTGAAGGGGATCAGGTCTAAGAAACAATCCGATAGGGAAACTTTGCTGACCACCTCTGTGAAGGAAGCCTTCACTAGCACTAGCTTTTGAACCTGCAGTTGTTGGACTCCTCATACGTTCAGAAATATCGCCAAGACCAAATCCTTCTGAAAGGAAATGAAGAATAACTGTGTACACAGAGACAAGAACAGAATTGCTTGAAAGTCCAGCAGCAGGCACCTTACGATCTGCAGCTCTAGCCTTCAATATAAGGTTCTGCAGGAAATCTCTAAAAACTGATCCAGATGACTGGGATGGTGATGATGGAGGTATAAATTGTATGACCAACCTGCAAACTTCCCGTTGCATCTCCTCAACCTACAAATGGAACAAGAAAATATTATAACATGAAGCATAAATGGCACTAATTAACAGGATAGAGCTAAAATTTTGCACATATAGAAGCTTTCCTAAACCCCCATTATGCACAAAATTATATGGGTCCATTTAAATTTTAAAGATAAACATATCTTGAATACCTTTATATATCTGTTTCAGAAAATCACTGCCATCCGCAATCCCTTGATATAGTATGGATAACCAGTTGCACCAAAAGAAGACAACAAGTAACAAAAACAATGCATCATGCAAAAAGATAACACTATAGGAAGAGAAAAGAAAACTCATCAGAGAAAATAAGAGAACACCTAAAATGTGCAAGAAAGTAAGAAAAAGTATCTAGCAGTAAGGCCAGAAAGCTTCCATCAAATGCATAGCTAGTAGAACTGTAGAAGTGAATGAAGGAATAGATGGCAGGTAACATCTGTTATGACCCCTAGCATTCAAGAGCAGTTCCAATTAAATTAATTGATATTGCTTTAAGAGACAGACAGGAAGCTATTGAATAAGATGAGTTTAGAATGGTTTCAATTAGTATGATTCTTGTTACCTTCAGAATGACAGGTGCAAAAGGTCTCCGTATCTGTTGTCCCAGTTTGGCATAACATGACATTCAAAACACAGATAAGTTCATTGTTTTGAATTATATTCTAAATCAAATGAGCAAAAACTTTTGTACGCCTAGATACTCAAAAAGCATGAGCAAGGGGACATTATCACAGCTATAAACCCTGTACCCTCTGTGTGTACGTGTTTGTAACTTTGTATGGATATACACACTATGGCACTTCAAGAAAATGTCCAAACATGGAGCATTTAGGTATGCATATTTGTTGTAACTTGTAAGTTGTAACAGGTACAAAGGATCCCCAACTTTTGGTATTGTTATGTTCCACCAAGACACAGAATAGGTTGCACACAATAGTACAAGAAATAACTTGTGATACAATTTCAGGTGTCCATATTTCTATTTTGCAATTGATGCAAAAGCTCCACATTTTCAGTGTCCACCAGAAAAAGACTAAGTTGTAGTGGTACTTATGGTAATGCATTCTTATGAGTATAATCATGAATAACCAGCGAAGTATAGGATGCAGATTTCACGTGATGTGTCACCAACAAGAACAACAAGATATACAATTGCAATCAATTATAATAAGCAAAGAAATCACATCATATTGTTTTATGAAAGATAACTTTTCCAAATATCAACTTAGGGAAAGAAATTCAAATCTACCCAAATTAACAGCTCAAAGTTCAATAACGTGCAATGCTTCATATAGATAAAATCCATGCATCTTAGCAAAGAAAGTACCTTACTGATTGCATTTGACAATGCTGTTGTTGTCAATGTCATACTAGACTCCGATGATGCATCCTCACAAGATCCAGGCCACCAAACAGCTGGCATAAAGCACTGTAAATCATGCTTGTTTGGGCCCTTTCTTGAAAGTAATCCTTCCAAAAGAAACTCAAAATCTGGAGACTTCCATAGCTGCACCATCAGTTCTTCTCGCCTCAGAAGATAAGAAGCTAATGCAAGGTAAGGGTATGGCCCAGAATAAGGACAATCCATCAGCACTAGAGGTGCAGTTTTGCAACCACAAGCAAGTGCATGTAACACATGTCGAAAGATCAATTCAAACTGTGGAAATACCATAAAGTGATCCAAAATTCTGCCCAGACTTGAGTAGTCATGGGGGGGTTGCATCCCAAACACTTCTAGAAAGAATGACATCAATGGGCCTCGGCCAATATACTCTAAAGCCCCTGTCATTTTGCCAAATGCAGAGAAAAACTCTTGGCAAGTAGCCTGACAGATTGGATTGAAAACTTGCTCAACTGAAGCAAACCTCCTCCATCTTTGAAAATTGTCGACTGATGTGGAAGCAGAAGTATCTGCACAGTGTAACTTTACTAGTCTGAATAAGCAACGGAGAAGGTAGGTAGCAACAGCGGCAGCTGAGTCCAACTTCCCATCATAATTAAAGGCAGGAGCTGCTTGGATTGGAAGGAATCCATCAATAGCATACCTAAAAGGCCTGGAGCCAAAATTAAGGTCGCATCTCTCGCCTTGTGATAAGGAAAAAGCTGGGTAATATCCAACCCTGGGCTCCATCTTTCGCACTTCATCAAATGCCACACCAAGAGAAACACCATTCCTGTAGAATGAGATCTCATCCAAGTCCAAATCTATGCAGCATCCTATTACATCCCCAACAACCCATGGTTGCCCATACATCTCTGGGTCCTTATTCCACTTACTAATTCTCCTGCCATCATAGGAATAGGAGTCATCAGCATCCCCCACACCCTTAAGATCAGTAAAAGGACATGAAACAGTGGCCCAACCAAGCTGCTGAATGCCGGCTGTTTCCAATATCACTTCATACATCCATTTCCCTTTCCACATGCAAGCATTAGCACGGGCACTGCTAAAAGGAGCCATGCTCTCTACCAGCAGCGGCTGCTTAGAGATCCTAATGTCCCCGCAAATACTAGCCTCATCAATAACAACCTCACTGGCACCACATCCATTGTCAAAAATGAAGACCCCATCTCTGTCACCCAATTTTACTTCTCGCTTTGCGAGCAACCTTTCAATTTCTCTTCTCAAGGTTGACTGCACAAAGCTGACATCTACAGTACTTGTTGGTAAACGGATAGACCTAAAGGGCAGGTCAAATATATACTCAAGCATATGCTCAACTGATCGCGAACTGGCATCATCACAACTCGAAACAAGATGAGCTTTCTGAGATTTGTCCTTCCGGCCTTCACTGGCCAATAAAACTGCCAAACCCGAAGAAAATCCAGATTTTCCATGCAGATGATTGAAGCCAAACTTTGAACCTTCTTCTGCCATCAAATTCACCTTCGAAATAACAACGTCCCCTCCTTTGCCTCAACTAAAAGAAGAAAAGCTACTGGCCCGCAGGCTGCAGCCAGAACGTGCATTCTCCTCACTTACCCAATTTTCAGATTGGACCTTCAATTCGACTCTGTCTAGTACCTAAAAGAAACTAAATACCAACAACCTCAAGTCAATCATTTCCATTTGAATCACAGCCCCTAACAAATCATCAATATAACAGTTAACCAAACAAGAACAAAACTAGCACCAGTAAGCTCCACCAAACGAAAGTCAGATGAATGGTGCGAAAATTACCAGTATCCAATAGCTATTATTAGTTAATCAATAACCTGACTCAAGAACAACAAAAAATGAAAAACAAAATCTGTTCCAACCCCGATCAGAAACAGAGGGAAAAAAAATCAAACGCCCCACAAAATCAGTCCTTGAATTCGAAATTAGTTCTTCCACAATCAAATTCAAACATCATCAGCAGATTTCTTGAGTCAAAACCTCAACTTCAATAAACGAGCAAAAGGAAAAATCAAACAGCTTCACAACAAGACTCACGAGGGGGACAGCGGAAGCAACAAGTCGGACTCGGTAGGGTAAATGGGTTTCCTGCGTAGTCCCTCAACAACGGCGTCAAGGTCGATGATTAGGGTTTCCAAACGCCATGAGGGGAGAGACAGGGAGACAACGAACGAAGAAGAAACGATATTTTCTTCTGCCTTTCATTTGTTATATTATTGCGGAGGAACAAAAAAATTGAAGACACTTGAAGCCATTTATCCGCAGCCACCTTTAACTAATCGATTTTTTTAGCGTAAAGGACTGGGCTTTGTGTTATTACAAAAAGTGGCCCAAGCTTTTCTTTACGTCTGAAGAAGGCGTAGCCAAAAGCCACTTAATCTACTTTTGTTCAATCAATAAAACGACTCTTGTGTTATAGAGAATAACATAATTAAACAATAGAAAAGAAAAACTTTGTGGCCGAATTTATGTCAAATATATGTTATTAACAATTAAATCCTTTCGATTGTCTAAACGATGCAAAATAATATTGTAAATATTGTATTCATTAGCATATTATAAACCTTGAAATAATGTTTGTAATCGAAGGTTTTTTAATGGCGGTTTAGAATGATGGCTAATAGCTGCTCAATCTTGGAGTATTATGACATCTTAAAACACCAAAAACATGCCTTGTATCTGAGCTGTTTGTTTGATACCAATAACATGTTAATATTATGTTATTATTTTTGCAAACTTGCTTTTAAAAAATAAAGGAGATGCATAAAACACTATTACAAATCTTCCACGAATCTGCTTTATTTTTCTATGGTAGATTTATGGGATAACAACAATATATGGTTTCGTGGAAGTGGCTGACTCATCTGGAATATTTGTATTCAAGTATTCTCACTACGAATCTTCAATAAATTTAATGTTTGATTAACCTTGTTCATATACAAGTTATATTTTTGTTAAGCGCCATATATTGACCCCCATGTCACATTGGCAATATTAATAGAAATCGATATGCAAGATCAATGTCTCACGGATTTTTAGTAGCATTTATGTTCTCAGCGCCCAAAAGCCCTTTCTTTTGCTTTTGTTTTCTTTCCTACCAATTATGTTCATGTTTTGACTCTCCATTAAATAAATCTTTGAAGCCTGGCTGGCATGTTTCAAGAAGTACCAAAAAGGAAAAAGATAACCCATTTATAACTCCATTAATTTCTTTGACCGCCTAAATATTTGTACTTTAAGAATAAGAAAGCAAGTGGCTGAAGGCAATAAAGAAAGACAGTGCGCGCCCTTCTTAAATACCTGACAATTTGACCGCTTTCGATGAATTACTCGAAGTTAATGTCGGGAGGGCGAGAAGGAGACCAAAATTCGGGAGTTCGTGCCACGTCAGCTGCCCGCTGCTGGGCACGCGTGTCTTTGTTCGCTCACGAATGGACGCCATTGGTTGGTGGAGGACTCTAAAGGGAGGTGGGTCCCACGGCTCGTCGGCCCCCCTGCCTGTGGGAGAGCGTTCTCGTTGGTCGCCCAATTGCCGCAAAAAAAGGCGCCCCGACCGTGATCAAGTCAATTCTCCAAACGGGTCGAACAACGTTCGAATCCGGATCTGGATTTACAGCATTTCGATTCCATCGGGGTGTGAAGAATGCATCTGGATTCCAAGCGCCTTAATCTGGATTTAAATATGGATCTGGATACAAAAGGTAGATCTCTTTTCACAAATTCATTTCTTAAGGCAGGATCTGATTTCCTATACATATTGAAACACGATTATTTAAGTCTTCAAGTTAATTTCAAACAAGAAGGTTTAAACTAAAAAAACTCTTTTTTCACTTAATTTTAAAGTGAAGTACAGCTTGTTCAACGTAACTCTACCAAGGACAACAGAAGCGAAGTAAAAAAAAATTCTGGGTTTCCCGCAAAAAAATTCCAAGTATCGTGTGATTCAAAATGTAGTTTTTCAATTTCATATTGTTGTTTTTTTGTTAAGAGTCACAAGACCTATGGATAAGTGTCAGACATCGTCGATGCACTCTGTGCTTATGACAGTTCTACTTTCCAAGCTGATAACCTTCTCTTTCCAATATTGTTAAATGCTCAATAATAAACATTCAATATAGAGAGAGAGATAAAATTGTTTGGCATATTTAAATATTATATATATATATATATAATAATAGATCATATAGGTGACGCGATATTCAAAATCACCATTCATCACACTCTCTCTCTCTCTCTCTCTTTTTATATATATATATATATATATATATATATATATATATATATATATATATATTAGTTGGGTAATATATGTTTTAGATTCAAGTTTAGTTTGGTTCTACCCAGATAATAACTAACCCTACCCAGACTGTTTGATCTGCCCCTCAAAAAAATCATCGTTCTGCCTATATATATATATATATATATATATATATATATATATATATATATATATATATATATATATATATATATATATATATATATTAAATGGTCAATATCGCTTGATAGACAATTTTAAGAAAAAATAGTAAGAAAAATATGATAAACTTTTTCATTATCTAATATAAGTTTGTACTATGTTTTCATTATTTTTTTCTCTCATCTCATAATAGATCAGACGGCAGTGAGTTAGGTGACTCGATATTCAAAATCACCATATCTCTCTCTCTCTCTCTCTCTCTCTCTCTCTCTCTCTCTCTCTCTCTCTCTCTCTCTCTATATATATATATATATATATATATATATATATATATATATATATATATATATATATATATATATATATATATGAAATGCTAAAAACAAGTTGTTTGGCTTTAAGAAAACTAGGCACTAAATTGGAGCGTAATTTTGACCAGGACAATTTTGTTGTGTAGCTCTCAACTGAATGCCAAACCCCAATTGGGTTGACACATGATTGAAGGTTGAGTGTAAAGCTGACGAAAACAATGCCCCAAATCTGAAAAGAACGTTTCATCGGATTCAAATGTGAAGCAGGTGCACGTTGAGGCCGTTGTTTAATGGAATGCAATAAAAGATAATGTCCCAAAATTGATTTAGGTCATCCTCTAAGCTCGTATCATTTTCATCCACAAGGGATCCAATTGCCAAATTGAGTACAACAAGTCCTTTATATATATATATATATATATATATATATATATATATATATTGTGGAGCTTTCAGGATGCTAATGGTAGCAGCCTTTTATATACATCAATTCTGCCGTGTACCGGATGTGTTGGCAAATGAATGAAAATTTAAAATCCATTGTTAAGTAACAGTTACCAAATTAGCATTAGCTACGGTTTATGATGTCGTAATAGTTTTGGTGGCTTCATTGGTGATTTATGGAGCATGATCCAGCCGTTAACCAAGGTTGTCCTGTTTAACACGATGATGGACGGCTAAGAAAAAAAATGATAAAGAAATTTGTGATGAAAATTTTTATCATTTAATATTAGTTCATAAATTTTTTTGTTTTTCTGTTTATATATATATATATATATATATATATATATATATATATATATATATATGTAATTGTGATTTTTTTTTGTCTAGGTTTCGATAGAAACTCATGTCTCTCACAACACACCGCCCTGGTGCATTAGATGATATGTTTAGTCACAGCTGCCCGATGATTAAGATGACAATGAATTGGATAACCCTTAATCCGCTTTTTGGATATTCACCTAATCAGATTCAAATTCATATTCAAATACGAATAAAGAAAAGTCATATCTGAATCCAAATTCAAATTTGAACATGATTTTTCTAATTTTCAAAACAAAATGGCATTAGATGCAATATATTAGTTTAAAAATGATTTCAATCGGACTCTGTATCCAATTCTGATCAGATGTCATTTTTTGAACCCTAATCCAATCTGATTTCTTAATTGAATATTAATTTTTTGTTCATATTAGAATCAGTTCTATTGGATATCCAATTCAAATAAGATATATTGACATCTCTACCACATGACCATTAAGTTTTATCCATTTTTTGTCTTAAATGCAGCACGTCAAAAGAAAGGAAGGAAAAAAGAGACGTTGAAAACCCTAATTGATTATTGGGCTTCTCTCTTTTGCTTTTTGGTTTTGCTTCGTTTGAAATTTGAATATCTCAACTATTGTAGTGCGGCACGTCAAATACAAGTTTGTGGTTCCATAACGTCCATTACTATATATGTCAGAAACGTATTCAACCAATTTTATTATCAGATTGCTTTATTCATAATTATTATTTTAAGTTTAACACACTTCTCTCTCTCTCTTATGGATGTCATTTTGCATTCAAATTTCAAAATTTTATGAAAGTTAAAAGTTAAAATTAACTAAAACTGATAGTCTTACATCTCAAAAAATGTCGAAAGAATATTCTCAACCATGCTGATTACGTCTTCATAATTAAAACATAAAATATGATGAAAGCCAATGTCCAAATTAACCGGCCGCATAAATGATTATATATATATATATATATATATATAATGACATTTTATTTATGAAATAGTGTATTGTTGTCTAAGTAATTTCCATGTTCATTTGGTCTCAATTTATTTTCATATTCACTTTTTGACGCCAACAAGTTCATATTCACTTTTTGACGCCAACAAGTAAGTTCTAAACCTGTTTTGACACGTATGGTATCTTACATCATCTACCAACTTCATCAAGGAGAAGGAAAGACTTGAAATATGAGAGGACGGCAACTGTCTGCTTCAGGCAACTCCCTTTGAAATGACACCTGTAAGTTAGAATTCAACTACAAAACCCCAAACGGCACCGATCAAACACGAACAAAAAACCCATAATTCATAATTCAATCCAGACTCTATTGCGATACGCGTGGCGGATTTAGACATGTTTGATTGAAGGGCGTTAGCCATATATTTAAGAGACATTTTATATACAAATGTTTGAAAGTTTAGGGTCGACAGACAAATAAATAAAAAATTTCTTAATGGATTGTGAGGCGATTGCTATTAACACAAGCTTGTTTTACCATTTTTGGGTGGTTAATCCCACCGCCTGAAACGAAGCTCAAAGGCCTCCCATTCTTCCTGCCTTCAGAGTTTTGAGTTGCGTCGATGTCAGTGATAAGACGAGACACCCTTCAACTTGGATGCCGCGCCTTATCGCCTTAAGACATAAAACATAACGGCTACGAGAATCGAACTAAAGACTTACCTTTTACAAGCCTCAAATCCGACCTGTCTTTTTACAAGCTTGTTTTACCATTAAATCAGCAAATTTGAGAATAACGAATTTCAAGGCAATCTTTTCAAGCCCATGCTTTAAAAAGGAAAAAAAAAAAAATCTCAAAAGTCTAAAATATGCAAAAACGAATATTTTGCTAAACAAAAAATATACGCAGGTTTCTACAAAATTTCATTTGACGGGCAATTTGTGTGTGTTGTATAGTATATACTTTTGTTGTATCAAAATCCTCGATTTGATTATCACAAAACTTAAGTGTATTTAGAAAACATTATCAAACACTATGCCGAAAAGTTGTGCTACAATACAAGGCTGATATATATATATATATATATATATATATATATATTATCTTTTTTTTTTAGATTCATAAAATAAAAATTTAAGGCAATATGGGCTGATACGATACGTATCGACTATAAACTAATACGACAAGATCGCGCCGGTACAATTTCCTACATCATTAGTAAACCTTTATATTTTTCCTTTTTTTTTTGGATTTTTTGTCATATGTACTCAAACGCGCCCACGACTTCATCGTTCTTTTTCATTCAAGACAAAGTTACTTTTCAGCTGTCACCTCCAACATTGATGCCGTACATTACTTTGGCGGAGGGCTCTAATTTAAATTAGTAATATTTCTAATAAAATTAAATGCCAGAATTTTTTTTTCCAAAAACTTACACACGTGACAGAAACGGCAGTGGAGATGAGATAAAAGTATCATTAAATCAATCAAGAAATTGGATCAAATTTGGATTTGAAAATTGACATCCATCAGTTCGGATTCTCTTTCATGCAACTATTTGATCGGATAATAATAAACATCAGTATGGCCAGTTAAATTTTCCTAATATCTATGCACTTTTCAATGTCGGTTCTTGATATATCACAACGCAGTTTCGGTTCAGCTATAAATTTGGAAGTCAGATTCAAATCAAACTCAGGGATTTAGAATTCTGGTTCAGATATCACATGCACTGTTCTTTATCCGCATTCAAATGCAAATTTGAAATGATTTATTGGCGTTTAGTTCGAAACCTGGTGGAGTGAACTTATCAATATCAACCGTGTGGAGGTGGTTGATGGATAAGCGATGCAAGACGTAGGTCCAAGGCCTTTTCCTTATGGATATGGTGATGGGCCGTGTGGCAGCTGGTGGGTGCTGACAAAAGAGCATGGATATGCTTTTGGCATCAGAATATTACATCATCGTGGATTTGCCTCACCATCCCACATCCATAAGAAAGTCGGATGGCAAACGGTGATCTTATATATATTATATTATATTATATTATATTATATATATATATATATATATATAAAAGATCGTTTCCAAACAAAAGGCGGAAACTCCAAAAAAAAGAATTATTATTCTAAGTAGGAGATGCTTTTAGATGGTAAGTGGGAGTTGAAGACTGCATATAACTGAATGAATGGGACTTTGAAGCGCCGTTTCCTGTCATTGCTAAAATTGCAAACAAAATTGTAAAGAAAAGGATTTGAAAGTATTCATAGATAGTCAACAAGCAGTGCTTTGGGGTTGCCAGAAAAATTTCTGTTTAAAGGATTCTATCAGTACCCGGTGGTTATCACATAACCCAATGTTTTAGCTAATGACGTATCAACTGATGCTAATTCCATGGTTAACGTCCAAGACAAGCTACGTTTTTAATTAACCTGTGTTTGATGGGCAGTTGAAAATAATCTCAACATACATTTTTTGTTAAACAAGGCAAAATATTTCAAGGAAATATTATTCTGCTCTATAAACATGTCAAACTGTTGCTCTGAACTTTCAGCTTTTGTTCTTAAATATGACGCTTTTCGTAAGAGTGCATTTGACAACATTGGGTTTCAGATTTTTGGATTTGAGAAGAATGGATTTAAGGTCAAACCCCACTTCTTCTCCGATCTTAAATCCGATTTTTCTTTTTTGCCGCTGATTTGAGATCTGCAGTGATATAAAATTTATTAAAATCTCAGATCCATGGATTTAAGGTTGGGCACCCTTCTTCTGACCTTAAATCCACTGTTTTTTACATGTAACATGGATTTACAGCTACTAAAATAATCTTTGGTTTATTTAAACTAAGTATTTTATGATACTTTAATATAGCATCCGACATAAGATCTAAGGCTGTCAAACACCACCTAAATAAGGATTGATCCTTAATTTCATAAATTTTGGATCTTTTACCACACCAACAAAAGCATGTCATTTCAATTTTATATCAGATTCATATATTTTCAAAATCGAAGTAATCAAACGCCGCCTATGGAAAAAAAAAAAAAAACCTTCAACACTGTCCGACAGAAAATATTTATGTTTAAAAAAAAAAAAAATCATGCCATCGATCGCTCTCTAATTCCCGGTCTCAGAATTTTCTTTCCCCGTATGGACCAAGATAGATCTTTCTTTAGATAACAATCAAAAGTTGTGACCGGAAAAAGGGGACGTGCACAATAAAAATGCGGTGGTGCCAATCGTGGATTCAACTGCAACAGTTCAAAATGATAGAGGAGGAAAGGTTTAGGTACGAGTTGGACCAACATTTGCTGGTGGAATCACCATCACGCGCCACCTCCAGCAACAGCAGACAAGTTCATCAATTTTATTCCTAATCACGCCCACCGTTCGTCATCAAGATCGAAGAAAATGAGAAAATTTCAATTGGGCATATGATTTCTGACATCCAAAGAAATCTCTCTCTCTCTCTCTATATATATATATATATATATATATATATATATATATATATATATAACAGAAATGACTTAGAGGTTACAGCACGCGGAAGCCATGTGGTGCTGGAAAATACATTATGATATTGCCAAACTGAATGAGAAATTTAACAAGTTGAGCTTAGTTGATCAATGAAATAAAGATATAATGTGAGAGGGGGAGAGAGAGAGAGGATCAGAGCTTTTGTTATTCCAGTCGGAACAAAAATTGTATAAGAAAGGTTCCCAATACTAAATACCCATCATTTTCATTGCAGTGCTTTCTTCCTCCTTTTGCTTGACCAACACTTGTTGGGGAAGGTTGAAGGTTCCTCCCTTCGATTCAACGCCTACGAAAGATAACAAGAATTAAAAGACAGAAGAATATAGAGTACACAATGGAAACAATACGAACATGAATAATCCATCTAACAAGAAATCCTTATAAAGCATGGCTCACATTCTTCAACCACAATGTTGTAACCTCTTCCGAAAGGTGATCGCTACAGAACCATTCTTTGAAGCAAGCCTTTACATATACCGTGAAGCCATGCCAACGCCAGAATTGGATTCCATCTATTCATCTCTTCCATCCGTGATTATTCAAAGCACATGGTCCAAGTTAAAAATTTTACTTAACATGTAATTTTGGGTGAGCAAGAGAATTACGACCCACCACTTAGTAGACAGCTAAATTCTCCTCTGAGAATCTGTACAACACCTTAGCGGCATACTACCTTTTTCTAGTATCGCAAAAGCATAGTGTCTATGGAAATCAAATCCTCATCTTTTTTGCATCACCAGTTCAACCAAGGGCGGAGCCAAGGGGGCCCGCATGGACCCTAGCCCCAGCTCAAATTTTTTTTCTTAAAATTTACATGTAAATTTAAAAAATTTTACTTGTCGTATATAAAAATTTTGAAAAATGATATTTCAGCCCATGTCAAAATTTAAAAACTTTAATTCAACCCCCTCATAAAAGATTTCTAACTCCACCTCTCAGTTCAACCAGTTTGCTGCATCTCATGAAGCGAAGTGTATATTAAACACATACAATGATTTTGCTGTTCATCCCAAAGAATAGCTGCGGATTTGAAGGATGTCAAGCGTTTTCATACTAGGATTTTTCCTTGATATTACCTCCTAAGGCTTAGTAGTCAGGCTAAAAAATTCGCATCCTATTGTTCTTCCAAAGTCCAAACATATACATACACACAAACGTATAGAAAATCCATACTTAAATTTTATTTCAGCGATGCTGAAGACAACTTGATCCACTTGAACTCGCCTAGTAGGTGTCTGGTTACGGTCATACTTGTGACAATATCTCCTTTTTTAATAATTGGCGGGCGTGAAGTTGAGAGCAATGCTCCTTGGCTGTGATGCCATACTTCTATCCACATGCCATCAGATTCAACCTACCATGTTTTTTTAATTCCCTTTCTCCTTTTCAAAGCCGATCTCGAAAAGATGACTTTTACCACTTGCGACGCAGAAAACAAGAGAAACTCAGCCGGAAGAGACAAGCTTGGCTTGTAAAGTGCTCATTCAAACTCATAAAAAAGGCTGTGGAACGCAGCAAGCTTTTTGGCTAAACTTAGCTCACTCATAAAATAGTAGATATTGTTATACATGTGTATATTTTATATAGCGTAATAGTATATAAAAACGAAAAAAAAAAGGATTGAAGTGTCTTGCAAGCAAATAAGAAACTGGCATCTTTCAGAATTGAAAAACTAAAACGGAATATAATAGGACTAAGTTTCAAAACATAATACTTTGAAATAAAGTTAATATATCTTGCAGATTCAGCTTCACTTGGCTCCTCATCCATCCTCCACCATCACGCGAATAGCCTTTTTTTAAAAGAAGTATGTGAATAGATGCACTGTTCTGGCTTTCACAAGATGATGACTCCAACGGTGGAGCAGAACCAAAGAAGAGTCTGGGCAGGAACCGGCCAGGTTCCAAACACTTGTTATTTATTTTGTTACATGTGTGTGGGGTGTGCATGCGTGCTTGTGTATATGTTTGTGCGTGTGTATTTGTGTGTAGTGTGAGCATAGACCTAACAGGCTAACATAGAATAATATATTAGCTTGTTGATGCTTTATGACATATTTTGTGAATAAAACCTGCAAAATATATCATATCTTTCATGAGAAGTCCCTAGAAACTAGTGCTCGTTATAAAAGGTCAGATGGATTAGACTAGAAATGTAACATTATTTTTATTTGGTAAGAAATGTCCAATAAAATAGGGATAAGTGAAGGGTGGAGCGACAATGGTAAAAGGGTAGCAGTGAACACAGTTGTATATTGGGACTCCGGTATTGCACATGAATCAGAATTATCTTCATTTGAAAATAAACAATGGTTGGACTTATTGGCCCAGTTCCTTGAAGGTTTCCCCATCATTACAGGAAGAAAATTTACTAGTGGCACCACAACTCCATAGTGGTCAGCTTTTTGGGAAATTATACCATTCAAAGTATGCTTTCGAGTGAACAGCTGAGTGGGAAATAGAAAGTTGCTAAAAGGTACGGAATTTCCAAACGATGAAAATAATGTTCCATGGGCATGGACAAAATTCAAAGTTAGTCATGGATGAACCAGAAGACAGAGGGCCAGAGTACCTTTAGTGGTGTAAGCAGTTTGATCCTCAACTAGTGGCTCATATTGCACCACAACCCGTATTGGTCAGCTTTTTGCTGAAAATGCACCATTGGTAGCACGCTTTCCAGTGAAACAGCTGAAGTGGGAAAAGAAACTGATAAGTACCATTACTGACATTGCTATTAAACAGGCGTCCTAAAGGTCCAAATTCCAGACAATGACAATGATGTTCCATGGGCATGGATAACATCCAAATCTTGTCATGGCTGAACCAGAAGACAGAAGAAGGCCAGAGTTGCTTACTGGTCTAAGTCAGTGTAAGAGCAAATCTGTAATAATCATCACTCAAGAATCAATTCCAGAACATACATTTTCACCGTTTTAATTTTTGCTGATCCTTCATCAACAACTAAATTTGTCAATCACTAAGGTAAATAATCATTATTACTTCTCCTAGTTTATGATGCTTCAAATAATTATATCTTTGTTAATCGACGACCTTCATGACCCAAAAAAAAAAAATCTTCAAATCCTGCCATACATACTTCCATACTTTTCATGCAGCAGCCTCCAACTATCTAGCACTACTTTAGGAACCCCATGTTAGATAACTACTTCACAGGCCCGCAGGTAATGCTGAACATCCATATTACATAAATAAGCAGAAAAACAAGACTCTCATTTAGACAGTTGTCTTCTTTGCTTCTGAGTTGCCCAGAAATTCATTAACCACCTAGAGAACTGGATCAGACCAACCAGGCTTCGGAAAATTGCACGGCCATTGATGATCCCATGCCGGAGACCCCTTGCTGTTTTAGCTACTGCTGGTGTTGCTCGGTGGTACGTCACCAAGTTTCTTTTCTGCACAAAACCTATCAAGTGAAGAGAACATAAAACCAACTGTACAATCTAAATCATATTGTCATGCACTCATATGGTTGACCAACCTGCTGTTGTCATACTTGTCAAATGCCGCAGTCTCTCTTCAGCAACGCGAACAGCTCTGGTGGAATTACGCACACCCTCAGTTATCTCCTGACTGCAAAAGGACATTTGGACTTGTTTCAAAAGGGTTCCCGAAGATACACAAAAAAATTGAAAAAAAACCTTATTTGTTTTACTTATGATGCAGATATTGAAAGCTAACCCCAAGTCACTAAGCTCCATCGTCAAGTCGCTAATTTCCATGCCAGTCAATCTGACTGCAGCCATCGTGTTTGGGAGTTCCTCCCTTGTAGCATCTAGCAGCTTCTCCATTGATTCCGCAGCCCTTTTGAAAGCCTTCAAGCATAAGTAGCCAAATTAGTCATAAGAATGCTACCAAGGATTGCAAAACCACCTACGGAGACAATATAGCTAACAAAAAAGAAAGTCCGGCTACCACCATGATCTTCATTCTTAATTTTATTTTTTATTTCAAACTTCATTAATTTACATAATTGGTATTGCAGATTCACTTCCCATTTCCAGTATGTATTTGATTATGGTCACAACAGAACCAGAAGCAACATCTAATATCCTGCACGATATAAATCACCTCCATGAATGTCAAAGAATACCAAATTGTAAATCTTAACTATTTGAATACCAAATAGTAAATAAAAAAGAATACCAAATAGTAAATCTTAACTTTGAAATGAACAAATTCTTAGTAAGCAGATCGAGGCCTAGTTCCACCACAGCATGTGATCAGTTCCATGATGCAAGAGTTCCAGGCTTCCAACTAAATTTGTCAAATATGAATTTATGCTTGATCTTTACAAATGTAACAAGTAAAAAGGCGGTGAAAGCTGTTCTGAAGCATCAGAATATCAGATTAGAAGGGAATGCATGTGTCAAACAATTAAGCAGGAATACAAACAAGGAAGATAATTGCTCAACTGTCTAAGAGTTCCATTGCACCACTCCCTGACAAAGATTATATCAACAAGAGGTACTCTTTATCTCTTGTCAACACCAAAAAGTTATCGTTCTTAACAACTTGAAAGCAAGCTTATAATATACCCTTCCAACCAGCAGTAAATAGATCATTTACAGAAGAGTTTACCATGGAATTGCTCAAGGATTTTAGATAGAATAAAAACAAAACCTTCAACAAAGTAATATAAGAAAATCTACTAAGATTTCAATGGATCTAAATGAACAACCACCAGTAGACTTTGATAACATAGAGAACAGGCAACTATAACAACAATAGTGTGGCACAAAAAATAGCTTTTTCATATCCAAAAAGGTAAAGCAATGTGATATATCAGTAGTTTATTTTTATTCTTCTATTTACTTCAGGACCATTGACTTGGAAATTCAACAAGACAATTCTCGAAAACATGAAGATAAGGTACGTACCAGCAAGGTCGGAATGGCACTAAAAAGTAACCAAGATGCTGACAATGCTGCCTGTTGAATAAAATTGTTCAGCAATGGAGGGCAACAGAAAGAAAGGAGAAATAGAAAATATACATGCCAATAGATAAACAAATAAACATAGCTTGCAAATACACATCCAGACATTCATTATTTGATCCTGTATTATCAGTTTTGTATGCTGACTAATGCCCAGTTTGTTTAGCTGCTAATGTGGTTGCAAAACCTTCATTTGTTATGTAATCCAGCATTTATTTCCACTCCCTTACATGGGACAGGAACAAACGTAAAAGTCATGTCTCATGTATTCGGATATTAAGAGAATATATCTAAAACCAACAAATTTGCTTGTGATGCATGTTTCGTAGTTGTTTTGTGACGTGTGCTAGCACATTGATGTCTCGTAGTCCAAATAAGATATTCTTGGGTAGGACTTACTGGACAATAAGGCATCTATATCTTGAGAATTACTTTAAATATTGTAGTGTTTTCTTTAATTCTCAAATGAAATATTGAAGACATACACATACATGCATGAAAATAATTTTGGCATATTTGCTGCTGGGAGAGCTCCTATGCCTATGAATAATAGCTTCACTTCAATTAGTGTTTATGAAACTTGGGCACAAGAAGAGTGCAAGAAAAAAGTGCATATGCTCAGGAAAGTTTGAAAGACTAATACAATGTAATCCAGAAAGGAGCATTTTCTAGTCCTAATTTCTGGATGAAGTCTTGGATGGGAGTATCCAGGAAATCGGTGTATGGCTTGAATCAGTAGTCCTCTGTACTGGTAGACTTTTAGTTGAAATTGCAATGGTATGTGATTCCTCATTTAGCTTATCAATGAACTAGACCAACTCTATGCAACCCTGTGTTCCTACTACCCAAAGGAGAAGAAGTTTCTATATAAGCCCAGTGACAGAGGATCAGAAATAATCCTATGAATCAGAGATGAGCTAGAAGGTCCTGCATGTACTATTCAACCATATTCAACAATTAAAAGCAACTTAGAATGAAAATATTCAGGCAGGATTAAAAGGCCACAAACAAGCAAAGGGTATTTAGCAAGGCATTTCTTTTTTGGTTTTGCTCATTATTTGAGTCTTCAGAAGAACCTTCTCCAAAAATTTGAAACGTGTAAACCAACACAAGACTTTTCCACAAAATTTCATCGCCTAATTAAAGGTAGGATATAATATTTATGGGATAACATGTTTACTTATTTTGCAACGTCTCCACTTTCACCAATCACATGAGGTGAAACTTTCACATAGGCCTAGAGGTGAGGCAGTTTTCACCTTGGTGAAATCCTAATAAACTGTATCCTTCAGTAACGGTTACGGCAGTCTTCCATTCAAAACGACAATTTTCACATCATGGATAACTTATCTTGTTAATGATCACCCAAGGTAAGTTGTTCTAGTTTTGGAAGACTGGAGTAAGCTAGAAACTCACTACACTATGAAGTAAAATAAGACATTCCTACTTATCCTGCTTTTCCCGGAAGGTTGGATGTACACAAGGACGATAGGAAGAGGTGAAAAGTTTCCCATGGAAAGTCTACATTCTAAGATGGCGTTTAGATCTACCCACTTATATAGAGGAGCAGGGTACGTAAATAGGACTGATTACGATGCAATGTTTCAGCTTTCCACTTATCTCTGCCTCGACAGCCAAGAATATCAAGTATCTATAGCAAGTTTTTTGAATGAGTTCATACAATACTTAATCTTCTCGACAAAGAAAAAAAATATCCTTGATTCTAACGAGTGAAGAACGAGGAGAAGCACACAATGGAGGCATGAAAATGAACTCAGATAATTGAGATTCCCCAATTCTAGCTAATGTCCATTAAAAGAAAGAAAAGCCAAAGAATCTAAACAACTTAAATTTCACAAATCGAACGAAACTAAGAAACATGGGGAATTTAAGACGAGAGTTTTCAAAAGCAATGAAATTGAGTGCGAATGGAACAGAAGAATCATCAAGGACGAGAAGGAGGACACAGAGAAGAAAACAAACCACACAAGCAACGGCATTGAGGGCGAGCATGTGACGCTGGTCCAGGCTCCATTGCGTGAAGGTAGACGAAGGCGTGCCAATCGAAGACGACAAATTGGTCACACAAAAAGAAGTACTAGCAGTAGTAGCATCAGAAGAAGAAGTAGAAGGAGGAGCGGAAGAGTGATGAGGGAAGGAGAGAGTAGAAGAGGGGAGGAGACGAAGCTGGTGGTTGCGAGGGAGAGCTGAGCGAGGAGAGCTCTTCCATCTACACACCGGTGTTGTTGGCGTTAGGGCTTTAGATGATAGCATTCTCCCTCTGTCTCAACCTCCCTCTTCCTCTGCGTGTGGCTGTAGAATTAGATCGGAACAAGGAAAACGAATGCCAACTTCGAGTTCACCGAGGAAACCTGGCTTTCAGAAAATCTCGTGCGAGAGAAAATATCGGCGAAATCTGGGATTGAAAATTTCATGGCGTTAAATGAAAGAAATTCATAAAGCTTTTCATCGTAAACGGCGAATTTTCTGATTCAATAGCTCAAACGGGCGAGTTGGGATGCATTACTTCAAATAGTTTGGCTCTTAAATTGCCTAAGATTTAGAAATGAAGGAGATTTCAGATCATACCTAACTTCAAATATAAGATTCATGGGCGTGCAGTAAATTGTAAGTTGAGAACTATAGATTTATAATCTTCACTACTTTCGAAATCTACAGACATCGAGGGGAGAAGAAGAGATGATCAAGACGCTGCCCTTGATCTATTTAGACCTTCCTATGTTTGTGGGGAAAATGAAAAAGGATAATTGCCGACCTTTTATATTAAAAAAAAAAATCAAAATTTTACATGCAAATTTTAAAAATTTTGGTTTAGTTTATATAAAAAACTTGAAAATTTTATATTTGGGCACTTGTTAAAATTTTAAAACTATAGTTTGGCCCTTGAAACAAAAAATTCCTAGTTCTACCCCTTCAAAGAACAAAGTGTTCATACTACCAAATGCGCTTTAAGAAGTATAAGCAAATGAATAATACCTGCATAGTTGAGTTCATTTGGATGGAGACTAAGAGGTCGTTTGGCATCGAGGATACCATGAGAGTGTCTTATGAACGAGGCAGATTCATGTCACACTAGAACTACTGTCCCATGATATGCTTTTAAGTTTTTGGCAAATTCATGAGACACTCCTAGAATGTCCATGTCTCTGTTATCAAACGGCCTTATGGATCTTGTTGTCCCCATGTTGTTAGTTTGGATTCATTGTGCAATTCTTTTGAGAAGAAATGAGTTAACCCAAAGAATTTACACACACTTAACCATGCAACCATGCATGCATGATGGAACTGGCAGTGAAGGCAGGCTAGAATGGACCAAAAATTCCTTTGAGCCATGAACATCATGAGTAATTATTTGTCTCATGCGTGTTTGTGGATGCTTAAACCTTCTTGGAGAGCGGTCCTTTTAAACTGCGAAGAGGTTGGACATCTTGTCCAAGGGACATTTTGTAACAGGTGAAACACAGTGTTCCATGTTGTAAAGATTGAGACATGTCCTCAGACAGTAGTGGAGCCAGATATGGGCTGGTATAGCCATTTGCTGCCCAACCCACAATATTTCATGATTTTACATATTGATACCTCAACAATTTATATATGGTGCTTCAAAGAATTTAAAATTGTTTAAATTAGTGCCCATCAGTGAATAATTTCTGTCTAGATGCCCAGGAACACTCAGTCTAGTGTTCAAATAACCATAATGTAAATCACTGCAGCTGAATTAGCCGAGTTAGGTCGAGCCAAGGGAGAGTCATGCGGAGTTGGGCCGAGCTTGGCGAACTTTGACTCATCACTGGATTTGCTGGTGATCCGAGCTGACTCAGGCAATTCCCTGGTGAGTTTTGAGACTAGCTTGAGAAGATCGTCAATGGTGAGAATTGAATTCTCTCATGCAATCTATTGTTATTTGTGGATGCATGGAGCTTTTTTCACATTGTAAGTTCATTAAAAGAGCATTTTATGGTCTGAAATTTTGATTTTAGAATCAAAATTTCATAATCGAAACTCCACCGTAGATTGGAATTGAAATGAAAATTCCACTTCGTTTTTTTTTTTTGTATTTGATAGAGTGTGTTTTGGACATTTTAGAATTGAAAATGACTTGTTCCATGAAAAAATAATTAGAATTTTAGAATCGGTGAACTAAAGCGTTCATATCTCGTACTAAAAAGGAAATATGAAAAGATTCCAGAATTTCGGAATTATAATTCAAGCGAATTCAAATGCCCAAGTGCTCTTAAGAGGGGATGGATGTCTGACATTTGGACAGCGGTAGGCCCCTTTTGTTGTGGGCAACCGCTAGATGCTCAGGAACAATAATGTCCGACATGGATCTGTCCAGCACTGGTGTGTAATCACATTTGGGAAGACCTCAAACACGAGGATTTGTTAGTTAGCTTCTGTTCTGGTGCCTCTTGCTTCTCAATTGGACTGGGCATCGGGCCGGCCCGACCGATAAGAATTGGGTTCGTGTCGGTTCAATGCCCGAAACTTAGGCTCGGCTCTTGATTAAAATAAAAAATATTTTTAAATATAAAATATAAGATATAAATATAAAATATATTTTTTATAATAAAATATATATCAAAATAAAATAAACAAACAAATCAAACTGAACAGAGTTCTATCGAGCCAGCTCAGTCCCAATCAGGTAGGGTACCCTATACCTATCAAGCACCCGAGCCCCATGCCCAGGGCTTATTATTGACGATGCCTTTGAATTATTAAGGGATCATGGTTCTTTACCTGTAAGTTAAGCGAAAATCATTTTCTTGTTTTTGGCAAATATCATGTGTTCATCATAATAAATGTAGGCGCCCGAGTCCGATGCCCAGGCTTATTCTCAACGATGTCCCCGAGTTATTAAGGAATTATGGTTCTTTACCTGTAAGTTAGCGTAATTCATTTTCTTGTTTTTGGCAAATATCATGTGTTCATCATAATAAATGTATGCACCCGACCCCCATGCCCAGGCTTATTTTCAAACGATGTCTCCGAGTTATCAAGGAATTATGGTTCTTTGCCTGTAAGTTAGCGTAAATCATTTTCTTGTTTTTGGTAAATCTCATGTGTTCACCATAATAAATGTAGGGGCCTTATTTTAAGTAGAGTTGAAAGACGCTAACTTTACAAAACCATGGTGTAACTCATGAATGTTTCAAACAAACAATCTAAGATCTCAAATATTGAAACCTAAGAAGCTATAAGGCAGCGTTTGGATGACATACTCCGAAAAATAGTTTCGTAGAAACTAATTTTATAAGAAAATTGGTTGTTAGAGAAGTACTCTGTGTGCTTGGATAATAAAACCATAACACATTTCTTAATGAATAACTTGGGGTTGTGGTAGGGACGGACCTGAGGGCGCTGCAAACTGCCTCTGAAGTCACTCTCTGACAGACGTCCCAACCTCCCAAGATCTCTTCAATGATGCTTCGGCCTCGTCCCCCGGCGGGCTCCTAGGCTGGCCCGTAACAGGTTACGGGGTTATGAAATGGTGAGGAGACAAAACACTACCAAGTCCGAGTTTAAATTTGTTGATCTCAAATCTGGGGAAGCTTCGCCCAAACCAGATTATAATTGAGATATTAAAAGAAACAAGTGATTGCTCCTGGTGATCTTCATCTCTCAATCCATTAATTTAATGTGAAGGAGAAAACCTTCTGGTTGCGTTTGATAGCTGCTCAGATTTACTGAGTAAATATGACGTTTATCAAACTGTAGATTTAAAAACCGCATATTTCAGATCCGTGTAAATGCTGAAATCCATGAGCCTCAAATAGAAAAGAGAGGGAAGGAGAGAAAAGGCTGAGGAAGTGCATCAAACAAGGATTTTAAAAACCCAAGATTTTAGAACCTGATCTCAGATCCGAGGATTTAAAATCTGTTGAAAAGAGCAATTCATTGCATTAGTTAGATGTAATTTCACAAGCACACAAACACATACATATCACTGAATCAAAATGCTTTCTCTCTCTCTCTCTACATTATATTGTATCATGAGATCTAAAATCTTCCGGTCTGAAATCACAGGTCTTACTCCCAAGTCCCAAATCTGCAACTTGGGAATCATGGAGGTACTGAAGAAGATTTTTGCACGTACAGGAAAGATCAAAAACCCCAAACTTTCCATTCTTATTCATGTACACAGAACACCATCTCTTCCTCACACAGTCTTTCTAACTAAAAAGCAGATTAAGAAACGAAAGAAAGAAGCAAAGTTGTACAATGAATACTGCCAGCAGCTAGTTCACTTGCCCACCGCCTCCCACATCTATCCCCGGCCGCTTGGGTCCTCTTGTGAGCATCACACCAAAATTCTCCGTCGACCCACCATTTGCCTTCACCAACAAAACATAAAACTCATCACTACAGAAGAGCCGATCGCAGACAGTTCTTTCTTCCTTATGATACCAAATTTTTCACTTTATATAGACACTGTCTTTCAAGTGAACACATTTTTTTTAAGAGAGTTGTACGAAAATATGCTGGTAAGAGAGAGAGAGAGAGAGAGATGGAGGTAGAAAGAGAGAGTACTCACTCTGGTTTTGGTTTCATCTTCTTCTTGTTCAGGTTCTTCACTGTTTCTGGTTTCGGTTTGGCCAACTTCTTCTTCATGTTCTTCTTTCTTTCTGGTTTTGGTTTCATCTCCTTCTTGATCTTCATGTACTTCTCTCTTTCCAGTTTTGGCTCCATCTTCTTCTTCTTCACGTTCGTCTTTCTTTGAGCGATCATCAGCGCAATCTTCACCAAAGCCAAGATGATAAACCAAACAGCCCCAAACGCCTCTCACTACCAGCTCAAAACAGGAGCAGGTGGACTGGAGGAAGGCCATGGGAGAGGCCACGGACGGCCGTGATTCTGCTTCGCCGGTGCCGCCGGCCATCTCACACTCTCAGGGCTTCTGATCTCTTGCTAATACAGGGAGGCTCCGTTTTTCAGAGGAGCGACTCAAGTGACTCGAAATTTATTACCAATGAATGCAGGCCTCTGGACCACACCAACTCTCTGTGCATCTTCTGCTCGGCCTTCTAAACACGTAATGCGTCGTCTGACAAATTTTATATTATTCATTTAACTCTTTCCCCTGGTTTTCCTTTTGTTCTTAAATGCTTTTTGACTGAGTTTTGATACCTAGAGAAGCGCATAACATGAATAGGACGCAAGAATAACACTATAACAGCTTAATTTTTTGTGCGCTGAGGGTGTGTAGAGGCTTGTTGCGCCTCGGCGCACGTGTTACTGTTTGCCGGTTCCATCGCCAGCCCGTTTTCATTTGTTTTTCGTCGCTTTTTTGTGTGTGGGCGCGCGCCCACCCTACACACACACACACATAGAGGTGAACCCGAGCCAAGTCAAGCCTATTTCAGTCCGTTCGAGCTCGGTTCGAATAATAAAACCTAAATCTCAAGAATAGCTTTACGGAAGCAGCTCGAGTTCGACTCGGCAGTTACGTGTTGAGCTCAAGTTTCACTCGAGTAAGGCTTGACAAACTCATTTGAATAAAATTGATATTTGTGTTGAGCTCGAATTGATATTCATTATTAAGTGTTGAGCTTGAGCTCAACTTGATTAAGGCTCATCAAACCCGTAAACTCGTTTGAATACATCAACTTGATTACGGTTCAACAAACTCCTAAACTCGTTTGAATATATCAAGGCTCGAGCTTGACTCGGTAGTTACATGTTGAACTCGAACTCAACTCGATTATTTAAATGAATTGACTCGTGAACTCGAGCTGAACTCGTTAAACAATTGATTCGACTCAAACTTGTTCACAAGCCGAGCTTTAACAAGTAGCCACTCGTTGTTCACCCTACACACACACACTCATATCTACCTGTTTGTGTTGTAGATTTTTCCTTTGAATTTAGACTTAAAAATCCTCGGGCCTCTCACAAGACATGGTTTGGGTGGTGTCTTTAATCACACCCATCTAATACAATGCATTTAAAGTTCAAATTCTCCGACCATTCAAGAAAGAGATTATTAAACAAAATGCCTGATTTAGATAAATTACAGCATTGCATTGGCTTATGAAGCTATAGGATTTAGATTAATTAGATAGAAATTCAGTATAGTTTCAAAGATAGAAGTAATCTAATTCCCTCACATTAAGGTATAAAGCATGGAGAATATATTTTGAAAGGTCGTTTGTATAGAAGGTGACTTTACCATTTTCTCTATGTACTTGTCATATTAAATCAGTTATTCACTCATTCTATGAATGATAAATCGCTACAAATGAATGAAAACATGGTTTAAATAAGCCTGTTCAAAATAAAAGGCAGTACATGCAAAGACAAGGCGTGGGAATAATGCTCTTATGTCTCATATGCTGCTTTAGAACAGTATAATTTTATTTTGTTGCTTGTGCTCTATGCATTTTGGTTTTTACTTTCACTTGGCCCCATTATTGGAGGCGGAGTCAGGATTTTTTTTCAGGGACGGGCCAAAAGATCCGCAAGCCGAGCCAAGAGGAGTGATAGGTCGGGTCAAACTGAAAAATTTTGATTTTTTCAATATAATTTTTTTTCCTTGCGCTCACCTCTCCGCCCCTGCCCAGTATTTTAATAGTGAATGGCCTCATTTACATAGAGTTGACGCTCTAGGGTGTATTGAGGTTGGCCTTTCATTATGCATAACACAAATTCCTCATATTATGGTTAGCAATTTGCATTCAAGTGGCTTCAACTTTCACAAGATATACTCAAGCAATTTTTTTTTAATGTTTATTTAAGATAAACCACTTCCACATAAAACTTTGAAGATTATATCCTTATGTCTCTAAACTTGAACCTTTATTAAGCGCCTGAATGGACCTAAGGTGTATCCTTTAACTCAAATGTCGTACTAGCCATCGTTTATTGACCAAATAAATAAACAACCACAAAGCTTATATATGGCAAACTAAATTGCAATGAACACACACACTCTCTCTTTATAGATGAGCTGAAATCTTTGCATCGGGCAATATACTTCAAAATGCTGGATGATTTTTTCCTCCAAATTTAATAGAGAATTTAAAAATGTTATATATATATATATATATATATATATATATATATATATATATATATATATATATATATATATATATATATATATATATATATATATATATATATATATATATATATATATATATATATATACACATGTAACCAAGGTTGTCGATCTAAAAATAAATAGATATGGTTGAAAGGAAAAACCATAAGAAAAATAAGTAAATTAATATTTGATGTCGAAAATGACCATAACCTTTTTTTCATTATTTTTCTCTTAAATGTACATAATGTTGAATATTAAGACGGTTCATATTAAACAGTTAGTGACTCTAAAAAGTTAAAGTCACCGTTTAATATATATATATATATATATATATATATAAATAAAAGAGATTCCTTTTGGCCTTTTTAAGACATGCTTCTATGCATGGGATGGGAAGAAGCTGCCCGTGGGTGGCCTTGATGGGAGAGGATGCTTTCACCATCTCTCTCTCCTATGTATATACATTAGAGAGAGAGAGATGATATATATATATATATATATATATAATATATAAAATGTGGTGTTACAGTAATTGAAGTACGATAGATGAAAGTATGTTGTTTAAGATAAGATCCAACCCAACTCATACGATAAGTCTAAATGGGAAATCAACAATTGCTGACTATGTGTGAGATCCTGACCCTCCTGAAAGCAAGGTCAGTCCTTCAAACCCCAACAAACTAAACAACTTCCCCCCCCCTCCTCTCTCTCTCTCTACTGGTCCAAATATATCTCTCCCTCTCCAATCCATCATCCCTTTTGTTCACCTCTCTCTCTCTCTCTCTTCAAAGCAAAGTTTGATATGTTCTTTACAGACCGTTACTTCTCATACATAGATTTCTAACACCTTTCTCTCTCTAACTTCCGTTCCATCTCTCTCTGTCTGGAAACTGAGAATGGCAATCCATTGTTGAGGCTGAAGATGGGACACAAATCAACGAGCACGGTGGCCCCAACCGATGGGCCGAGCGACTGCGCCTCCACCTCCACCTCCTCCGAGGGCCCACCGGCGTCCTCCGCCGACGAGGCCCCACAGGCATCGCCACCCGAGGCTCCGCCCCCGCCACCCCGCCCCCAGGTCTCCCTCCTCCAACCCTCCCAAAAGAAGCGAACCAAATCGGTCAAGATGTACCGCCTCTTCCGATCCGTTTTCCGAACCTTTCCCATCATAAGCCCCGGTTGCCGCCTCCCCACCGTCCTCCCCGGCGGTCCCTCCCACCATTCCGACGCCCACCTCGTCGGCGGTACACGCGTCACCGGTACGCTCTTCGGGTACCGGAAAGGCCGGGTCAGCCTGGCGATACAGGAGGCGCCCAAGTGCCTGCCTCACGTCGTCATCGAGCTGGCCCTTCAAACCAATTCGCTGCTCAAGGACATGTCCTCCGGGCTGGTACGTATCGCCCTCGAGTGCGACAAGCGGCCGGATCGGACCAAGCTGCTGGACGAGCCGCTGTGGACCATGTACTGCAACGGGAAGAGGGGCGGGTACGGGGTGAGGCGCGAGCCCAACGAGGAGGACCTCAACGTGATGCAGCTGCTGCAGGCCGTGTCCATGGGCGCCGGCGTGCTGCCTAGCGTTAATGCCAACAACAACAGCGCCGGGCTCTCCGAGGCGGACGCCCAGGACGGCGAGCTAGCCTACATGCGAGCCTACTTCGAGCGCGTTGTGGGCTCCAGAGACTCGGAAGCCTTCTATATGCTTAACCCGGACGGCAGCAACGGGCCTGAGCTTAGCATCTTTATGGTCAGAATATGAACTTGATAAGATCGGTGGGATCACAGTGAATATTAGAGTTCCGTGCGTTTCATGTACAGATTCACCAGGGCGTGGCTTTGATGAGTTTTACCTACTTTTTTTTTCTTTTTTTCTTTTGAGGTGTTCTTGTGTTGATGCCAATTTTTTTATGTATGTGGTATATGTATGGATAGTTCGCCTTGCCTCATCACTTGTTTTAGGACGTCATGGTTTATTTTCAAGCGATTATACAATAAGGCTAGACAGCTATATATATATATATAATAATAATAATAAAAAGTAAGTAATGACTTTAGCTTTTCAGAGTCACCTAGTCATATAATACGAAATGAGCCACTTCAAATAGGTTCATTGCTCCAGCCCAGAATACGATTAATCTGGCATGGGCCACGTGAGCTCCGAGTAATTTACCGGACAGATTGATAAGTCGGGCATTCCCCGCCCACCAAGCGAAACCGGTGGTTTCTTGGTCACGACCAGCTAAAGCTAAAGTTCCATTAAAGAGCGTTTCCACGGGGTAGAACCTCCTCAGGGAATATAAGGTTTTCATGAGGCTGATCCTGAGCCGCCATCCAAGCACGAATACCTTCGTTTAAAAGAATATTTTTGGTGTAGAAAGTCTCAAATTCAGGATCTTCTGCTGCACGGATTTCCTGGGAAACGAAGTCATAGGCACGTAGGTTCAAAGCCAGACCGACTACCCCAAGAGCACTCATCCATAAACCGGTGACTGGTACAAATAACATAATTAAGTCGCACATTTTTCTCTCAACCATTTATCAGTTTTTGATAGACTGTCTTGATTGAATGGTTGTGTGATTATAAATACTAGAGTCACTATTCATTTACTATAAATATAAAATAAAAGAGAGAGAGAGGGAGAACAGGTAAGTAAGTACCGGATCCTTAAGTGCGATCTAATCCAAAACGACATTTGTTTTGATTTTTTTACATATTGATAATTGAAATAAAGAAAAAGAAAAGAAGTTAGGGATTAATGCTAGATTATTAAGATGCCATATCTTCTTTCACACTTTTCATTTCTTCCAATCATAAGATACGTGCACATGTGTGTAAAAACAATGCCAAAATGATTCGTGGCTAGCAAGGTGTGTGTGTCTCTCTCTATATATATAACCTTCGCTTATAAGTCATACGTACGTGTGGACACAAGCATATAAGTGCACATGCAGCATTAATTGGAAAGTTGGAAAGTGCACAGCCATATTCTTTTGTCATTTCCTTTGCTCCTTGGATGCATGTTTCAATTTTCCAAATTAAAAGTTAGATGTTGAATATTCAACTCTCAAACTAATTATGAGTTAGTACATCCCATAAGCATTCAAATTATTGATCTGAAAATTTGAAGACATTCTAAAGCAGCTCAGAGAAGCGAGCATGTTTCTCGTCTTGCTACCAAAAAATCAATAGAAGAATTGCGCCGTGTCACGGCAACCAAAAGATGTCCAATAAAGTGTCCGATGCTATAAATGGTTGCTCGTCACTAGTCACAGCAGTTTTTCACTGACACTTTATAAACTTTTATCATCCTACATCCGGTAGATTTATATATATATATACTAAAGATTAAAATCAGCTGGTGACCTCTTTGGATGGATGCCGGATGGTCTTTTTTTTAAAGAAAAAAATTATGTTGCTAACAAGTATCGCAAATAGGTTTTGTGGCTAACAAAAGTGGCCAATCAATTGCCATTGTGGAACGCTCTATTTGCGAGAGTTTCTACCATCACAAAATATATAAAAGAAAAAATCACATTCGTGGCTGGCTGATTAAATATACATATATGAAAGGTGAAATCCTCCGACCATTTGAATCTCCGTCCACTCACGTTCACCCTCATGCAACGCACGGGCAGGGGTGGAACCGTGGAAGGAAGTGGGGCTCCTAGGTCATGGCCCCACCCCAGTGAACAATTTTTTTTTTTACATTAGAAAAAATAATATTTTTTAATTATATAAAATATTTTTGTATTAGAATTTAGTTTGGCCCTAACTGGATCCAGAGGTCGGACTGCCGGCCCACCTCTAAAGAAAATCCTGGCTCCGCCCCTGCGCACGGGGTGAACATTTTTAAATACACCAGCTGATTTAGTATATAAATATGTATGTATATATGTATAATACATAACAGAATATCTCAGCTACGAATGTTGAGCGACATCACGTTCCACCTCACTGACTGTTGCAAATTTCTTCTGAACTTGACCATGGAAAAAAATTGTACTTCCTGAAAGTAACGGGGTGTGAGATTTTTTTTTTTCTGAATTTTTACATCGGGTATGAATTAAGAAACAAACTAAACGAATAATATTTGCATTTGTTTTCTTACTCTCCCATTGTCAAACACGAACGCAAACACTGGCTTCTTTTCAGACTTATGGTTTTCGATTGGATCCCATTAGATCCAGGTCCAAATTTAGACTTGGTTTTGAAGAATCACAATCCAGTCGTTTCTGATCAGTTCCCTTACGTGGACGCACGACCGTCCAGTGATCCAGAACCGTCGCTGTTTGCCGTGGACAAGTTTCCAACAAACGACCAAGTTCTCGATATGCTTTGATCACGTGATCCACATCAGCCGTTCTTGTTTATAGCGCTCTATCACAGCCTGATCCAGATCAACCATCGTCTGGTTCTCACTCGATACGGCCATGGACGAGTTCGGGATCCGGTGGGTCCAGATCTCAACAAGATCTGGATTCGTTTCCACCTGGATTCTTGCTAATTACAAGACCCGTTAGAGATATTCTCCCACTTCTGGTCTAGCTGAGTCGTGGCATGTTTTCATTTTAGGCTTGCTTTTTGCCCGTAATTCAGAAAATTGCCTACTTTTTAAAATTATTTTCTACTTTCACATCCTCCCGCATCCCTTGATCTGAAACAAAAGGGAAAAAGTTAGCTCAAACAATAAGAAGGTAATTTGGTGAGACAGTAATGTTAAAAAATTAGTAAAAAGTGCTTCATATTAGAGCGTAGTGCCCTCTTGCAGTTGCCCATATGATAGAAGGCCGATGCAGTGTTTATATTTTTTTTATATTTATAATTATTTAAAATTTAATAGTTTTATAAAGTTTTAAATTCAATCAAATTAAAAACGGACTTACACGAGCCAATACATACCAAGAATGATATATATCTAAAGCTTTTGATTTATTAGGCAGACGGGATTTTACTTCAGGCACCTAATTGATGGTTTTTATGAAAAGTGAGGACTTTATTAGGAAAATCATAAATGATGATCTATCTTTTTGTTTAATATGATTGTGGATCAAATTAGTGGACCTTGTCTGACGGGTATCGGGTTGGTTTCATTTGGTCTTTTATCTCGAATCGGATGCTCATCTTTCCGATCCGCCAAAGTGAGTCCACATGGATCTAGTCCAACCCAAAACCCAAAACCATCTGCTTCAAAAGGTGTGCTTGGATCTCATGTTCTTTATGTGGCCCCAATTGACCTGTATTCACGCCTTGGTGGATCCCTGCTTCTGGTTTAACTGATCTTCTTAAACTCCATGTCCATACATTTTACTTGTACCAGGAATTTAATATCCACATGGCTAGCATGAATTTCGGATCAGCCTCGAATGTTAAAGTCTAGAGCCGGAGCTAGGATTTTTTTCAGGATCAAATAGGGGTTGAGTTTTATGAGTTAAATTTGAGTAGAACCAAACTGAACTCACATTCAAAAAATACATGAGCCAAAAAAAAAAATTTAATTTTTACACTATATTTTTTTATGGCCTAGGCGGGCCCCCCTCCATCCGCCCCTGCTAAGATCTATGTATTTATTTATGTGAATTTTTAAATCTATCAAATACAAACCCAACATTGGTGTTGACAACTTGATATAATCAAACTGAACCCAGGGCAGGTAGAGGTGTTGGTTTTTCTTAAAAAAATTATATGTAAATTTTATTTATTATTTTTAAAAATTTTAAAAAATTATATTTTAATCATGTTAAAAATTTAAAACTAGGAGTCGACCTTCCTCACCAAAAATTTATGGTTTCACAAGGCTCAATTCATAGTCGTCAATGCCAAGCAATGCCTTGAATTTAGTTCATTTCCATACTCTTTGGAATCCCAAGCTTTGAGAATTGGTGTCGGCAGTGGAAAACTTTTTGGTCAAAAAAAGTTTGCCATCAATCAAACAGTTCATTGGAGAAAAGTAGAGGCATTTGAGTAGTTGAAGCGTTCAAACCATGTTTTTTTTTTTCCTTCCAAAAAACGCGTTCGAGTTTTGTAGAAAACGTAACGAACTTACTTTTTTTTTTTCTGGTGAAGAGATTGTCTGTTTGCCAGAAGAAAAAGTTCGCAGAAACAAATGATTGATTCAAAAGAAAATTGTTGGTCCTGATAATTTTTTGTGGGTCGATAGGTAACTGTACCAAGAGAGATGAAAAGCACACTAGCGGTTGGAAAGAGGAACACACAAGCTCCTACAATGTGTGAAGGCTTGTCTTAGACGTGGCCCCCTAACTGGCCTTGTCCTTGGACTACTTAAAAGGGAGGAGAAACCAAACTTTCAAAGTTCTCTCTCCTTCTCTTCAACGATCAGCCATGGCTGCTGCTTCAGTGGCATCTCAGTCATTCTTCTGCGAGTTGCAGCAGAAACCGGCGTCCCCTAAGAAGGACTTGCCCGTTACACGAGTCCGAATCCCGGACACGTCGTCGTCGGAGAACAGTAAGATCATGCTGCAGCCGAGACTATGCAACTTGAGAACTTATGGCGCTCCAAGCAGTGGCTTGTTGAAAGCAAGAGAAGACTCGCGTGTCTCTCCCTTCTTCGATTCTCTGTCTGCTTATATCGATAATTCAAGGAAAACCGAGTTCGTCGAGATCCTGTCCGGTCGTCTGGCCATGGTATTTCTTCTTTCACTCCTTTTTTATTTTATCGAATCTCTGGTACTTATCTGTAGATTTCTTGGCCCACAGAACGCAGGCTGCTAAGAATTTTAGTTTATCGAATTCTGAGTGGTAGGGTTGCTCTTCATTCTTCGTGCTCTTAGGAGGTGCCCAGTTAGAACGGAAAAGAAAATCAACCAGATATTTATAAGCTATTCACAGAATTCATGCTGTTACATACAGAACACAGAATTCCCCGTCTCATTTTTTCTTGGTAGAAGCTATAAGTACCTCGAAGTTTGTTGATATTTACTGAAACCATCCTCCTAATTAGTTAGGTAAAATAAAATATGTTCTTTGGTAGCTCAAATTCAATTCTCTGAGAGGAATCGGCTACCGAAGTTCTATTGAAGAACGCAGAGTTTGAGGGTTCGTCTTGGTTTTCCAATTTTTAATTTCTTCTTCTGTACTTTCTATGACACGAGGGTCTGTCGTCTTCATCTTGTCCTTTTTACGTTCACTGTAAAAAAAAAGAAAAAAGAACTCCCGCAGACAGAAGATTCCTTTCTTGTCTTCGAAATTTCAGTTACAGCATGTGAGCTTTTATTTGGCAAAGGAAATCGAGTTTAGAATGTAAGGAAAGACCTTTTAACTGGGAGGGGGAAACAAAAAGTTAAGAATCTGGCATTTTACTGCTGTTTTGTATTATTGGCAGGTTAGATTCCTCATTAGAAGAAAATGATTCAGTAAAAGAAAAGGCATGACTGAAACTTTATGATCTTTCACTGTGTTTTTGGTTGAGGGCAGATAGCATTCGCGGCAGCGGTAGGGGTGGAAATGGTGACGGGCAACTCCCTGTTCGGGAAGGTGGGGATGGAGGGAATAGTGGAGGGAGGAGGGCTGTGCCTCGGAGCCGTCGCGTGTGCCGCCACTTTTGCCTTCTTGTCGACAGCCCGGACCAGGGTGGGCAACATCTTCACCTTGAGCTGCAACAGCTTGGTCGACTCCCTCATCGACAATCTAGTGGACGGACTCTTCTATGAAGATGACTATCAGGACTGGCTAGATGACATATAGATCAATACCCTTCTCTCCTTCTAGATGTTCTCTCTCTTTTCTTTGTTGTTTATGAATGTAGTTAGTATGAAGATTTGGGAAAAGAACAGCCATGTAAAGTTCCACAGGTGTCTGAGTTTCTAGGAGAACACACATTATGTAGGGTTATCATATCAGACAAATGGTATATATAATATGTATGAATTTTGCTGTTATAGTGACCATACGATTATCAGATGAGAAGGATAACGTGTGACTCTTTTCTTCTTATGTTCATCCAAGGTAGGACAACTATGTGTCTGTGTGAGAGAGAGAGAGAGAGAGAGAGAGAGAGAGAGAGACTTTCCTATCTGTCACACAAGCGCCAAGAAACAGATGCCAACGAAAAAAAAAAGATCAGGATGCAAGCAAGGGCGGAGGGAGGGGGGGGAGCGCCTAGGCCATGGCCCCACCCAAGACAATGAAAAAAAAAAAATTTACATTGAAAAAAATAATATTTTTTAATTACATAATGTATTTTTTGTATTAGAATTTAGTTTGGCCCTACCCGAATCCAGAGATCGGACTGCAAGCTCGCCCTTAAAGAAAATCCTGTGCAAGGAATCAGAATGCTCACCAAACCACCTGTTTCGTCCACTTCTCAGAGGGAAACTCCAACTTTGCTTCGATCAATATAATTTGATCTTTAGCAGAAACAAAATGGTTCCTATAAGTGTTGTAACCAAGCCATGGGAAACATCACTAGGACTATTCACTTTCTTGTTAGTATACTGACGAACACTTGAAGTGCATGTGTGCAAGTTACGTTAAGACACTCGGTGTACATAGAGGATAATGAATATGTTCATTCAATAACAACCTGCAAATAATATAGGTGCTTGAATAAAGGGAGCAATAAAATGGGACCAGGAGAGTAAGGAATCAGTTACATTAGGGCCCGTGTTGTAGAGGGTATATTTTGTAACTATTTTCTGATCGATGAATGCACTCCAAAAATAGGGTAGATTCATGGAACACTTCAACAAGCGTTAAATGAATGAATCTGCTTCAAACCTTCGGAGAATATTTGTGGAACAGTTACAAATTGTTCTCATTGTCAAACAAACAACTCTTTAATGTGCCTAAAAGCATGTCAAGAAGACACCACCTTAGGAAGAGAGAGGGAGAGATTTATGAAATTTTGTTAAATAAAGTACGGGCAATTGGACATGCCCATATCCCTTAGCATTTTGTATGACGAGGGGGCTTCCAATTAGTGGCCTGGTAGCCCTGACTATCAAGCCTAAAGAGGATAATTATAGTATGGGGAAACCTTAGGGTGGTGAGACTCGAACCGGGGATTTCACTTGGATGAATATATGAGCAATGGACCGCTTTAATATAAGCTTCTAGTTACAGGTAAAGCAATCTAAATCGCTTAAAAAGCCTCTCACACGCATGTGTGAGAATAAAAAAAATTCATAGCGATGGATGGAATGTTCATCGGAAGAGTATGAGAAGTTAAGCAGTTCTACATTGAGGGCACTAGAAAATGGCCACTGTCAACCTGGCAGTACTTTGTGTTCAACCTCTATGCCTTGCATTTTGGGGTTGAGCAAAAAGATACGGAAACAAATCCTCTTGTATAATTAATAAAACAGCCAAAAAAGAAAATATTTCTTTTTTGATTCTTTGCTGCATAGAGTCAATTGAAAGTGCTGGCTAAGTCAAATTGCAGCTTCTTTACTGAGAGAGAAGAGGGGAAGCAGAAAAAAGTGAGAGAAGAATGGACTCATTCTTTACATCAACATCAAAGTGTGGCCATCTTAGTTCAACTGGTCATCATCAAGATATATTTATTCATGTTCAAGGGAATAACCTTATCATAACTTCTCAGTTACTCACTTGAATTATTTTTACATGCTAAAGAACATGGCAGAGAAGGGAAACCCTTATTCTACAAAACTGAGTTCACTTCTTGAACTGCAGGCATATCCCTGGAAGGAAATAGCTTAAAGAAGTGGTCCCTGCTCATCCGGAATCCAAAATAGCTTAAAGAAGTGACAGCAGCTGCTACAGATGCATGTTGCACGTTCTGAATTATTGGCTTTAACTGGCTATAGTACAGGTTCATTTCACAGCCTGTTGTACATTGAGAGCATATCGCTTAGTTTCCTTGCTTCAGATTCTAATTTGTCAAAATTCCTTGAGCTGCTCATCCTCCAGCGCCAGTTCCCAAACTGTTTCATAGCATAGGAGAAAAACAAACGGAAATTGCTAATGAGTGACTCAAATATGAACTTAGATAAACTCCTCATGTTGCAGCTGAGCAGCAACAAAATGGATCAGAATTAAATGTTCTCGATTCATGTTCTTAAGTGAATAATTTTTGGCACGATGACCAACCATATTGAGATTGATAATAAATAAGAAAAGAAAAATATGAACAAGTTAGAATGAGAAAATGGCAGGGAATGTAAGTGTTCAGATTAGTTACAGTAACAAGTTTCAAAAGAAAAACCTTGATATTTGTCCAACTTGGAAATGGCAGGCAAAAGAGAATACAAATGCTGCCACCATATTTAATAGCAGAATGACAAAACTTTTAACATAGACCATAAAATTGTTTCTTCTTACCTGTGTGGCTGGTGTATTCATCCTTGCTGAATTATCAAGTTCAAGGACATCTTGCATGGGTATTATGACAGTTCGTGCAACTGACGATGCAGCAGCTTCCATTAATGCCCATGAGATGTGACTCTCTTCAGTTAGGTGAAGGTACTTCCGTACCTGAAACAGGAGTAAATATAACATGAATGGGTATAACACATATTACCACCTCGAGAAAAGCAAAAAAGCCTATCGCAGAGGCAAAAAACTCAAATTTGCGCTTCTCATAAACTCCCATATAAGCGCATTTTTGGAGTGCATGCCACCAGTGGTATGGGAACCAAACCAAGTTTCTCAAACAATTTGAGAATAAATGTACCTTAGATCAAATCACAGTAGGCCTATAATGAACCTTGAAGTCCTTAACATATTCACCAAAAGGAGAAACTTACGTTTGACTTCTCATTTTCTCCCAAGTTCTCCCACCAGCCAACAGCCTGTAAAAGCATACATCTGAAGGCAGTAATTGCAATGCTCAAAGGATATGTATCATAGGAATGGACAGATGTGTATAATGATGATGTCATATGTTTAAGTTTGAGTCAAGTGAGCTAACATAAAAAATGGTTTATGCAGCAAGTTTTGGAGCCAAAAAGAACACCCAAAAAAGTGCTACTGGACTACAATAAGAAATCATACCGTGTCATTATCATGAGTTCCAGTGTATACAACTTGATTGACTTCATGATTATGAGGCAGGTGTGGATTATCTGATCTACTCCCAAAAGCTACCACAAAAAATATAGTTAGACATTATAATGACATGATATATATATATATATATATATATATATATATATATATATATATATATATATATATATATATATATATATATATATATATATACACACACACACACACACATATCGGAAACAAAAATACTTATTTTATAGCATAAGCTAGCTGCAAAAAATTACCAAATTGAAGAACAGCCATTCCGGGAGCCCCAATCGCTTTCCTCAACTTAACAACATCCTCGGTGATTACCCCCTGTAGTAAAGATCTAATACAACTAAACCATGATATCATTTAATTATGGTATGAATAGAAATGTGGCGGTGCCACAACATCTATCTCATCTAGGAGACTTTTGTCTGAAAAAAATCCTCTAGATGCCACAAATTCCAGCTTATCTAGTCGGATCTTGATTCTGAAGTGTGCCTACAATTTTCCTAAGAAAGGTTCTGTAATTTTTATAAAATATGCAGTAGCATCTCTTCATTCTAGACTAATAAATCTTTGAAATCAAGTCGTTTTCCAGCACTCAGACATCTCCAACAGAGAGTAGCTTACTTGGTGGAGTTACATTTCAATCAACTGAGTTAAAAACCCTCAAGGTGAAAGTATTGAATTTTTCACCGTATTGAAAACATTAAATCAAGTAACGTCTTTTAGGAAAGTTATCTTAAATAGTAAGACCGATGGGCTTGATGAAAATTTTACCATATGTAGATGCTAATAACCTACCAAGTCTTCAGCAATTATACTGATATCTCCAATTGCATTGGCTATTGCTTCAAATAAGGCTTCTCTTGGTCCAGCCTGTTTCCAAATCAAGACATTAGCATAAACCAGTGTGGAATGAAGAGTTTTATACGAAGCAACTAACCTTCCAAGTTCCAACCAATGCAATCTTGGCTTCTGTAGATATTCACTATGTCAGTATCAGCCACATTTAATCGGTTGCACCAGTCAAATACTATCTCCCTAAAATCTACATGACTGTCAGATGTTACCAGAAGGAACGGCCCAGTATCCAGCAAATCCCCGAAAATGATCGATCCGAAATTCATCAAAAAGATCATATGCACGCTCTATTCGCTGTATCCACCAAGAGAAACCATCCTTTTCCATTGCTTGCCAGTCATATAAAGGACTATCAAACAGATAGAGGAAAAAATTTAGAGGTATACATGAGTAAAATCAAGCACAACATAAGAACATGGAGAAACTTAGTTCCTTCTGCCCTAAAAAGTATTGCATGCAGTCACTGTTATTGATATATTGACAAATAAACTGAGACCAGAGGTATTATATATATATATATACATATATTGCATTCATTTTCTGCAATGTTTGAGCTACTTGATATTTGATTTATTGTATTCATAAATGTATGAGGTAATCCATTTTCATATACCAGTTCTATTAACAATGAGATATAGAATTGTAAAGAGAGAAAAGCCTCATCAGGCCAAAAAACCAAATTTATTCTATCATTCCATCTGTATCCTTAATAGAAAATACAACACCAAGACCATCAGCAATGCAAAATTTGAACTTCATTTTTGTCCAACCAGAGTAATCCACCTGGAAAACATCATTCATCATTTGAATTTTTGCATAATTTTTTCAATAAATTTAGTAAAATAAAACTCCTGTAGTTTGACTTTGACCTTTCCAGGATATTATCTTCAATATGCATGAAAATATTTTTAATTTGAAACTACAATCCACGTTTTATAGGCACTAAATGATTTTAGTAGAGGGAGTATTGTAAAATTGTTATATTTTTCTAAGATTTCCTGAGAAAACTTGTCAAATAAGTTATCAAGACTGCATAATATCTGACAATGGTATTTGTACAATTAACTCTAATTTGATCAATCATAGAAATGATTCTCTGATTCTCTCCAAGTATACATAACATAAGACAACGTACAGTGACTACCTGCCCCAAAGTTGGCCAGTTTCACTGAATGCATCAGGAGGCACACCACTAACAAGCAGAGGAAATCCTTTCCTGTTCTGTATGTGGAAAGTGAAAATTGTAAAATAGACTCGAAGTTACTTATTAGTTGAAGGAATTCAAGTTCCAGACAGGGTATTACTTACCAGGAAAAATTTTCTTTTGTTTGCCCAAACATCTGCACTATGGTAACCTACATAAATTGGCATGTCGCCCATGATGGAAATCCCTTTGGATTTGGCATATTGATGAACTGCTTGCCATTGCCTTTGAAACAAAAACTGTTGAGCAATAAATATATCTATCTGCAAAGCATATGAAAAAGATGAGGCATTCATGATCCACAATGTATTAATAACTTAGAAAAGTTTAAAGAAATTCAAAGACCCCGAAGGTCGCTTTAACTAAGACTTACAAATTTCTTGTGTGTTTGGTAAATTTCTTCTAAGGCTACAAGATGACGATCCTTCAAAGGTTCAGGCCACTCATACCAAGTCAATGTATTGAGAGTATTGTCAATGGCTGCGAAAAGAGCTGCATCCTCAATCCAACCTGGAAAAGGCCTCCAAATTAGCCTTGATGCCTAAACGGCCAAGGAGCTTGTAGAAATCCAGGTTAACAGAAAACTGTGTTCAACTACATCCTTTCAATGATATTTTCAAACTATTATGTGTTTACAAGCTTATTTTAAATGCAACACTAAAATCAATAAAATATTTACAAATGTACTGCAAGCCAAATTTGCCTGTTTTGAAACTTCCATGGCTTTTAGCAAAATCTCCAGGTCACACATGCAATTATCCATGTGCTTCATGCAACCATGGTCCATGTGGACCATGCGTTTCTTTGAGGCAGGTATCTGTATGAGTATATGCCTCTGGCTGTTGCATAATAAGAATGATTAGAAGCATTTTTCATCCCTTTCATCACCATGCCTGGCATTGTTTAGTAAATCATTAGAGGCAAAATAGCCAGCCACAAAGGAGACGAGCAAACAAACAGGCATCAATGTAAAGCACTTTTATGGCATTGGACAATCTGGGACTTGTGAACAAGCAGCGTAGATTTATGCAAAGCAGATCCACAATATGTGACAAACACCAGCCTAATGAGAAGGTCAATCAGCTGATGAATAGGTCCAGTGTCAGGGTATAATAAATTACCTGAAATTTCTGGTGCTTTTCGGAAGGCTTCAAATTGCTTTTTCAGTTCTCCCTCACCTAAAACAAGCCTTTCTGCAGCCTGGAGATGAGCTAGAAATAAATAAATCATTTTACTTAATTTTTTCCACAATCGTGTTGGGACAAGGAACTTTACATTTCTTGTCATTCAAGACTGGGTACTAGATTAAGTATTGGGGAAATCCATCAAGGCAACAGCAAAAAGATATACAGAAACATCCTGAAAAATATAAAATAAAATGTCCAAGAAAACACTAACCAATTTTAAAAGGATATTATATTACAGTAGAGAGAATCTATGAGAGAAATTTTGAAGTAGCATTTGTATGGAAACCGCTCATAATATTTTTGAGTTTATGCAAACAAGTAGGTAGAGAAATTACAACCATTCTGCTATAAATACAACAGAAGAAGGTAAGTTTCAGGTACTGGAAAAGTCTGTAACATCAGCAACATCTAGTTTGAAAATTAATGGAGCAGAATCTAGATCAAAAGCAAGGGTGCTGAAAGGAGGATGTAGGGAGTCGGAGGATTGATGATACCTTTGCAATCAAGGGATCTTTTACATCAGCAACATCTGCAAATCGCACATATTCTTCATCCCTTTGCATTTAGGAAGCAATACATACGTATGAGTACATTTTCCAGAATGTACAGTTAAAACAACAGGTTGAAGCTCTTAAAGGCACTCACATTGGTTCTGGGAGTTCTTCCTTCTTCAGTAACCCATCCTTGACAAGTTCTTCCAGAGAAATAAGAAGCGTATTACCACAGTTTGCATCCTGTAGGCAAAACATAGACCAGTCAGCCAAGTGCAGAAATGCAATTACATAGTAAAACATGCAGACTGGGGTATAGTTTTACACAAGCTCAAGTGTTTCATATGCAAGGTAACCTTCACTGTGGAATTAAATGATGCTGTCAATTGTCATTTGCTGAAGCAAAATATAGAATACCACATGATAAAAAAGGTATGCAGGAAAATATAACGACCACCTATGTAGGTAAAACAAAACAGCATAGATTGGATCAACAAAATAGCGTCGATTCTCAAACAGTCAGAAATGTGAGACCTCAAATAGTTGGTGGTAATTTGAAGAAGGCCGAAACACTTTTAAAGCTTGCGGGCAACAAAATAATGCAAAATTGAATCCCTGTCTTTTCAGAACCCTCTAGTCATGAGTATAAAGCGTCTCTGATGTCAACGAACATTCTTTGCTGAAATTCCTTGCTTGTTCATATGAATAGCAACTTAACGAGTTTCCTAGTGGCACTCAAGCTTATGCAACACTACTGTAGACAGTACCTGGCCTGCATACGGAGACCCATCTTCACCACCTTTCCTGCCCGGTGGAACAAGAGGGAGTACCTGCTCAAATTAAAAGAAGACACAATATTCCGCGTTCAGAATAACATAAAAATTATGACAAAAATGAAGGATTGAACCTCTCTCTCTCTCTCTCTCTCTCTCTCTCTCTCTATATATATATATATATATATATATATATATATATATATATATATATATATATATATATATATATATATATATATATATAGCAGCAAGTATAAAGAAAGTAAACTTGAGAATGATTTATAACAAATCAGCATAATAAATTGTGAAGATGATAAATGGAAATAAAAAGAAGAAAGGCCCACCGGGTTCCATATGTAAATAAAATACCATCAATGCAGCAATCCCACAGAACCCAATTTTGTAAAATGCAGATTGACCAAGAAGCCTCAGAGGCACACTACATTGAATCTCATTCAACCAAATTTATTTGAGAGCAGAATCATATGCACTAGATTTAACAACTGGAGACGAGCACGACAGACAATCTGAGTTCCAAATGCTAAAGCGACCACCAAGAACAGGAAAACGCTCAATCTCAAAGAGAATTAAAATGAAAAGGGTGCTTTCAATGCTGAAATGTAGTTCAACCCAGACCAAAACGCAGCCAACAGAATAGGCACCACAATCAAATTTTCACCTGCCAGACCGAGCAACCAGTGGAATGCAGCCAATCCAAGAAGCGGAACGCTTCGGAGCCGAGATCGCCAATGCCATAGGGGCCCGTCAGGGAGCTAGGATGAAGCAAGATGCCGGCCCTTCTGCGGTCCTTAGGATCCTTCCGGGGGTACCACTCTCCGTAATCCGCCGGCAAGTCCTCGCCCACGGCGAACTGTGAGACGTCACGCAAAGAGCTGCTCGTAGCGGCCAGTTTGAATCCTCTCCCTGTTTTCAGGATAAGAGAGAGGCCTTTGCTGAATTGGGGTTGCTTGGTGGCTGGTGGGGAAGATGGGAGTAGGCAGAGGGAGTGATGATGAACGGAGAAAGCCATTTTCTGCAACCAACAGAAAATGGCGACGGAGAAGATGTGTGGGGGGGGGGAGAGAGAGAGAGTAATTCACATGCTTTGGGTTTCTGGACGGCTTATATTCACGCTTTCGAAAGTTTTCCACCGCATTGACGAAGAATATCGGCTTGCAAGCTAGGAACCCATTATTTATTTTGTATTTTCTCTGCTAAATAATTCAAAATATTTTTCTACCATTAGTTGATGGCTTGGTGCCCACCGTGTTCACGTTTGGAAAAATCGCAAAATAAAATAAAATTTTCTATCTACTTTCCCTAACCGTCGATGAACTTGGATCTTGGGCTCTTTTCCCAGGCTGATCTTTTGTTTCTTCTGACAAAAATCTTCTCCTTTCACTCCGATAAGATAAAGGCAGATGATTCTCCTTTTGGCAGTGAACTAAAAATTACTAAGAAAAAGATATAATATTTAAAGCTAACTAAACCCACAAAGAATTATTTAAAATGGGCATTTAAATATTTATCACTAAATTGAGAGTTGAGTAAAATTTAATTAACATGGTTAGAAGAGAAAAATCAAGAGCACAAGGAGTTCTGAGATTGAACGCTTAATTGGTCTTTTCAGAAAAATTTGAGTGCTTTTTCATGTATTTAAATTACTCAAAATCTTTTTGTGATAAATATTTTAGCTTTTATGCAAGATATTAATTTTTTGGAATAGATGAAAACAAATTACCAAAATGTATATTTATATCTGCTCTACTCAGAAGAAAACTTTCTTTTTTTATTCTTCGAAGCAAAATGTCTTCTCTTGCTCTAAATGATTAAAAATAAAACACCCTTGAAAATTCTCCAAAATAATTGTTAACCTCTTCTAACAAAATGCAATATGAATAATAAACGGACGGCTAAAATGCGCCGACAAAAAGTTCAGCCATCTTTTTCTGAACACGGTTTTTTCGGGACACATTTTTGTTTGAAAGTGGGTTGTCTTTGAAAAGAGGCACTACTGTTTTATTTTCATTTTTTTTAATGAACGGCTAAAGTTTCTGGATTTGACATATTAGAACCAGATGGAACTAGAAACTTTTGGGCCCAGGGGCTCTAATCCAAAACATCTAATCTTAAACTGGTAGAAGATGACCAATATAAGTAAACAGTTTGAAGCTTTAATATGTAAATAAATAAATCGATGTAATTCAAGTTTAAGTCGCATGGAATCCAACAATCTGTGTACCTTTCACTATGGAATGAAGTTGGGAAAGAAAAAAGACACAACTTTTAATAATACAAATTGCATATAGATGTGAGTAATGTTATTAAAATATTGTTTCACATTGATCGATGCGTTTGGTATCATTGATGATTGAAAATATCAAAACCAATTAATAGAACTTAATCTTTGAATCTTTTTATTTTGTTTAAATCATATTTGAATTATGTTATATAGAAGACAATAAAAAAGCTGATGTAATCTAATATGTATCTGCCAATGTGGTTTTGTTTATTTAAATTGACCGGCAAAATGAAGTGGGTCCTGTACCGGTATCAAACAAACTTCGATCTCAGTCATTTTCAATCAAGTGCATAAAAAGAGGACGATCTTAACAACTTTCTGTCAATTTTAATTAAGATCCAAAACAATTATGTCAGATCCATTTCACACTCTTTTCGCCTTCAAAGTAGCTGATTTTTATGTCTTTTCTTTACCAAATCCAGCAACATGTGTTTTCATGAATTTGTAACGATATGGACTCAATAGATACAAAAGCCGATCAAGTGAGTATAAATAATTTGAAGTAAATATGCAAAATATAGGATGAGTCTTGATATAAGAGTAGACCAATTCGTCCTATATTTGAGCCGTCCCTTTATTATTAAATTACTCTATGTTTGAAGATTTTAATCATTATATTGGACAAATTTCAAGGGTTCATTAACTTTTAATGCATTATAATCTACATGAGACTAAGCTTTTAAGGTGTTACACTTATAAAAGAAGTTGTAAGGTCACACTTTGAGAAATTTGAAAACTTTGAGATCTTCAATAGAGGCTATTAAATAGTTGGTTGTCGTGTGTTTTAGTCATTTTTAAACAAAACCAAAACTATTAGGAGGTGGGTTGGGATGAGTCTCAAATGCACCAACCAAAAGTTCAACCATCTTTTCTGCAGATATTTTTCGGGACAATTTTTTGTCTCAGAGCGGTACGAGAAGACGACACTGAAGAAGCTGACATTTGTCTTGCATAATGCTTTCTATCCTTCCTTTCACAATCAGAAGATGGAGCTGTGAAAGTACTAGAAACAAACTATAGCACTCGCCCATCTAGAAATTTTAGGTTAGAGGGCACTATTTTAAAACCTTCATTCTTTAAGAGGCATTAATATAGAAAAATTAATTAATGGTTGACGGAACCATCATATAAACAAAAGGAAGGCTAGTGTGGGCAACTGCCCACACCAACCCCCATATAATTCCGCTACCATAATATGACACTTGAGGAGCTAGAATTTTTAGGGTAAGGGCTCCTATTTTAAAAGTTTCCATCTTAAGTGGCACCAATATGTAAAATTAATAAATAGTTGTACTACCTTTATAAAAATAAATAAAATTTGGTGGGCTTGTGTAGGCAACTGCCCACACCAGTAGCTCCCCTGTAAGGTGATTTGAGTCCTTAAGTCGAATCAACAATATGTATCGAACTCGTAAATACAAGGTAACAAGATTATCCTCAAGCCCCTTCTCAAGTTTAAGATGATACAAAAGCATTTTTGTGTTCAAAAAGAATTTTAAATTAGTTACAATACTTCAAATTTTATTATTAAAATAAAGAATATTTTTATTTTGGCGAATATAAAAATTTTATCGATTAAACTACTAAACCAAGTGTAAGCATAAGCTAAGCTACAACGTGAAAACTATTGAGGAAAAAAGGAAGAACAGTTAACGGAAAAAAAAAAGTGGATCCGCCAATTTAGTGCCCATAGAGTACTTTCGAATATTTGATTGTTAATTTAGTAAAAGAATACATTCTAGCAATGAGATGAAAAATTATTCTTAACTTCACAATAGAAGTAGGTTTTCCTTCAACAACCCTCTATCATAACTATTTCAAAAAATAAGAAACCCAGTTGTTTGTACATAATTAATCATGTATTAAATTATCGGATATAGTTAAGAAAGCTAATACATACTAATGTATGCATAATTTGTCCTTATTAAGGGTATATTAGTCATTCGTATCAAGTTAAAACAAGCTTAAGTTAGTAACAACTTAGACCAATTGGCAAATATATTTTTCTTAAGTAGTGGTGCAAAACGTATATTGTGTTTCATGACAATGTGAAAATGGTTTTTCATGTCACTAGCTATTCTCCAGTCTTCTTGAAATTTCTCTTTATTTTATTATGTTTTCTTGTTCTAAGCGAAGACGGCGTTCCAATTCCTGTGACCTTTGAGCTCAGCTGCCAAGGATATACGTTGTAAGGGCGGACAAAACATCTCATAACAAATTTTGACTCAAGTTCCGACGATGATTTATCTCTTCAGTAAAATCTGGACACGCTTTTCCCTTGGAAACATTGTCGCTTTTGTCTTACATTGTTTGAAAACCATGCCTCATTTTTTCACTGGACAATTAATTTAAGACAAGTTATCCAATGGAACTCATTTGAGACCATTTCCATCTACAATGTCGTCTATGTAATGACTCGTGGCCGGAGCCTAACTAGAATTTAGCAATATAGCAAGTTTATTTTGAGTAAAAAATTCCTGTGCCCTATCATGTAGGCTAAATTTAAGGCTGGCATCTGTCGATAAGGAGCCGGGTTTAGGCTGGTCAAACACCTCAAACTTGGACCCAGGCCCAACCCACCTCAAACTTGGACCCAGGCCCAATCCGACAATTAAAACCCGAACTCCGACCAAGTAAATTAAAAAATATTTTTTTGAATATAACATAATATATAAATATAATTAATTGTAATAAAGTATTATATATATATATATATATTAATAAAATGAACATTAAAAAAAATAGTCGGGCCCGATAAATCACGATGCCCTTTTTCCCATGCCTGAGTCGGGCCGGGTAACTATCACGTATCTATCGGCAGCCCGGCCCGGTGCATAGACTTAGCTAAATTCTAGTTTTTTTTCTACGTAGCAACTTAAATTAAATGGACTTCAATTGGATTAGAAATTACTCGTGCTTAATCAGATATATCCCAATTAAATAATTACATCAATATTTGAAAATTTTATATTAACAAAAGGCAACAATATTCAATAGGCATAACATAAATGGTCGGATTTGAAGCATATGGAGATGCATGTCTCTAGTTTAGTTTGATTCTCAATGTCTCTGTCATAAGTGTGGAGTATGTGTGGAGTATGTAAGTTGAAGAGAGCATTGCTGGTACTACTAATGTATGCAGCTCAAAGCCCTATAGACTTGGGGAACGAGGCATCTTAATGCTTCTTCTCTTTTGAGTTTTTGGATTCAGTTTGCTTTGAATTTGAACTCAGAATCAATGACAGATTTGGATCCAAATCACTAATTAGTTTTGATTCCAGTATCGTATGTGACAAAGGATTTGGAGTCTATCCGATATCCGACTCGAATTGGCAGGAGGCATTTATTTTCCCGTGGATCTGAGATCCCCTCGGATCTCAAATCTTTTTTTCTATATGATTCGTTGTTCAAACAAACTGTGGATTCCACGCGAGTGAAAATATGGATCTTAAATCCATGCTTCTCCCTAAAAACTTATGTTTTAAGGTGGGATGGGAGGAGGTCTCAACTCAAATCTCTGGATTTAAGATCCTCAAAACTTTGAGATCACGAACACATCCATAAGGGTTTCATGGGAAGAGATTGGATCCTCCTTCGAATGTCTCGACCCAAAAAATGGACTGGACTGGGACGTGGATCCGATCGATAATGGGATCATCCAGTACCGATGATTGGATCATCCATGATTTAAGCTTCAAATCGGGTTCCGTGTAGGAAAAAGAAGGTTAAAGTTCCATTTGTACCGCTTCGTCGAGTGGTAGCCACGTCAGCTTAACACGTCGGATAATGGGACCCACCTCAACGTGGGAGATCTATAAATTCCTCGTTCGTCATGGCGCATGGCGGGTCTTGGCGGAAAGAGGAAAAAATTCCAAAGAAAAGGAAAAAGGGAGGATACAGGAGAGCGATCTGCCCCGTCTCCATGGCCGGAAAGTTTTCCGATCGAAGAAACGGCAAAGGTGCGTGGGTTTATGCTGTTATGCCCGATCAAGCTCTCCTGTTTCTTTTTTACCGTTTTCGTGATCGGAAGTTTTCGAAATACGCCGTCGAGTCGGCTCGTTTTTTCGTTTTATCCTTGCCTAGTTACGTGAAGTTGAGATCGCGTTAGTTTTATGAGAAGTTTGTTAAGATTTTGACTCTTGATAGTCGATGATTTCGAGTTTCTGATGCCTTACGTCGAATTTCGATCATCGGTGCAAGTCGATGTTCGCCAGTTTTACTCGCCTTTTTTTTCACGAATTTGTTCGTCAGGAAGGATGTTCGACGATCTTTCATGGACGATCGTCTCTTCTGTTATTTTCTTTCTTCGTTGCCATTGCCTGGAGAAGATGCTCCTTGATGAAGCGGTTTTAGTGATATTTCTCTTGGCATGAAATGCAATCGGGAAATCACGAGCTTGCTCCTTTGCACATCAGAACAATCCCGTCGCCGTCGTGTGGCACAGTTGGAAGATGGAGAACGTCCGATAGGATGTCTAACGATCTGTCTTGGACGATCAAGACGATGAGATTTGATGTTGTCTTCGTTTTCCATTTCTCACTTCGTTTGCGAAGGGAAGATATTACTCCAGAGAGCGGTTTTTCAAACTTCTCTTTCAAGAAATTCGATCCTAAAACTGACGAACTTGACGATCGCACATTCATTTAGTCCTACTTCGTGCAGTCTAGGGCACGAAAAAAGTCCGAGAGGATGTTGACAAAGAAAATTATTTTCAGGCCTCTTCGTTTTTCTTTTTATGATTGCGATTGTTTGGAGAAGATATTTCTACTGGTAATGCAGCAACTGTGAGGCAGCTTTGGAAATGGACGAGCTTGTCCCTCAAATTTGAGTTCATGCTAGTCCTGTAGAGTCATAAGTTTCCCGCAAGAAAAGTTCCTGTGTAGAAGAACTTTTGTAAATGTCATATTTGTCCCCTTCGATAATGGCTACTATCCTTCCTAAATCTCTGCGTCGGTGTTGAATTTGCTTCCAAAACTTACTCACTTACATATCCATCTTTAATACTTTATGGCTCCAAAACGAGTTTTAGAGGCCGTGATCAACCAGTTACGGCCGGTATCCTTTGCCTTGGGTTGTCTGTGTCGACATTTCATTCTCCCGCTAAATTTGAGGGGTTCTTTTGTCATTGTGGGAAAGTGCAGGGGTGCGATCGTCTAACCTTAGAATGAGTCGTGCAAGTGACACTCCAGAGTCAAGAGTGATACTCTGTGTTCTGAGGAAGTCATATGTCATTCACGGTCCAATCGCTCGCTTTTCTCTCCACTCTCCAAACCGCCCTCGCTGGGCCCACTTTGGTATTCTTATGGGCTTTCCTTCTCTCACCGAAATTGGTAAGGTGAGGCTCGGTAGAACAAGGACGCACATTTAGTAAGAAAATGTTCACACTACCGTTTTGCCACCTGAACAGAAGGATAGCTTAAAAGAGGCGCTTTAACTTGATAGTGGACTGATTCGATCATTCGGTGACTTGGTTCTGCCATTTTAACTTGATACTTGATAGTGGACTGATTCGATCATTCGTTGAGTTAGTTCCGCCACGTGTAGAATACTATGCTTATGCACCCGAACAACTGAAAGGCACATCAAACCAAAGCACATATTCGTCCATTTTCATGGGAACGCCTTGCCAGATCAACAGTTCCTGCTTCAGTTTTGTCTCTTGCTTGCTGTTACAAATATTCGAATAAAGGAGAAAAAAACAAAAACAATAGACAGCTTATCCAGTTATCTTATATTTACTCTCTCTTTCTCTCTCGACAGGTACCTCTCTTTCTCTCTCGACATATCTTATATTTACTCTCTTTCTCTCTCGACAGGGTCGATGAGAAATTGGGAGGACGGACAAAATGCGGGCGCGCACCCGTCAAGAATTCTACAGCCAGAGCCTCAGAACCATTGCAAGCAAGGATTTTATCCATTCGCCTCGGCCAACGCCTTCCTGGGGCCTGCCTTTAACGCCTGCCTCGACGCCCACGCGGACGTAGACCCCGCCCTCCTCCGCTATTCTCGTGCGCCAGGCCCAACACGGACCCTCATCGGCCAACGCCCCTCGCCTATTATCATTCCAGCAACTCACGAACAATCCGCGCACCTCCCGCTCCATCGCTGCTTCCCGGCGACATCCCCCATCTCAACTGGCAGCAACCTTAGCTGCCGGGCCCTTCCGACGCCTGTGAAGAGGACGATCAACGGTAAGATGCAGGAAGAGGACGTGGTTGTCATGGAGGGCGTCCTCGTCACTAGTTTGGCCTCCACTGGAACCTGGCCGAGATCATCTCCTGCAGCTGCCGGATCTTCATTGTCGCCGACATCATTGTCGTCGACATCGGTGCTATATAAGACAGAAATGTGCCGGTCTTGGGAGGAGATGGGCGCATGCCGTTACGGTTCCAGGTGCCAGGTGCTCTATCTCTCCCACTTTCTGTATGTGTGGTACACTAGATAAGTGATGCAGAATTTGAAGTTATAACTTATAAGCACAAGCAAAGTGATGAGATCAATTAGCTTGTCAGATGTGCAGCCTCTTTGCTGATCATTTGTTTGACGAGTTATGTGACTCTATTTCAGCAGTAACACATTATTACTGCCATATCAATCTGCCTAAAAAAATAGGGTAGATTCGTATAAGTGTTTCATGTATTGGTTCATTTTTTATGTAGATTTATAGTACAATAAAAATGGGCCCTATATTTGGATCTGCTTGTGTTTACCTAATTTATTTATTGGACTATCAATGTGTCCTTGGTAACAAGGGAATCAGTTCGAGCCAGGGTCTTTTAGCTTCAACTACCGGGCAGCTTGGTTGGACCCATTTTTTTGATGTGGAACTAATGGGTTTCTTCCTTATATAGCCTCCCAAATGCCCTCTTCTTCCATAGAAGGCTGGTAGTGTGCACGCATGTATCTGTACTAACATATGTGTTATGTGGTTCTAATAATTCATTCTCACGTCTATGCTGTTGCAGTTTGCACACGGGAAACAGGAGCTACGGCAGGTGCTTTCGAAGAACAAGCCCGAGGTATGGCTTAACAAAACACTATTGTTATTAGGCCTACTGAATTAAACCGATCTAGAAGAAAAACCAGCGATCTCAACTTCTTTTTAAAATTTATTTCGGTTACTAAAATTTCTAAAGATCATAATAGACCAACAAATTCAAGTGTATGGAATGTAGATATTACTTTCACGAGTGTACATGTTATTTCTGAAATACGTTCAAACCATTCTTTGCGCCCATAAGCTAACCTTCTTGAAATATCAGTTCAGTGATAGGCCACTAAATAGTAAATATAGTTTTTCTAAACAGAAATTTCAAGTAGCAAGCGGTCCCTTAATTTTAGAGCTTGTACCACATCCAGAGGTCATGCCGCAACACTCATCATGCTGGACAAGTAAAGAACGTGAGCTTGGTACCAGGCACTTGTTCAATCAAATTTGATTCGGAATTTCGTTTTTTCATCATGTTAGCACGTGTGCCATGAAGCCAAACATTGGCAAAAGAGTCAAGTTCATATGTTTGTTTTGGTTGCGAGTAAAAAAACCGTGGGTTCAAGAATCACTGGCGTGACTGTTTGACCTGCGGAAATTTTTCTTCATTGCCATCTCCGCCCTTTAGAAGCCCAGGTTTAAAAGCGCTTTTTTTTATCAAAGAATAATTAAGAAAATTAGAACTATGGTTTTTTTTTATCGTTTTTACCTTTTGCTGTTGACGCTTGTTTTTGTCTTGAATGAATTTCCATTTGATGAACACAACCACCTAAGAAACAAGCCTCGAACAGCCTCTACCAAGGGGTCCATGCGGAGTAGAAATTCACGTCAGAATGAAACTTCAAATAGATGAAACGTCTGTCGTGAAGTGTAAAGATGCATTACAAGACTAGAGTCGTGTGCGTTTCTACCTATAATGAAGCATGATAACTGCGACAAATTATGGAACCATTGATATTTTCAAGGAATTGATTCGCATCTTCTGCATCTGGGCAGGTCAGCAGGCCTAGGGTGAGTGCTCAAGGATTAAGCACACTTCAGGAAGTGGAGCAGAACGAGGAGGAAAAGAAGATAATGCCTCAATCTGAGGAATTTGAGGCGATGGTGGATGCGCTTATCAATCCCAACGCTGATGTGGCCTTCAACAAGCGAAGGCTTCCCGTCTTTGTGGCTCTAACGGATCCCTGAACTCTCTCTCTTTCGCTCTCTCAACATTCTTCATCGTCTTACCATTCTTCATGAGTTTCCAAAATATAGTAGTGAGAAACCCACACGAAGTGAGTTTTGGCTTAAACGAGCATCCAAGCCTTGTATGGAACATTAGCTTGACATCACCTTACCATTCTTTATGGGTATCCAAAATATGGTAGTGGGGAACCCACACAAGGGAGTATTGGTTTAAGGGAGCGTTCAAGCCTTGTCGGGAGAATTAGCTTGACCAAACGGTTCAACTCTGGCCGGAAGCCACAGGGGGACCAGCTTAGCTACCCTGGATTAGAATGTTTCATGTACCTGAGATTCTAGAAAACATGAGGATCTCGTACCAGGTGCTTAGAACCTGAGAGGTCGTTTGAATTCCTGTTAGGTTCCATTTAGCCGAGTTGGACACAGGAATCAACACAAACATTAGACAGAAGTGTTCCGTTTAGTCCGTGACGAACAAGTAACTCCTTTTGCTAGAAAGTGTGTTACCGATAGCTTCAGTCATAGCCTCTTAGACCCAGTATAGAAAAAAATAGAACTATTCGTGCACCCCTCGAGGATTTAAATATGATCACAAATTATATCAAACTGAGCTGAGCTAGAGCGCAATCCTTCTCTTCGAATTTCAATTTACACGTAGGCTTAGGCAGAAAACACCCACTCCTTTTAGATCCTGCGCCAGTCGAGCTAAGATCAACAACCTAAGCGGTAGTACGCAATTTAAGAAACTATGACTAAAAGAAATATTTCATCATGATCATGGTGAATCCAACAATATACTCCAATTCACTTCAAACAGTACACGAGTTTAAACTAGAGGGGATCCTGTCTTGCATCTTCATGATCGTGGAACACGTTTTACCCTTCAAATGGCCGATCATTTAAGCCATTTCAAATCGACCGTACCTGGCTAAACACCGAATCTCAGTGTCTTGGGGTTGTAATTGTGTTCTTACATGGACCAGGTCGAATCATAAGAGATGGACATGAATACCTAATTCTCCCCAGTAAGCAAAGCAAATGAAGCGAACAAACTAAGGGCAAAAAAAGGGAAAGCCTTGGTAATTCAGATCTGAAGGTAATCTTTTTACAAGCCAGAACTTAAACCTAACAAATACTTGGTAACGACAGAATGACTAATGACCTTATGGACACAAACAACATTAGGGAACAGATCAGAACCGAGAATGGACCTTCAGACATCCGTTAGTCAACTCGCAACCTCTCTGACCGTTGCAGAAGCATGCCATCAGGTGGGCGGCGCAACGTGAATACCATTTCTTTTGTCTTCCCGAAGTAAACCTGTGACAGGCCCAAACCATTAGAAATTAGAACATTCTTTTTTTTTAAAAAAAAGGTCATTAGAAAGTAAAGCAAGGCCATAAATAATCGTCGTCGGATGAAAACGTTTACTTGATCCAGCGAGTTTCTCAGCTTGCTCTCCATTTCTTCAATCATCCTTCCCATATTACAGAGGTGACCATCTGAAACCGAAATATCCAAAGCCATCTGCATCAACATAGACAGATCTGTTCGCTGAGAGAGGAAAGTAAGAATACTTGCCAATGAGAACTTCGAAACTATAATCATGTTTCCGCCTTGAAAATAAAATTAAATCATCTCAGGCAATCATTTATATAAAGTTATTTTCTTCCATATACCTACACATATATATAGAGAACATATAGAGAGCACGTGACTACCATATTTAACCAAGTATACACTGCTGTGTGTGCCTGGCCAAGCGTGGTTGTCATCCTGATGCCCAATCTATCACATTGCATTTTGGCGTGGTTCCTTAACGTGAGACTTTCGGCCTGTAGAGGCGGGAATGGGCGAGGGAGAGAGATGGGAGGAGAGAAAAGGGTCAATCGGTTGGGTTAGTATCCAGAATGGACCTGAACTTAGAGACCCTATGTGGAAGTTTGTGGCATGTGTGGGGAGATTTTGCTGACGAGGACAGGTGTGACGAGAAAAGGGTCATTCAGTTGGGTTAGATGGACTAGGCGCCACATGCACACATAAACTGCTCCCGGTTTAATAACCCTGAAAGTGATTTTAAGGTGCGTCTAAAGGGTGACATTGCATTTTTTATATTTTCTAAAGAAAGCTACATTTTCATGGGAACTGTCAAGCGAGAATCTGGCCTTATTTTCAGCTAACCTAAAAAGCCCAAAAAAAAAATTAAATAGGAATTTACAAAGGAATATTAAAAAAATCACAGTTATTTTTTCTATTTTCAAAAGAAAAATAAGCTCACGCCAAATTTTTATTCGACAGTCTTCATAGAAAGTATAAAGAGAATTATAAGAAAATAAATGGGACCAATAATGGAAGGATTTTTTTCGAAATTTCGTCACGCCGTCAAAATGTCCATTGAAGTTTTTTCGTGCAAATAAAACGCCCGGGCTTATAATCGATGGCGGACAAATTTTCCCCTGACCTGCTGCCCATGCATCATCAAGACAAGCAGGTGAAATTTTTTACGGAGAAAAAAAAAAATCACCCGCTTTAAGCGTTCGAAAAGAAAAATTTCAGAAAAAGAAGTTGGCTCAAGAGGTCCAACTATTTTTTCCAGAGTTCATTCTCTCCTGCCCGGAAACAAAACGGGTCTTCCTGGAAAATTTTTCATGGTTTCAAACCTCACTAGATTGCGAGTACTAGAAAAAATGTCCCCTTTTCTAAATCTTTCCAAACACAAGAGTATTTCCAGTTTTCAAGTTACAACAGTATAAATTCAATTTAAATACCATTAAAATTTTAAAAACAAAGCGAAGATATATATTAGGACCGTGAGGCATCAAAATGCATATAAAAGCGCCGTCTTCAGTCCGTGAAATCATTTACGAAAAAATCCTGGAAACGTAATGACTAAAATTTGCTCTGACTAAAATTTGCTCACGAGGACCACACTTATATAACCTTACAAGAGGCATACGCTAAAGTGGGATATGAAATTATATCTGAAGTGGATGCAGAGATATGATATTAAAGAACTATAGCACTATCACAAGAGATGTGAAACAAGAAATGTCGCAGAAGCTGGAAAGAGAATTTAGAAAAGCAATGCATGGTTTTTTGGTAACTTTTGCCTAATAGGATATGTGGTGGTGGACCTGCGAAGTCAATCCCGTCGTGCTTCTCGTGTGCTTTAGGTGTTCCACTCCACAACGATACGATGCTTGTAGGCCATAATTGCATTTGTTCGACTATGAAAATTTCCAATTCTTCATAAGTTTTTTTCCTTATTCTGCGCAAGCAAAACATCCAAACTGGAGCATGGTCGTTGCGGAGAACTTTTTCCATTACCCCTGGACGAAGAAACGAAGACGGGACAGCAGCTGTAACATTCCAATAGCCAACTTTCAGCGAAGTTTTTATTCTACTGCTTTTCCAGTGTCCTATAAAGATCTTTTCATAGCCGCTAATTATTCTATTTCGGAACGATTGGGTCGCCAGGTACGACATACTACTGTACTCTTCACGCCTTTCCAGTTATTACATATCAAATCACGCAGAAACGAGTTGGGTCGTCCTTTACACTGTCATCTGGCTGGAGCAGGAGGCCTTTACGGCCCGTCAAAATCTGCCAGCCCTCGCATCATGGCGGTTGTGCTATTTTCACGCAATCGACCTCAAAAGTGGCGTTTAAATGACATTTAGAAAAGAAAAAAAAAACTTGTAAACAATTATGTGTCTGCGTATAAGACGCGTATTAAAGAAAAGTCATACACATAAACTAATTTTCAATAACTTGAGGGCTTCAGGTTTTCAATGGTGTTTTGGAAGGCAAACCATTGTTACCTTCAAATTTTTTATTTTGAAGTGTCATCCAAACGCCTCCCTGAAATTACCTCCTTTTATTTTTCAATTAAACCATTTTCATACAACTTTTTAAACCGATACTGGCAACTTTGTGTTACACACAGCAACCCGTGTCCTAGATTTGGATCCGATTCTTATTTCAGACTGCTTCTCAGAATCTTATTATCGAATGCTAATTTATTAATTTTCAAGAGTCCCTTTCTCTAGACCCTAATTCTGCTTAATGTATTAATAATTTCGGTTTTGAGTATTGTCAAACCAAGCACTTTGGACAAGGTAACAAGGGGACAAAGGAAACGCACCTGACGAGTAATTGAACCTGACAACTTGAACGAGCCAGCAGACTTATCACTGGTAGTCAATGACAGCATAATGGTGCTCGTTAAGGAGTAGTGAGCAGTTCCATCGTTGTCAGGCCCCACCTAATAAGTGAAAAATGAATTCTTCCGTCAGTTCAACATTGAAAAGGATTTCCATGCGTAGGATAGCTAAAATGTTAGAATCAGTTCTTAAATCAACTATTTGCCAAAAAGACTCAGTGAATAGGCCAAACCAAAAGAAAACATTGTTTTTACATATTAAAACTTATTTTTTTAAATGTAAAATTACTTAAAATTGTCAAAAAGAGAATTATCAAAAAAATAAAATAAAGTAAATGAAAGTTTATAAATCTAATTATTATTAAACAGTAAGCAATGCGTAAATATCTAATGATATTAAAACACTAGTGGCATGGATCTGGAACGATGTGAACTAATTCAACTTGATGGGCCAAGTCAGGCTGATTCCCATCGATTTTATCGACAGTGAAATTAAGTAGTCATAGTCAAAGAAGTTATGCGTGTCTTAAATTCTGAACATAATGAAAAAATTGCTTGCCTCGATGACATGAATTGCATCCCATAAGCCTTCCTGCAAGTAGCCTCTGCGACCCTGACCAGACTTCGAGCCATCTTTATACCAAGCAAATCAAAATTGGTAAAAATAAAACATGTTTTCAAGTGTTCTAGGGAAATAGGGAAAAAACGTGGCATTAGCTAAATGCTAATTCAGTATGGCATTGCTAAAGAAATCCAACTTACCTTTCTTAATCAAAAAGCAAGCGGCAAAACCTTCCCCTTCGTCAGGTTCCCACATGTACACTGAAGATACACCTCCTTCATAGTACCTACCATTGGAGTGATGAAAGCAAAGTTGCTATCACATCGTCAGAAATTGGGGAAAACTGTGGTGACTACTTGAAACTGGCATTACATAAACAGTTTGGTAGAAAGAGCACACTGCATAGCACAAGGCAAGAGAAGCAAACATTTAATTGTTTCATACATGTGAAAAAACTAGCAAAAATTCACAACAACAGAGGAGGTGAGTGGATGACCTCACTGTTCACGGTAAATTGCAAAGACATCATTAGCTTCCATTTCAAGTTTCCTGAGTTCAGCCGATGGTTGAGATCCATCATCCAGAGGTGGATGGTATTTGCTAGACCAGGGTGACCTGCAGATATTAAATCAGAAATAATTCAATCAAGTTTAAACTTTAAAGATTAATTTGCACAGATGACATGATTAACAGAATTACAGTGGTGCGATATGTGCATACTTGCAATTGCCTTAGAGAAGAAATCAGCATAATAAAAGTAGAGAAACAAAACACATTCCAAAATGAAAAAATTTGCCGAATCTTACCCAACAGAACAAAAAATATCTAACGATTATTGTCTTTAGAGTTCCCAGTTAAAGAAGTCCCCCACAAACTAACGTTCCATGATATTCACTCACCTATAGGAATCACCATCGCGATTGTAATCACATAATAAGAACTCCTGTCCTGACTCCGAATCACTTAAAATCTGTTATTGCAAAACAAGCAAAAACTAGCCGTCAACTCTATTGAAAAGCAAGCAACTATAACTGGACAACAATAGTTATAATGGTCATAGTCAAAATAACTGAACCAGATTATCACGAAAGAAGACAAAAAAAAAAAGTTTTCAACACGACAGAAATGAAATAACAACAAGCACATAAAGATACACTCCAGGGTACCAAACAATGTCAAAGAGGTTAAATGATGCAATGAGCTGGACCTAGAATAGCTAAATATAATAGATCAGAATCCGGATCTGCTACAATAGAATATGACAAAAAAATAAAACCAGATCCGACTGCTAACACTAGATTGACTTCATAACTTGGGCCTGCAAGGATAGTCCCTCGTATCCATCTTAATGATTTTTAAATTAATTATGTACTTGTTTCGAACTTTGGAAAGTTTTCATGAGAATTACCTAGTTCCTGCTCCCTCAGCAGATAAATCGTAGCAAGTTACAACTATAACCATCATCCATTTTTATCATCGAGTATATAACCTTATGTAGACAAAAAAGATCTCTCTTATCATTTGCGTCCCTAGGAAATAACAGTTATCACTCACGGCCTGCAGGCCAACTTTTTCTGTTCAATTCCATCTTACAGGTCATCGGCATGTTGAGCTTATGGACAAAGCCATGTATAATATTATTCTGCACTTCCCACAAGTCAAAAACTGAAGTAATCATGCCCTCCATTTTCTTAGGACATGCTGACAACTAATAGTCGGTTGTCATTTCACAGAAGAAAAAAGCAAAGTATTTTTAGAGCGGTAGATAGAAGCACACAACTTTATAATAAATAAGAATCACTAACAATGACTGACAAAATAGTTCAACATAATTAATAGAGCTAATGAAATTAAAAGAACCTAGAAAAAGCATGTTCAAAGTTCAAAAAGCACACTAAAAGTTTGGCTTCCTTTTTCTTTTTCCTGTTAGTTGGCCCAGGTTGACCAAAACCATTTTAGTGAATTGGTTTGAAAAGAGGAGCAACCAATCAGTGTGAATTGGCCCTTATCGATCTGAACCGGCAAATTGTAGTTGAATCGGTAGCAAATTGATGTTGTTTGTGGCAAATTCAAGAGTTCCAAGTGCCAACCTAAAAATTTTTTATTTTTTTAATTTTTAATGTTTTTGTTAGTTTCTTTCAAGAAATGGTTTTTTAATATTCTTTAACGATTCACAACCAATTCAGCCAAATAAGTGAATCAACCGATTCAGCAAAACCGCAGCCTTACTGATTCCGTTCAAGAATCAATTTTGACAATGCTGCAATTAGTGCATCAGAGACAGCTTAACCAACTGATTCTTACTGGACATCAAGCATATGTCGACCCTTTTATAATATCCCTATTGCATAGCTCATATTCTGGAAATCATAAATTAAATTTTGCCTTGACCATGGCTAACTTATTGTGCCTTGAAGCTAAATTGATAGCACTTGAAAGTTGAAACCAAGATGCAGACAAAAAAACATCCAAATTTCCACACTGTATAAAGAGGTTATTTTCTGTCACACATTTACATCAGTGAGCCTAGGAGTTATTTTCTGTCACACATTTACATGCATTGGCTCTGGTAGGTAGCTTTCAGCGTGCAAATTTCCCTGACATTTGACCTTCTTCTTGTTTCTTTGTTCTTTTTTTTTTTTACTTTGACTTGCTCTCAGTGCATGTGCTTTTGAAAAAATAAACCTCCTTATGACCATCTTCTAAGCACTATGAAATTCGGTGGATTTTATGTTTGAAAAAATTATTTAGCAGACAGTACATAGAGTTAGCAGCTGCATTACAAGCATCTTTGCTTGCAAACATATCAAGATTAATCCCTTGACCTGAACCTGTTTGTGGCCTTCTTATTGGCTTCTCACTCAACACGATATTCTAGTTAAGTATGAGTATTTGACATCCTTAAATAAATACATTGTTAATACTTCAACAAATTAATGGCTTCATTTATGTGAACAATTGAAACCAACAACTACACAATTGAAATTATTGACCAGAAACACTCCTTGAATAGAAATTAAGATTATCTTCTTCTGTTCCCTTTCTGAAAACCAAAGTATATTACATATTGATGTCCAACATTTGATCAGAGTGCCTCAGAAACCCCAATAAATCTTAATTTAGAAGATAAAAAGAAAAATCGTCCCACTTCATGACCGATACTAGCCACTGGATTATGGAATATGCTTATATTATGATAGGTAACCATTGTATCATCAGTAAGAAAACATTTCATATTTCAGAAGAAACGACATCAGAATTTAAATTTTTTTCTGCACAAAACAAGGTTCAAGCTTCAGATGATAAGAATAATACATTGTCAAGTGTCAACATGAGACAAAGCTCAATAAAAATCCATTCATGCTAAATTTAGGCTGACCTACTCAAATAAAAACCGTATCCAGTCACACTGACCAAAGAAAAGGAGAATAAAACAGTGACAATATTGTCTCAATCAGTTACCATTTCTTTAAGGTGTTTTCACAACATCAATCAAGTCTAGCCTGATGATTCTCAGATATGAGAAACTCAGACTCGAGGACAGAGCATTATATTACATTTTTCTTACTAACTACTTTTCTCGCTACATTATCTATTAACTATTTTTCTCGCTACATTATATCGTCAGAATCCAGTAAAATGAAGCACAACTATTCATGACGATAGAAAAGCACCTAAAAGCCGAATCACAGAATGAGAAAGCAGAAAAATATAGGAGTAAAGATGCTTTATACGATCCATAAATTCCACAGGAACTTCGAGTGACAGAAGAATGAGATGCAGACACAGGAATTTTGAGTTATGATCCAATATAGTCTTCTCAGCAGAACAGCAAGATTACAACCTTTTAGCATCATTAGCCTTCAATTCTAACATGTCCAAATGCTTCTCTCATTGTACCATCCATAATCCATCGTATATTCTCAAGCCCGTGGAAATACAGGATACCTGGGCACTATCACACAATATGACATTTCTGACCAGCAACGTGATGATAAACAAGACGAAGGGGAAATCGGTTCACTTAACATGATGTAGCAGAAGGTAATTTACAGAAGATTTATGATCAATATAACATGAATGATTAGGTTCAGTATCTTCAGAAAACATATAGTAGAAAAAAGTTGCATAGAATGCGGGGAAAGAGGAAATTTTCGAGATCCTTCAATACATATCTGGCAAAAGACAGAAAGACAAAATTAAATTTCACCGATACTATAAAAGGTTCTTTGTGATTCACTTGATGATGCATCAAAAGTACGGAAAAGCGCATGGCTCCGTAAAAAGCATCAGTATCTTCAAAAACAGACTTCAGGACATGCCTTATTATCGTCACAATTAAGCATTAAGACGTAAAAACGGAGCCCTTGAAGAGACCAACCAGGCAGTAGAGGGTTCACACGGTCAATATGCTAGCAAGCGATCGCAATGAAACAGGTTTTTTCTTCAGACAACTACAGGTAAATCAAAGAAAACAAGCGAAATACTCGAAAAAATAAAATATTTAAATCCGAGAAAAAGAGAGAGAAGGAGGAGGAGAAGGAGAAACGTTATATCAGCGTAAAATAGGCCTATAATGAAAGACAAAATCCTCAAAACATAGCATTTAACAAGGAAAACGCAACACTGAAAACGCGGGAAAAAAATAAAAACGCAAAACAAAACGAACAAAAAAGCAAAACAAAACGAACAGAGAGATCGAGAACGAAATTCACACCTGAAGCGGCTGATCGACTCGGGAGAGAAGGTCGTGAGAATGCTGAGGGAGGAGAGCCAGGAGGGAGGAAAGCGCCGCTTCAGACTGATTCGGAGGCATCCTCCTCATCAAATCCATCGCTGCTTCCATCGTCTCTCCCCTTCGCTCTCTCTTCTGAATGAAGACGACTACAGGACCTCCTTCTCCGTCTCCTCCACCTCTTTTTCTTCTCCTTGCTCCCTTCTTCGTCTTCTCCTTGATTTCTGTTTCTCGGCTTCTCCTTTTATACATAGGCGAAGTTTGGGGGGAAGAGAAAGGAGGGAAGCAAATGAACCATTTTTCTCGGAGTTTCCCTCCCACTAACCGTTTTTTATCTCTTATTTCCGCATCTATCCTTACTCTTTTACGAATTGACCTTCGTAATCGTAAGCGCCTCTCCTCTTCTGACTTTGATAACGGAGCACGCTGTCGCCCTGATATAATAAAAATAACGAGACGAACTTAATACGACGCATCGTTTGTCGCCACGTGTATTGAGCACATCCGGAAATTAAACCAAAGACGAGGGAAGTTTTGACAACGTGTTGGGAAATGCAAGGTCGAGACTATAAATCGTCGTCCTAGTTCATTGCCACGGACCATTGCTTTCTCAATGTGAAACATCTCCTCGAAAATATTTCCAAGGAGTTCGCTGTTAGTGCACTACGTTTTCCATGTATGGAATATATGGACTGGTGTGGGCAATTGCCCATACGAGCCCACTTAAATTTGAATATTTGTATGGCCATGTCATTATTTGTATATGGACTGCCTTTTAAAAGTTTTATTTATGCAATAATAGCTTCACTCAACTTAAAATTTCTCAGTTTGCCACTAAGAATGCCACAACTATCATTTCCTTCATGCACGTTATGGGCCCGTTTGATGGGCAGATATTTCCTGTAGCCGTGTAAATAAAATTTAAATTTTTGAAAACTTTTATTACCCATCAAACTTGGAATGAAAAAAGTGAAAGTTGCGTTGGTTTTCATAAAGTCTTTTTTGGAAATTTCTTTCCACCTCAAGGGGTAGAAAAAAAAAAGGATAAAAAAAGTTATTGTTGGATTCTCAAGCAATGTTTAATCCAACTATTTTTTTTTTTTTTTCTTTCACTCTTATCAAACTGAAAATTTTTCCCAAGTACAACAAACACAAGGAGGTTTTGGAAATCTAGATTTTGTTTCCATTTATTCAATTCCTGAAACAAGTTTACCAACTCCATATTTCCAATGCATCAAACGGACCCTATATTGGACTACGATCTTGCTGGAAAGCCATTTTCATATTCTCCAAATGAAATGCACCATTAATGTCACGTGTTTGGCTTCCGCAAGACAATCTTCTTGCTGAACAATGATGATTACAATATCGGGTAACCCCATCATATATTTGATACCGCCCACACATGTTTGAAAGTGAGATAATTGTCTCTTCAATATTGCTGCATCCCGTTTCAGGAGACGACTGAGTTGCCCCATCTCGGCTCTCACTTTTGGAAAAAAATTCTCTCTCATATCAGTTTGGACATATCGGCCAATACGCATAGCCTATATCGGCTTTCACCGGCCTATTTTATTTAAATATGAGTTTAAAATATTTTACATTAATTTTAAGATGCTAAAACATAGCTTGTAAAATATAGTTTACCCTATCTAAGAAAACGGAATTGCCAGTAGAAAGGGAAAGGAATCAGTTTTCCTTGCAGTCAAAATGGCAAAAGGAACAGTCAAACTGGTGGGTGGTAGTTCTTTTCTGAGGCAGCCTTTCAAGGGTTAAAGAGAGTTCAACTCTGCAAGTTCAAACATGGAAAGACTGTATGTAAATCTTTTTGGATCCAGGCTTTAAGAAACTCATTTTAATTGGATCTATCATCTAATCAAATCAGTTCTGATTTTAGATTCGACCTAACTTTTGGATTTTTACTTAAGAAAGCCCACACCCGGATCCAGGGGCTTAATCACTCGCTCAGCGGCATAAAACTGACGAGTAATGGTGTTGTACTATCAATATTAGTTATAAATCATCTCTGGCGATGGATCAGAATTCAAAGTCCAATAACATCCTCACCCTCCTGCTTTATATAGTAAAAGTCGAACTATTTAATTGTTGTTTTCAAGTTCTTTTTGTGTTCAAACTGGTGGGACATCAACAATCAGTCGTTCTTCGTGCACTGTATTATTGACAAGGAAAACCAACTGGTCTTGTTCTTTCAAAAGAGGAAGTTGCATCTAATTGTTTATTTTCTTGAGGCATTAAAGTCTTGCAAGTGGGCCTATCTCGTCAACAGAGCAGAAATAATTGTCTAACAAAAGCATATCATGGGATGGATCATCAGCTTTTTTTGTATCTAACAATTGAATTATTTACTAATGTTACTATAGCTACCATATTCAAATTTTATAATGTTAAAATGAGCAGTAAATACTAAATATCCCAAAAACAGCGAATTTTTGAATCATCTATCACAATTTTTTTGTATATTTTTTATAATAAAACTATAATTTGTGGCGAATAAGAGTTGTCAGGGTTGAAGAAACCTTTAAACGCAAATACTTGAAAGCTATTAAATTTATGTTCAATTATAGCGTTGTTATATATTGCAACTTTTAATGCATGTATTAATAATCTATTTGTAACGAGCTCGTGCCAGCTACTGTTGTATTAATAGAAACTAATGCCAAAAAAAGGGGAGCGGACTAATACTCATTTCATGAAAACCAGTTTTAGACCAAAATTTTATGAAAAGAGACTCAATTTTTGACAATATAACAACAACAACTTTGACGACATAAATTCAAACCTCAACATTTTTGTGCTGCCTTTAGAAAAGTCTGGCTTCTTTTGCAATCTTTTCATTTAAGATCACTGGCGAATGAGTTGGCAACTTCGCACAACAAGGAAAGATGCGACTATCAAAGCAGACATTCTTGGAAAATGATATTTAAAATCACTTGCGAATGAGTTGTAAATGTCCCCTTCAACTCAATCGATAAAAGAGGAAAATATATCTAAAACTTATCTGATCGGATAGAATTAGAACTGAATCCGAATCCAAAGTAACAATCTGAATCTCATCGATCTCTGGTTTTTACAGTAGTCTCCAAATCTGACTTTTAAGCTGAATCCAAACCCCATTATGGATATTGGATATAGGATATTTTTCAAAACTACATTCGACTTAAACTTTGAATAAGATTGGAAATCATTTTTGAAATCCAAATCAAATCATTTATTCTACAATTTGGGATACCAACATTTTTTGTTTCATATCAGATTTTTTGCAAGTGGTTCGGTCAGATATCAGATTTAAATTGGATATATTGACATTCCCTTATATATATATATCCATGCAAATCAATGGTTAGATCATTATACTGGGATATTCTTTTGTCTTAGCTGTCCCGAATTTGATCCGACATTGGTTTCTTATGAATTTCATTTCTGTAAATCTGATCTGTTTTGGACCCACAAAACTGTTGCATTTATTGTCAGAACCCCAACGTTGGGACGCAGCCCACTGGGCGAGCCTGGAATCATCATCGTCTGGGGCCATTGGAAAGCAAGTAGGTCTGGTGTTGAGTGTTTGGAAACAGCTCAATTAACAAGCGTTGAGTGGTTATTTAATTGTACCCAATCTTGTTTTATGAACATTATGATAATAATTCTTTGTTTAATAAGATTGAAAACTAAAGTACTAAACTATATGATCCAAATTTGGCCACTTAAAATGATATTCTTTTTTCTCTTATGTACTTGTTATCATTAGATCTGTATGGCAATAATTGAGTCAAATTTCTTTGCTATTTGAGCATATAATTGGGGTCTGGCCCCTAGTGAGTTGAGCTTGGGTTGATGTTCTAGCATCGGAGCACTAAGACCTATGCTTGGCAGGGCCTATCTACTTAATGGGCTAGATGAGAACGGTTGTTGTAAGTGCAGCCGAAAGTAGCGTCTACCACCATTTTGCAGTTCAAAAAGGTAGTATCTATGGGAATCGAACCAACGGTTAGGCTCTCACGAGCCGCCAGCTTGACCAAGAATGCTATGCCCCTTGAAGCTTTTTTTCTTAAATTTAAAAACAGAGTTTTATGTATAAGATAGAGATAACCCAATCCACTTAAATTAAATCAGGTGGATACTTGACAGATCGTCCGACCTATGTCCCATATTATCCTGTCTATTATCGGGTCAAAACTCAAAAGGCAGATTTTGTTCAGTCCATTAAGGGTGCCGAGCCTTTACAGTTCAATTAACGGGCCAGCCCAGCCCGACCTGGCGACTAGCCCTAATAATAAATAACCAATCAATGAAACTTTGCCTTTGCAAATAGCACCCGTTGTGGGTTCCAATAGGAAAACAGAGCTGTCTAAGCTTAGCCTTTTGTTGGTTGGGTCCAGACAATAGGGGAAGGACAAAAGCTTCATGGATTGCTTGCCTAAAAGTTATTGCATTCCATGTACTGAGACACTTTTTCCAAGTTTTATGTTTGAATAAAAGTCCAAATGTCCGAAATAATTGCTAGAGATTTGCAAAACTGATGCTTAGATTATGTTTGTTTAAATATGACTCTTTAGTGTTTTTAAGTTTCATTCTATAAATCCGTCTACAACGGGTGCAAAATGCATTGAAACACAAAAATAAATTTCTCAAGTATTTGATGCATGTATTCAACTTTACGAGACAAGAAAGCAAAGGTCGTCTATTAGAAAAAACTTTATAAACGTTGACTTATATATTTGATTATAAATTTAGAACATAGAACACATGATTTTGTGAATCCACTTGTAATGGACAAATGTAGAAGATCAAACAACTATATGTCCAATAAGAAAAAAGCAAAACTATCAATTAAAGTGCTGAGATGGGCTAGTTAAAGGATCTCCCCTTCTATTATTAGAAAGGAAATGTTATGGACAAGGCAAACATATAGAACATGCATTGCATCAAAACCAGTCAAAACAAAAACCTGGCTAACAGAACTCTATTGCCCTTACCACCGAAGCTCAATACCAAAAAGAGATCCCCAGAGGACCCACCAAAAGAGTGACCGCCAGAAACAAGCTTCAGCCTCTGTCCTTCCATCCGTCTTGTTTTGCATTTTTGCCTACCGTCTTCCACAGATGGCAAGAGATCAGAGAAGGAAATGCCCATGCTGCGCTCTGATCGTCTTCTATCTCCTCCCGCGCAGGGCACTCTTCAGGTCGGCCTTTCATGCGCCTTCTGCACCTCCGATTGTTAGTGATAATGATGATCTTATCCTCCTCTTCCAGTCTTCCTCCCCAAAACACAATCTGTCTTCCAGCAGCTTCATTTCTGCCTCCTCTTTTCCTTCCACCCCTGTTAAAAAAAATTAGTTGCGAAGGAGTTTTCTTTGTCATTCCACCAAAACGACATGATGATTCTTCTCTTCCTGGTCCTGAAATTAAGGGATTGGATAATCCGGCCTGCCTCGGGGTCGTTCGATATTCTACCTTAGCATAAAATCCCTGTCAACACCCATATTTTCAGCAACTCTACTTCCTCTTTGGGCTTGCATATACAGCTGTAAGTGTCCCTGCAAGCTCTCCAAACTTCAGCGATGAAAAATCAGGCCGTCGTTTGCTCGTGCAGATGCATTTAACCGACATTGACAGGTAGTGATAAGATCATACAATTAACTTAAAAATATCATCTAAACACAATATAATTTTTCAACACATTCCTGATGCTTGCCGATAATATAGTCCTCTGCAAAGTTTTTTAATTTATTAATGGCAAGTCCTCTAAAATGTATTTTTCACCTGTTTTACATTTTTCCCACCTGTTATATATTAGTTTTACATATTATTTGTAGAATTTTTCACACATATTAATACGTGTATACATACTCCATATCCATAAATTTCAAAAGTGCTGATCCGCATCCATCCTGCGTACCGGTATCAGTATCCGTGTGACTTAAGGAGCATCTAAATAATTGTGCCACCAAGTTGTACAGGAATCAACTTGTAATTGGATTTGCAAGGAAGAGAAGCATTTTGCACCGTGTGGAGACAAAAAAAAAACGAAATTTCATTTTCTCACATCCCTCCCTTAAATATCAGACATAAACCCGATGTTCCTGCGGCTTGCACTTGAACCCTCAACATAAGAACATAGGCCAGCTAACTCAGAACTCAAAAAATTAGTCAGCGTGAAAATTACCGAAGGAAAAATCCCCACAGCTTGCTGCAGCAAGCTCAGAGGGTGAACCATAAAGCAATTCCGCAATCGGTCAAAATACAAAAGAATTTTAGAGGGTAAGCTCTTTGGGATCCTCAATGATCTTTGCCAAAGTTTGCAAGAATGCAGCCAAATCAGCACCATATATTACCCGATGGTCAGCAGTAACATTCACCTGAAAGAAAACCAGAAATAATCGTCATTATGGAGAGATCAGTAAAGTTTTCTTCCATCTGGTCTAGCTGCTAAGCCAAGCAAATTCCCCACTTTGAACTAGAAGCTAGAGCCGGACTTTAGTGCAGCATGGAAGTAATCTATCGAGTACGACATGATACAAGCTAGAACAGGTAACAGACTTGATGAGAAAAGAAAATGCCGTTGGACACTTAGTCAGCATTCAGTACTTGGAATTCAAAAGTATTATGTGGACATGTTCTAACGAAGAAGCTAGACCATGCAATGGGATCGCACCTGCATCTGGCTTTTAACACCAATGTGGCCATCCTTAGTTGCAACCATGGTAGGCTCAGATGCTCCAACTGCCATGATTGCTCCCTGAAATCAATCAAATTCCGGTGAGGTGTCCAAAGTTCTTGATGTCACAAATTGATCATATAAATGGCTTAATTGAAGTGCAGATAAAGTGTCCAGGGTTATGAGCTTCTTACAGTTCCAGGAGGCAGAATAGCATCAAATCGATCAACACCAAACATGCCAAGGTTTGAGAGAGTGAATGTCCCTACATGAGGAGCATAACATGGTCATCAGCATGGTATGAAGACAGGTAATCAAAACTATTCGATGAAGCAACAACTATACTAACAGTAGTAATACTAATAATGATGAACAGTAAACTGACAGTGATAGAACAAATTCACGGGCTCTGCAGATCATCAAGGTTTTTCATGTTGCCCATTGTCGAAGCTACCCTAAAGATCTCAAGATCAGAATTCAGGATTTTCTTCTTTTGCTTGAATTACTATGATTCCATATTTTCCATATGGCAAATAAGTTCAAATATAGACGTTTAGGCTTTAGCGAATAACATCTCATTTTAGCTCTGTCCCACACAACTACAGAGCTCCATTAATTGATTCCTTTATTTATTTAAAATCACAGAAATAATAAAGTACTTCATAACCCATCTACATTCACTACAAGGAAACGAACATACTGAAATGCAAGCATAGGAAGATAAAAAGTTAATCCAATCCACAATCAGCATACTACAGATTTTACAGCACTAGCAAACACATCCAAGAAACCCCAGTGGGTCAATTCCCCAAAACATCCCTAATCTGGAAAAGAATTTTCACCAACAAAAGGCATCAAATAAAGCCAACTGAATCAGAGTAATTGCAGAACAAGTTTGCATGCAAGCCTGAGCCTTCAAGGAACATATCAAGAAAACAAGGAATGCCACATAAAACATTTCTTATTAGTTTAGTTATTGATACGTACTGGTAATTTTATCAGAAACAAACATGCTACCTTGAAGCAACACAAGATTTAGGTTTTGATTCATATCCTCGATGAACACATCACCAACAGGTGAAACTCACTAAAAAAACTACATTTGACCGAAAAGTCAAAACACAATTATCAACAACAGTTAAAAATTGAAACTAAACCACATATTCACGCAACCAGATCAGGCTCATGTTTGGTAAAGTTGTTTTTGTTTTCCCACTTAATATCAGGAAACTTTTCAGTGTTATTCATCGAGATAACTAGATCAGTCTCCATCTAATTGCTTAGCAATTTTACGGTTGAAATGTCTTACATTCTATTTCATGTAGATCCTTCGTAAATTTTTAAAATCGTAGTTGGCAGTATAACAAGTATGTTGGATATTTTTAGGTTCTTTTTTTTTAACGGTTATTTTTAGGTTTTTTCTTCCAACGGTTCACAAGCATTACCTGTTGTCTGCATATTTCTCCCAACTTTGTGAAGCATCTAGTTCTGGATATTGCACCTTCCATGCATATCCCTAACCTAAGAATGTTTCTCCAACTCTTATGTGTATATTAGACAACCAGGGGTGATCCTTCTGAAGATTCAAATTAGTGTTCTGCAAATTTCGGAGCAGTCATGTAAATCTCAGTTCAACAAGCAGCACTAAGTAAAAACTTGACCTACCAGGTAAGCAACGTCAATATCTATAACATGCAAACATCAGCTAAATAAGAAAAAACGTGTGTATATATTTATTCACAAACAAGGCACCCTCAAACAGCATAAACTATCTAACTCTTTTCTGAACGTAGGAACTAGAGCGCCTCATAGGATCAACTCTGGATGTATCGATCCAATAGATAGCTTCTGCAGCTAAAAGTTTCTCCTACGAGTGACTTCACTCAGAATCAGGTGTTCTCCATGTCTCAAAAAATAGGAAGTTAATATGCAAAGAATCTAGTCACGGCTCATCGATATTTTCAACCAGGTCTCAGAAAGACTGCTACAGCTTAATTAACCAAAGACATCAAAACAGGACCAACAGCCTTGGGCAAGAAAATTGGGACAGAACATTCGCGAAAGGCATACCTGTGTTGTACTCGTGTGGTTGCAGCTGCTTCGCGCGAGCCTTATCCACCAACTCTTTCCATTTCCTTGACAATGTGTAGATATCAACCTAGCATAGAAAAAATATGCAAGTAACCGACATGTATTAGCGTCAGGAGATCATAATACTCTTCCAACACAGAAAACCGCACTCTTTAAGATGACATCTGTGGCAGGAGAGCCATTTAGGCAACGCAATAGATTCACTTCCTATGTGAATGTATTATGTTCCCCCGCCTATATATTTTAAAAAGGGTAAAACCTTGTCGGCGTCCTGAAGAACTGGTGTAATCAAGCCTCCATCTATAGCAACAGCCACGGCGATGTTGATGCAACTATTATACGTGAAGCTCTTCCCGTCCCTGCAGCAAGAATTGACGACAGGGTGCTTAACCAATGCAAGAGCAGTGGCCTTCGCAAGCATTGCCGTCATTGTCACGCCTTTCGATTTGATCTGTTCAAAAAGTACACTTCCGTCACCAATTAAACAGTACGAGCACCCTCGGTTCTCCACAAATCTACCTCTACCAATTTCAGGATTACGAACTTCACTCACCCAGGCAAAGCCCAACTAAAATTTAACTATAAATGTGTGCAATTAGGACTATACCAACAACAATTAGAAAATCACAGACCACAACCAGGAAACAAGTCGACGTCTCAATGTGGTTGATGTGAAGATGAAAGAAAGGCAAACTAGACCTTTTTATACAGGCTATCCAGCGCATCCGTGTTGATGGTGTACCCAACTCTAAAGGTCGGTACCGCGAGACTATCCACCATATTGCGGCTCACCGCGCCTTGCATTGTCGTAAACGGGACCGTCGTCCCCAATTGAACATTACCGGCAGGGGCAGCGGCCGCAGCCGGAACAGGGGAGGAAGCAGCAGTAACTGCAGAAGCATTCACTTGAGGCGCAGCTGAAGCGGCACTCTCCACATCCTTCGCCACAATCCGTCCCATCGGGCCGCTCCCAACGAGCCTGCCCAAATCAACCTTCAATTCCTTCGCGAGCTTCTTTGCGTAAGGCGTCGCCACGATCCTCTTTCCCCCTTCCGATGCCGGATGGAGCGAGGCGGCGGGGCTGGCGGTGAGGGGAGCGGAGGGGCCGGCGCTCCGATCCGAGCTCGTAATGGCCGGAGATGGAGGAGGCGACGCCGGCACGTTCTCCGGAGAAGCAGGGGGCGGAGATGCCGATGACGAAGCTGAGGACTTCGCAGCCCTCGACCTGGCCTCGTCAATCTCGTCCTCCGTCTCCGCCAGAAGAGCAATCGCGGAACCGACGGCGGCGACGCCCCCTTCTTCCACCATGATTGCGGCAAGGTACCCGTCGTAAAAAGTCTCGACGTCCATGTCGGCCTTGTCGGACTCGACGACGACGACGCTCTCGCCCTTGCTCAGCTTGTCGCCTTCAGCCTTCACCCAGGAGACGATTTTTCCCTCCGTCATGGTGGAGCTCAGGGCCGGCATGAAGATCTCGCGGACCTTCGCCACCACGACGCATCTGTGATGTGGGGTTCGGTTGGGAAGACGCAGGGAGTGGCTTCTCCTGCAGAGGGAAGAGCATGGCGTTTGGTTTCCTAGGAATGTGGACGGCGAGAGCGCGTTCGGATTCCTTGCGCTGATGATTATGCTGCCGCTGCCAGCCATTGGGAAAGAACTTCCAGTAAGAGGAATGGAGAGTCCCTCTCCCTCAAGTCTCTCTGCGTTTCCTCTCTGACGACGAATGCGAGAAATAGGAAGGAGGAGATCCAGTCTCCAACAAGGGGAGCTCACAGATGGAGTGAAGCTACGTAGTTTTCCCCGTATTCTCGTTTCTGCCCCTGTCTTTGCTTCATATGACTTGGATATCACTTGTTAAGTATATAAAATATTTTTCACATAGGAATTATCGATCATGATTTGTAATATGATTTTCTATGACTCTATGTATTTTTGTGTGTTTTCTAAGATGTTCAATTTTGGTTTTCCTATTGATTGTTAAGACATTTTTTAAAAAAAAATCATGTTATTTTAAATGGCTTTAATATGAGTTTTGTATTCTTATGAATTCACACGTTCTCTATGATTAAACAATATTTCATTTGTCCGATCCATTTCTAAAATATGTGATTCTTTTTAAGTGTTGGCTCCGTTGAGCTAACCTTAGTAAAAGCTTGTATAGTCAATTTAATTCTCGTAGTTGCTATACTTTAGGGTTACAGGGTGAAGCATTGTGTCAGTGAAATAAATGAAAAATAAAAAAATCAACATAATGCATGTCAAAATTATTCTCTTATATATATAATATATATATTTATATTATCTTTTTGTGAAAAAGCTAGTTTTTTCCAACAAATAAAATGTTTTTCAGTGCAGACCAGCAAAATTGATCGGGTCATTGTACGTAATGGGACACGATGGTCAATTGAAGGCATTAAAAGTGGAGAAATGGATTTAATCTTACTGCTGGGAAAACTCGTTTGTAAATACCCAAACTATTGTGCCTCGTGTTCATCGAAGAATAAGTAGGTGGGACATTTCAACGACTCCAGTTATAAATGGACATTGGATCCTACGACTCGATCCGAACCCGTTGAACAAAGGTCCAATGACTCCAATCGCGTTATCTCCCTTTCTACTCGCAACGAAAACTTGTTCTTCGCGAGCATAAACAGACTGATGCGCAGGCAAGAACCTCCAACACACATATTTCAAACAAAAAAAGAAATCAAGTTTAATGAATCTGAATTCAGATTTCTAAAAGTAATGAAAGGGGTTTGATCGAGTGGATCCCCTGATCCATTTATATATTGAATATCGAGAGAAGAGAAAACCAAACTTTGAAATTATGTTTCCCCCGTCTACTGCAATTAGGAGGCATTTGACAACGATGTTGTACGTTTCAACAAATGTTCATAAAATACATGGTCCATGTTCTTATTGTAATAAACACAATTTAGTTATGAATGTTATTTATACATATAATAATTAAAGACTGATCATAATCACGCTATGTGCAATAAACAAAGTAGTATGATTAAAACATGCACGTTCGAATAACACAATGTTTTAAATCTACAGGCTTTGCATGTTTAAATAGGTGACTTTTACAGGTAGTTTGGTAGCAGGAGCATCATGTAAATGTCTTATGAAAATAACTCAAATATTGAAGTAAGTTTATGAAACAATAGTTTTAATATCCAATAAACATGTTCAATAGATATGACCTTCAAAAAGGTTACATAAAAAACCTTGACATGAAACTCAGCATGTGAAATGCAAAGGAATTAAGTCTAAAAGTCATGTTGAAAAAGGAACACTTTTTAAGATTCTATTGTCACTAGATTCACGAAACACTCACAAAGTGTTTTTGGCGGCTAAATGACCTGTTAAAGTTTTTTTTATATAAACTAGGTTTTGGATGTAAAAGCTAGAATTGGTATTCAAAACTACAATTTCAAACATATTTGGATGACATCCAAACAGGATTTCTACAAAAATCTAATGTTCATAGAAGGCCCTAAAAACTGATTTTTTTCCCTCTCTAAGATTCCTGCCGTGTCGTTCGAACATCCAAATCAAAATTTAAATTTTGTTCTTTTACTAATTTTGATTTTTCAGAGGACCAATTTTTTAAATGTCATCCAAGTAAACGAATAATATTCCATTTTGCAACACGCTAGATCCATGAAGTTAAGGTGAACTTTACGGTAAATGAAACTCTCCTCGTTGATCATAAAAAGTATAATAACCATATAAGGACCGAAATTTCAGAAATGGTTTTGTCAATTACAAAGAACACAAATGGGTTTATCACGAATCCCGAAAGTACTCAATAACTATTTTGTAACGAAGGAAGAGATGGACACCACTTCCATAACTTTCTAAGCACATCAAGCACCTGGAAGGTGAATGAATAAACCAATTTTAGTTTTCCTTTTTGGTGTTTGATAGTATGAAAAAATTATTTCATTTAATACAGAATTCAAATTCAAGGCTTAGTAGATTAAGACCTCCACGACTCGTGCCATAAAAAAGACCAAAATATTGTAAAAACATTGGAATGACAATTTCACCCTATATGATGGAATCATGACTGTAGAATTTTGACTCAAGAATGAACGTATAAAGAGAAAGAACTATTTTTTTGGTGTAATAACAAGTTTGACTCAAGAATGAACGCATAAAAAAAGAATTAAATTTGTTTGTTTAATAACTCAATTATCATATTCTAAAATTCCACAATTACAGCCTCAACGAACATCTTCTAATTTCTAAAGAACGTTTTCATGACTATGAGGACCAGATAAAAATATCACAAGTCAATAATGAACCGTTAAAAGCCCTTTTACAGAAAATGCCCTAGTCCCTCTGCATTGAAAGCCTTTCAAAAGTGTGCAATATGTTTTCCCATTTAATATATGTCTGAAAGCCAGTGAAATATCTGTGTCAATTTTGCTTGAAGGTCCTCAGCTTTTGAGTTTTTTCCAAAGGTTCAACGTTTCATCAGAATTATCGAACGGGAGTCAAAGAGTGGTTCTCTTCTCTTTTGTAAACAGCAACCGCGCTTTGAGATTTTCCTAAAACATATAATGGGCAAATGGAAATTTGTTAGTTTTGGAATCCGCTGGGTCCTCTCACGGGGCGTAATCCAGAGTCCTCTCCCGCTAAAATCAGTTGCTTCTCTCAGTTTCTCTACCTCGTCGGCATCTTTTCCTGATGACCAGCTGGAGGCCATGGCGACGGCGCTAAGGATCGACGTCTCTCAAAACAAGAAAGCCAGTCTCCATCTCAGCAGCAGCCACCATTTCCATCATTCTTCTCTCACACTCCTTCCACCGACCCAATTGCCATGGAAGCACACCACTGCAACTCCCAAGCCCAGCATACGGTGCAAGAAGAACGCCAAAGAAGCCAGGGAGAGAGCGATGACGAGGGTGAAGACGGGGGTCGTCGACTACGACAGAGGCAAATACAGAGTTACTACTCAATTGAGCGGCTACGGCCGGCGGGACGTCCCCAAGCGATACAGGGAGCGGTACGATGGGGAGTACGACTGGAGCATCACGGAGGTGGTCAGTAAGGTTCTGAAGCGGAATCACTGGGAGGACATTGAAGGGATTCTGAACCATTGGATTGGGAGGTTCGCTCGCAATAACTACCCACTTTTGATTCGGGTATGGTAATGTCCGTGAGTGTCCTTCTTCGGGACTTCTTTCCTTGATAGTCGCTGGTCCTTGTCAGATGGATAAGAGAAAACGATGGGTGATAATGATATTGATAGTTACAGTTTTGTTCTCAATTGGATATCTAGAATTATATGTGTTTGATGCGATTCTCAAACTGCATCCTGGTGGGTGTTCCTTGTTCTTCTCATTCCCCTCCTCCTCCTTTCTCTTTAATGGGTTTTGTTGGTAGTGCGTTACTTATACTATAGTCACGATGGTTCTGCCGCCCCCATTATTTTCTTCCATTGTTCTCCGATGTTTGTCGCGGTGACAAGATCGAGGGATATCATTTACGGCTGTTGATGGTTCGTGTTATGGTCTCAATTGGGTGCATGAAGTTCAAAGGTGCGGTGAAATTCTCACGTTGTGCCTTGGTGATTGTTTCTGTGTATGCAGGAATTGTGTGTGACCGGTTCAGTTGAACACTGTGTTCATGTCTTCCGATGGATGAAGAACCAGAGGAACTATTGCGCCAGGAAGGAGATTTACAACATGATGATCAGGCTGCACGCTCGCCATAACCAAACCGATCAAGCCCGCGGACTATTTTTTGAGATGCAAAAGTGGAGGCATGCTCTCTCTCTTTCTCCATGTTTACTTTTGTTTACGGTGTATTGTTGCAACTGTGAGTCGAGACTTAGCTTGAACCCATTAAAGTTGCAATTACGTATTTCCCTGTAAACAAGAAGATAGTCATTAGTTAATTCAATGATGAAACCTGTTCTTGAACTGTCAGTTATTGTTCTTGGCATTAAGTAGCTAGAAATCTTGTTGCATATTCTTCAATTTAGACGATTGCGTCCTTTTTGTTGGGGTCATACACACTACATGATAGTTGGCACAATATTTCCTAGCATCGTTTAAGAGAATTGATATTTTATCTTTTTGCTATTTTTCAATCTCGAGGATTAGGTCCTTGTTTTTACGTGAGTATGATTACTTTGTGACTATAAAATAACATGCTTCCCATTTGTCAGTTGCAAGCCAGATGCTGAATCATACAATGCTTTGATTAATGCACATGGAAGAAAAGGTCAATGGCGTTGGGCTATGAACATAATGGACGATATGTTTCGTGCGGCTGTATGTATCTTCATTCTTCATATTCTCTTTGATATCAGTTGTTTCCCCCCCGATCCTTTAATATTTCTTATTTTGTTCCTTTTGAGTAGTTTATCTATTGTATAACTACTAAGGTTTATATATTGTATAATATGACAGTATATATTATTATTTTTTAATATATGATTTGTCTATATATGTTAGACTCTTGCATTGTAAACCTGAAGTGCTTTGGGAATATCGCAGATAACATGTTGGGAATATCGCAGATAACATGTTGCATATCATGTGAATTGCACCTGGCTGAGTCTTAAAATCAACTTCCTGTTATTTGATATCTAGTCATTATTAAAACTGTCTTTCTATGTGCTTCACTCTCACTCATAGATCTGTCTGCTTTACTTTTTTATCGTCTGATGTCGAACCCATGTTTCTTGGTTAGCTACGTTCTTAAGTTGCATGGTTTTGAAAATCCATAAAATTTTACTAAGATTTTAGAACCATGACAGATGTGTGTTCCATTCTATTCTATCTCTTTATTGATTCTATTTTATCTATTACATCATTGCTTATTCAATTGAGGATGTAGGGAAATATTACATGGCTCCGGCCTCCATGACATATCCCATAGGATAGCTTATTTCCATGATCAAGTATTGTTTTTGGATAGATAGTATCCAGTGGTCCCTTCTTCTGCAGTTAAGATCAACATCACTGTTTGTGACGGCTTTTAATGTTGCATCCTATTTTTTTTATTGTTCATTATGCTTGTGCTAATGCTCTTGCATCACTTGTTGACACAGATACCTCCTAGTCGATCTACTTATAATAATCTAATCAATGCCTGTGGATCCTCTGGGAACTGGCAAGAAGCTTTCAAGGTTTGCAAAAGAATGACAGATAATGGGGTTGGGCCTGATTTAGTTACTCACAACATCATCTTAACTGCTCTGAAAAATGGTGGCCAGTATTCCAAAGCACTTTCATATTTTGCATTAATGAAGGGCACAAATGTAAGGCCAGATACAGTCACCTATAATATAATCATCCATTGCCTCATCAAACTGCGGCAGAATGCAGAAGCAATTGATGTATTCAATTCAATGAGGCTGAGAAAAGAAGATTGTAGTCCTGATATTGTGACATTTACCAGTATAATTCATGCATATGCTTCTTGTGGTCAAATTGAAAGCTGTAAGCAAACTTTTGAAATGATGATTGCTGAAGGTATGGAACCTAACACTGTTTCATTTAATACACTTATTGGTGCATATGCTTCACTTGGGATGGCTCATGAAGCACAAAGATATTTCAACTTTCTCGAAAACAATAGCAGTCAGAGGCCGGATGTTGTTTCATATACTTCTTTGCTTAATGCATACGGAAAGTCTGGACAACCTGAGAAAGCTAGAGAAGTTTTTGATATGATAAAGAGGAACTCTTTGAAACCAAACACAGTAAGTTACAATGCACTAGTTGATGCATATGGATCTGCAGGTTTGATAGATGAGGCTCTCGAGGTGATGAATGAAATGGTAAGAGATGGCGTGGAACCAAATGTTGTTACAATATGTACACTTTTGGCTGCATGTGGAAGGTCTGGTCAAATGTTTCAAATTGATACTATTCTCTTGGCTGCAAGTTCTAGAGGCATTGCACTGAATACCGCTGCTTATAACTCAGCCATTGGAAGCTTTATGAATTTGGGGGAATATGATAGGGCTTTAAGGTTATATAGATCCATGGAAGAAAGGAAGGCTAAGCCCAATTCTATCACTTTCAATATATTAATTAGTGGATGTTGCAGGATGGGAAAGTATTTGAAAGCTCTCAAATTTTTTGCCCAGATGAGAGATTTGGAAATTGAACCATCTAAAGAAGTATATTCTTCAATTATACATGTCTACTGCAAACAAGTGAGTTACCGGTGTTTGTTTCAGCAATGCAACTTGGGATACTGTTAGTTTCTTACCTATTCTTCTGCTTTCATATGCTTCCAGGATCAACTCACTGAGGCTGAGTCCATATTTGCCACAATGAAAGCATCTGATTGTTTTCCAGATGTAGTCACATACACCACCCTTATTCATGCTTATAGTGCTGCAGGTATGGCTAAAAATAGGCTAAAAATTAGAGATGCATAATGTTTTAATTTTGTTTTGTATATATTCATGTTCTTAATATTAACTCAGGAAACTGGGAGAAAGTATGCAGTCTATATGAAGAGATGGAAATGAATTCTATCTTGCCAGATTCTGTAGTCTGCTGCACCCTTATGTCAGCTTTTAACAAGGAAGGACATCCGGAGAAGGTTTTCCAAATAGCAGAAGTGATGATTGAGAAAAATTTACCTCTCACCGAATCCACTTTTTATGAAATTGCATCAGCCTGTAGCATGTAAGTGTTCATGCATATACTGTATCATTCTTAACTTAAAAGGCCCTTTTACCATGACTTGGAGGGAGGTTGATACCCTGTGAAATTGATGCTCAACCACTTGGCAATATCTTAGCATTGTTGAAATTTACAATCTGGAGGGTTGAATGTCAGACAACTATCTTATGCTTTGACAATATAGCTTTTTTGACAAATGTAGTTTCTTCTTCTGCTGTTTCTATGCAAGCACAATGTAACAAAAGCCACTTCTTCTCGTGTTTTTTTTTTCACTAACATCTTTGTTCTTTCTTTTGAAAGATTGAGGGACTGGAAAGCAGTTTTGGACTTGATGAAAATGATGGAATCTTCAATTCCAAGCTTTTCGCAGGGGTTTCTGAACCACCTATTGCTCTTCTTGGGGAGAAGCGGGAGGATAGATGCAATGATGAAGGTATTAAGTTCCACTCATAAAGCTATTGTCACACTTCTCGAATTTTGCGTTTATTACTGAATTGCTCCAGTGCTTAAACTTGTGATTGAGTATGGGAGGTGATTGACTAAGAAAGTAGTGACATATGATTTGTTTAATCACTTTTTTTGTTGGAATATGTGTTTAAGTGTACCTTGCATTTGTGCTTAGTGAAAACTTTTCCTTGTTGAAACTTGTTGAAAATCATTCTGCCCTTTTATTTGTTGGTGTCATACTGTGCCAAACTGTGCTCTTATATACTGATTGGCCATAGATGGAAATTGAATGAAGCATGTATATCTTATGATCATGATATAACATATTGGTGAAAAAAATTATTATCGTTGGCAATGCGTCAAGGTTTTCTCTCTATCAGGTACATTATCTTAGACCATGTCATATACCCATGGAGCCAAAGTACACATAGAACTGTTGAGTTAACTATGTGCCAAAGGTACTTCAAATCTGAGGCGTTTTCTGATAACACGTGTAATACAACTTTGTATACATTCTTTAGCATTTGTTCTACGCCTTTGGGGCTGAAATATTTCTTATAGGCTATTGCTTCTGTTTTGCAGTTACTCTACAAGGTAATGGAATCGAATGTGGAGGTCTCATTTCAGACTTATTCCATTGTACTAAAAGGTCTTCTAGGTGTTGGTAAATGGAAGAAGTATATTGAGGTACATGGTTTGGTGCTTTATTTCTTATATTAGCTATTCTTTTGTGTTAGAAGTTTTGAACTACATCTTTTAGATGCTTGTCTATTACTAATGAATTTTAGCATACTTCTGTAACAGGTTCTGCATTGGATGGAAGATGCCAAATTAAATCCATCACTTGAGATGTATCAAGCAGTTCTTCCTTATGCTTATAAAAATGAAAGCATGGATTGTGCTATACTCCAGCAGAGGATTGGTATTCTTATTAGCTTTTAGGCTTATTAGTGGCACTAAATGATTGGGAATTCAAGACTCATATTAAATTGGTTGCAGTAGCTTGCTCTGGAGGAATGGTTCATAACTGTTCTCGACTTCTTGTTTCTTGCAGAAAATATGAAAACAAAAAAAAGCTGAGAAAATTAGATGAAATGGTTATCAACCAAAAAATTAATCCACTGCCATAGGGACGTGCCTGTCTCTGCAGAAGAAAGGTACATGTTTTCAGCTATCATCTGAATTATTCATTTAGTTCCCCCTTTCCATGTTTCAAATATGTGAGTTAATGTTATGGTCTGGAGAATGACATATGCATGTTTAAGCAATGTTTGAGGCATATCCATTCTATGTTTTCACTCCTCAGGTTCATATGGGATGCTGTTCCTGGTTGTCTAAATCAGACCCCTATTTTGGTACAAGAAGGGCTTTACTAGTGCAGTTCATTCATGGAACTTATCATGCCTTTGTGTGTTCGCCTGGATGCATAAGCTACTGCCGAGTACATTCTGGCTCTGCCAAACCTCCCATGTGCAAGTCATCTGAGAAGCAAGGAACTATTGAGTGTTGAGATTGAGGGATTTTTGCAGGTATATCGAGATGAATGAAGAATCTGGCTGTTGGCAGAGGGTCATTCATGATTTTTCCCCCTTGAATTTTGAGATTATTTAGCAATCAATTTTGATAACTGTAAGAAAGGTATTCTCATGCTGCAGTTGGATATAGATTCTGCACATGATTATTGATGTAAAGCACGTGTAGTTCATGACATTTAACATTAAATCAGAAGGTCTTTGTGAATGTAAAATGGTCATACCTTGGATCTGTATTCTGTAAGTGGTTTTCCTGAACTGGTCGTGTAGCAGATGAAATTAAATGTGGCCTACTCCAAGTCTCAAAGAGGTCTAACTGAACACTGATGCTTTTGGTTGACATGGTAGGTTTCTTCTTTTGTTGCATTAACCTGGGAGAATCTGAAGCTTTCGATTTTGATAAATATTCAGATTGGACAAGCAGTTTGACTCTCACTACTAGGTGCTTGTCTCCGGCTCTAACTCCTCTTTGTTTGCTACTTTTGCTGTTTAGTTTAATTCTAATTGCTGCTAGAAAAGTTGATCTCTTTTCTTAGCATTTGGTGGTAGACAAATTTTTCTGTGTTTGTTTCCTTCTTTCTGTATCCAGTATGTCAGCGTCTGCATCTGTTGATGCAGTTGGCCTCATAATGCTTTATGTTATCATGTATTTCTTCAAGTTTGCAGAAGCATGTTATTTTTTGTTATTTTAGGAATCCACCCATGCAGTGTGTAGATCTGTTTAGCAAGTTTGGTCTCTGTTCTTGTTCATTCCTGGATATTCCCACCTTTTACCATGTAATTCAGCAAGGATAACAGCTTTGGATGGTACGGGCAAGGTATGAATTTCTCACAACATAGAGCAGAAGTGCCTTATTACAAAATATACAGTTCTTTATTTTGTAACAATCAATTGACTTCAGGGTCTCAGACTATTTTATGTGCAATGAAACTGAATTCCTAAGAAGGATCATCATTAATTTGCCAGCTCTGTATTTCGTAAATATATATGTTTTCAAGTGTACCAAAGAATCATACCTGCCGGTATCCAGTTTCCTTGATTAAAAGCTAATTTTCTCTCTCGCTCTTTCTTTTTTTGTTTTTTTTGGTGACAGGCACGCTTCGGCAGACATTCAATAGTTTATTCTAAGAGACACACCATGGTTATCGAACTTGACTCTTTCAACTTGAACGCCTGATTCAACCCCCTTACAAAGTCGGCAGAGCTCCTGGGCTGTTAGCATTTCCTCATATTAGTTGGAAGTTCTTTGTTATTTTCTCAGTGGCACCAAACTACGAGCCACTCAAATCCCACACCACTTGACGAGCCTTGTTCGCCACCTGCCATGGTATTTAAAAGCTGGCCTTGTGTTCCATCCGATTTTTTAGCATACAGTTGTGGTTTGATTCTCACGAGTGTTGCTCTTTGTGAAGGCTGGAAGATGGTGCAGCTCTTGAAGTCGGATAGGCGCTTTACTGCTGCTCGCTTCTCAGGTTCAGGTTTCCTTGAGCTCAATTGAACATTTTTGGGCAACAAAGCTCAAATCCTTCAATTGTTGGAAGATTATAGCAACTGTACGGATTTGCAAAGTACGCAATGTTCACGTAATTGAGACACAAAAAGCATGTGCCTGACACGGAATTCCTTTTTTTTTTCTTTTGTTTCCTTTTCCTGAAAAGTGAAAACAAAGCCCCAAAATTTAGTGGTGGTGCTAAAAGCTTCAAGCCTCTTCTTTCGTACCTTCTTGACATCCATTGATGCGTCTGCTGGCTTACTTAAGGCCTACTGCCCTTCTAGCAGCTGCTGTTAACGTCACCACAAAATCCTCTGGATAAATGTTGTTTAGTAGAGTATAAAACATTCCAAGGCGTGAGAAATACATGGATAATTTTATTTAGTTGATTTAAATACAATACATTTACATTTTAAGACCAACAAGTGGACCCTTTTGAACATATCTACAATTTCAGATTTGTGAAATAAAATAAACTGAACCCGATGAAGAGAAGGTCCAGCTCACTTGGTTAATTTAGGCTCGGGCAGTTTTCAGCCATTAAACTTTCGGTGCCTCGGGCTCTTAGACAAAATTCATTGACTGGAGATACAGGTCCTAGTTAGATGATGCCGATCTTGTTTGCAACATCCAAAGCATCATAATCTGGCGTAAGCCTCACATATGCTTTCTTTGTTCCGTCAGGCCTGTATAGCGAATCAAAGAGAAGGCATACAATTCAGACAAGCTTTCACCAGTTACAATAACCAGAAATGTAGCAATTGGAACAATGAGATGAGAGAAAATGGAGGCACTGGTAAAGCATATCACCTGACCAACGTGTTGATCTTCTTGGCTTGAATATCATACATTCTCTTAACAGCTGCCTTAATCTTCTTTTTATCTGCCCTGACTTCACTGCTTTTGCTGCCTTCAAGGCCTGAGCCTTCGCATCAGGTTTCTTAGCAGGAGCTGTACGCAGAAATTTCAAATTACCAGCAAGGAACATGAAGTAGAGGGAGAGGCACAAGCTATAACTAGTATACTACAAACTTAAACTACAATATGTAGTGTAAAGAAATGAACTGCACATCAACTCAGGAACAACGTGGACATACTTTTTGCAGGAGCAATTCTATCGCAAATTGGCTACCTCAGAAGTGCTACCTGCAAAAGGGCAACAGATTAAAATTATAAACATAAGATCAGACACACAAAAAGATGCTTGAGCATTCAGAATAAAGCAGCAAAAGAATCCAAGAAAAAGGAGAAAATTATTCATGCCCAGCACATGCTTCGGTTTAATCTGTCCTAGTGATGACATTCAAACTCTACTAAGAAGGGTCAACAAGGCTCCAGATGGCAGATACATGCAATATGCACACTATCATGATCAAGATCTCCATGAGACAGGGAGACAACGAGAGCAAGAGAGACAAGGAGACAACGAGGAGCAAGAGAGAAAGGGCGACAACGAGAGCAAAGAGAGAGACAGAGAAAAAAAATTTGGGCGTTTCTGAAAGGGACACAGCGACAGCAAGAGAGAAACCTTACTTGAGCGGCGACTGTGGCGTTGGCGAACCGGCGGAGGAGCGGAGCGGCGACGGCGAACCGGCGACGGTGAGAGCGGCGACAGTCTCGAATGCGAGGGGGGAGGAGTTGTCGTCTGCGGAGGGAGGAGGAGACGGGTGAAGGGAAATTGCGTGAGCGGTCGAGCGGGTGAAATTATACCCGCTCTTTTTGTCGACAAACGGGCGAAATTTCACCCCGTTTGATTGCTCGTGAGACGGACGGGTGAAATTGATGCGGTTTTTCAGCTTTCACCGGCAATCAAACGGGCCCTAATGGGACGATGGAAGTCGTAACTTGAATTTGGATACAAGTATTCGGAATAAGAAAAATTTAAGTCAAATCCAGATCCAAAACTGTCCCAGAGGTTTTAGCCGCTAGGGTTCCTCGCGTAAAACCCACAAAATCTCCAAAATTCTCGTCATTTCCCGCGTCGGAAGCACAGGGGGAGAGAGACGAGCGAGGGAGAGTGAACGTCTCAAATGGCGGTCGAGGAAAGCGAAAAGATAGCAAAGAGCGAAGATTTGAAAGAAGTAGACGAAGAAGAAGAGGAAGACGACGATGAAATCCGAAGCTTCGAAGAGATGGGTTTGGACCCTCGCCTCATACGTGCGCTCTCAAAGAAGGGCATCACTCTACCCACCCCCATCCAATCCGCTGCCATCCCTCGGATTCTTGTACGCAGAAAAAAAGATCTATTTTGATTGATTTTAGCATATTTTGATTTTTTTATTATCATAATTGTTTCTTTCTGGCTGCTTTTTCATATAGCAAGGCAAAGATGTGGTCGCCCGAGCGAAAACCGGTTCTGGTAAAACCTATGCCTATCTGCTTCCTATGCTCCAGAAATCGTTCTCCGAAGCCAGCCAGGCCGCGAAAGCTGCTCCGAGGGCCGTGGTTCTTGTTCCAACCCGGGAGCTAACCCAACAAGTAATTCTCGAAGCATTTCTATTTACTCGTTTTGGAAAATGATTTCGATGTCGAATGTTCATAGAGTGTATGATTTGCAAGATAATTGTTTGTTTGAGTGCTGTGGATGTTTCACAAATTAGGCCATGTTGGTTTATTTCGTCTCAAACGCAAATTTGCATGGTCTAAATGACGCCAGTTGGGACGAGAAATATCCTTCTGAAGTGCATTTGTGCTAAAAACTCCTAAGAATTATGCAACATATTTGTGTAGAACTTGGAAATATTGTGTAACAAGAAAATATTGTTCGTCTACTAATTATTTAGAGAAATGTGAATGAAATTTTATGTTTGCAGAGGAGGTTGTATGTATCAAATGATGAACTTGTTGTCAGCATGAGATTGGAATTAAAAATGCTTTATAACTGCTATGGAAACCTGCTACATGGTCAAGGGGGTTATACAGCGTGTATATATTGAAAATGTTATTTCTGTGTCTACTACCAGGACATCCAGATGATACTTAATCATGGTTCTCGCAGTTCCACATTTCCAATTCTGTGGAGGGGAGTGAACTTGTATTTATTTGTTTTACAGAGGGGCATCTAAAGATCTTCTACGCAATTGACATTGTTGTTACCAGTCTTTAGTTACACTCGTCATTGGTTATGCTTATTATGCAGTCATCTTCTTTTCATTTTCTAGGTGCAGTGACTAACATGATGCTTCTTGATTCAGGTCTACTTGGAGATTTCATCTCTGCTTGAACTTTGTAGAACTCAATTGAAAGTTGTACAGTTGACAGCTGCCATGTCCGATGCTGATTTGGTAAGCTTTTCATCCTTGCATCAGTAGATCGCTCATTGAGCTTTGCTACCAAAGTATGAGAAATCATTTTAACTGGCACAACTGTTTCTTGTGCACTGTGGTTTATGCTGGTGAGTCTGCATATTTGTACTTAATCACTCTTTTTCTGAAACTTCCAATTATGAAATGCTCTTTGACATTTCCAGCACAGTCTCTAGTATCTTGGATGATTTCTGTAGATATAGTAGTAGATGCAGACAAGCTAATCTATTGGGTAATGGTTCGATCCTTGCAGCGAGCAGCATTTATTGGTTCTCCTGATATTCTGGTATCAACGCCAGCCTGCATTTCCAAATGTCTGTCAATAGGCATACTTCAATCATCATCTTTTCAGGGATCACTTTCCATGTTGGTTTTGGACGAGGTATAAGTTTTGAGATTTACTTGTTTGCATACATAGTGTAGCTTGTTTGCATACATAGTGTAGCGGTTGTTCAAAGTTCAAACGTAGTATGCAGCAGTGTTATCCGTATCGTACGATATGGACCCGTATTGTATGATACGGCTCGTCTGGGTGAATAAAACCTAGATCATATGGGCTCAATACACAATACACCCACGTATCGTGCCCGTATTGGGTGTATCGTAACATACGGGGAGGTGTATGTACCGTGTATGGTACGATACTGTATCGTATGATACACATGGTATACCCCATGTCTTACGATACAGGGTTAAAATTTGAAAATGGGTCCAAGGCCCCTTTTTGCATCATTTTTCAAAATTGAGATCCTCTCTCCTCTCTCTAATCTTCTCTAAAGGCTGTGAGAGGGGAGATTTTTTGCTGGTTTCTCCAAAAAAATGCTGATTTGAGGAAGAAACCATCGATTTGACGAACTTGTAATGTAGTTTGCTAAACTCTATAACACTCTAAAGTCTAAAGTTTAAAGTCTGAACTCGTAGGTGATAGATGCTCTTTAAACTTGTGATGGATCATGGATGTTTTCATATGTTATTTTGAATCTCTTAAGTCTTATTTTTCATTTTTTGAATTTGTTGCTGATATATATGCCTATGGTTTATGAATGATGAATCATTAATGTTTTTTATGTGATGAATTTTTTATATGAAATACATTTTTCTTGTTTTTTCTGATTTTTGGTTATTTTTTCTGATTTTGTTTTTTTTTTAATTATTTTCCTTATTTTTAGCTATATGATATAGTGTATAGGTTGGCCCGACCGATACGCCAGTGGCAACGTTCGTATTCAGGGATATGATATCTTTATGTTTTGTGGGAAGTGGAACAGCACACTGCCTTTAAACTTTAAAGTCGTTTTGGAAGTGAAATATTCATCACCCTTGAAGAATCAGTTGATCATGATGTGCATTTACTTTCCGTCATGCATCTCATACTGCTTGCATGTTTTTCCTGAAGTCTAAACAAAGCCATAGTTCCAAAGTGTGGGGGGCAGGGAAGAAATCAAAGTGAGAAACAGGAGGCCATGTGAAACTTTAAGCTGGAAGTTATCTTGAAGTGCTCAAAACGTTATATTGGAATATTCCTTCATAGACCAAAAAAGCAGGAAAAAAAAACCACATAAGACATATGAAGCCTTCCTGGTCATATCATCATTCCTTTAATATTGGTTGAAAGTTCACTGTTTGATTCGTTTATTTCATGGTTTTTTTGTTTAAATCTTCAGGCTGATCTTTTATTGTCCTATGGATATGAAGAGGACTTGAGTACCCTTGCTCCTCATGTTCCTCGCCATTGCCAATGTCTTCTCATGTCTGCAACTTTAAGGTATTTTTCTTTCTGTGCATTGTTTTCTAGTTTGTTATTTAGTTTCCACTGTACTTTTTGTTTGTTTGCTCAGAGATCATGCATGGTTTTTTCTCTTCCTCTCCATCTCACAATTGATATGTTTGTTACTAAGAGGGTTCTTTTAGTTTTTCACTTTGAGATTGTCAATGAGAAAGTTGGTCTACATTACTAGGTGTTTTTCTGAGGTTTTGTCTGGCTCACATTTTCCCCACATTTTGAGACATTGAGTCTTGTTATTTGTTTTTCTATCCATATACATAAATGGAATCTATATGTTTACTCCTCTTGAGGATTGTGCCTGTTTCACCTTTAACTGCAGCAGCCCAATTTTCTCTGAATGTATATCTGTTATCAACTGTTAATGAAAATTTTATCTGTTGAGTGCTGACTGACGCTTGATTGATTGCCATCTTACCAAGCTACTTGGTTGAAAAGTTTCACGTGGTGATATATGATTAGGCCTCTTTAATCCATGTCTCTTAATAAGGCAAACTAAGCTTCTCTTGACAAGAGCTGCTGAGCCTTCTCTTGTGCATTTTACTTTATAAAATGATGCAAGCACTTTCTTCTGCAATTAATTGAATGGTGTTGTAATTATCTAGGCGGGGAGTTTGAACCATGACCTTTTATCTTTCTCAATAGCAATCTTATAGATACTTTTCTTGATCTTGTGAGTCTATATATTTGCAAATTGCTGACAATTTTTGAAATTTTTGCATAATTGTAACAGTGCTGATGTTGATAAGTTGAAGAATCTTGTCTTGCATAGCCCTTATATTTTGACTCTAGCAGAAGATGTCAATCCAAAGGAGGGAATTGTTCCAAGGAGTGTACAGCAATTTTGGGTAATGCAATATTTTTTGCTATGTTATTTATAAGGCTGATACGGTGTCTTTATGTCTCTTGGTGGTACTGGTTAATATTTGTGATATACATATCGGTTAGTAAGTTTTAGGAGTATGATCTGCCAATTATGTAAATATGCTCTCTTTCTACTGGGAGATGGTGCAAACAATCAGTCTTACTTTGTGTGGCCAAAAAATCTGGTCATAGCTATTGTTTTAGTTTGTCTATATTCTTTTTCCTTTTGCAGTTATTTCAATCAATGGACAATGAAACTGAATCGTACTTTCTTTTTGAAGATGTCTTGCAGTGCTCAAGATAAACTGGTGACTGTTCTTGCTCTTTTGAAGTTGGAACTGGTCCAAAAGAAAGTGCTGATCTTTGTCAACAGTATCAATATGGGCTTTAAGTTAAGACTCTTTCTCGAACAGGTAAGAACATAGACAGCAAAAATAATGATGTCTCTTCAGAAAATTATGGGCTACACAAACAAAAAAATTGGAGTCAACAATTCTCTCACAAGTCACAACCTTTGTAAAAATAACTGCACTTTAAGGCTTTAAATAAATGTAACTATCAATCTCAGAAATGATATTTGGAACAGAATCACGTGTAAAGAAATCAACTGAGATCGAGTAGCTTCTGATTTCTCAAGCTGTGATGAAAACAAAGAATACCTCTAAAAGTAGCTGTTCTTGAGGATAGTTATTCATATTGACGAGTTAAATGTGAATATCAATGGTAAAACTATTTTCCCAGTCACATAACATGTTGATTGTCAAATCATCAGAAAGTAATTTTTCATATTTCTTACTGTTGAAAATATCCACTCATTTTTTTTCATGCATTAAAGATGAGATTCTGAAAGCAAAAAGATCATGTTTTATGAGCAGGAGATGGTGTTTTATGTTTTTTACTTTTTGGATTCTGGATATTAGTAAGAGTGTTTATGGACAAACTCTGTAATTCTATGTTCCATTTTCAGATCTTTGTTCTCATTTTTTTGTTGATGAACAGTTTGGAATTAAAACTGCAGTGCTGAATGCTGAGTTACCACAGAACTCCCGGCTTCATATTCTAGAGGCATGGTCTCGACCCTCATTGTCTTGATTTTGCTTCAATTTGCATAATTCAGTAGTCAAATCACCCATAGGATGTCTTCTCTTTCACCACAAATGGAGGAGTTTATAGGGTGCCGAAATTTTCCTTCCATTTGCTTGAGGCTTGATAATGATGCGGGCACTTTGGTTCTTTGGTTTCAATGGTGAATCTTATGTTTGATTTGTAACCAGACTGAACTCAAAAAATATAAAAATTGTCTTTGGTCTGGACTCTACTCTGTGAGGATAGTTAATGGTTATGGAATCGTTAGACACACTTGATTTTTCTTGAAGTATGCATACCTCCAAATCATGTTAGGCAGACCTCCAAATGTTGCACCATTTGGAACTGTTTTTTAAATGGAAATTAGCATATATGCTATACAATGACACAAAAGTAAATCTAAAGCATGAAAGGAAAAGGAAATCTATTGTCAGGCTAATATTGTGATAAGAATTGATATAATTTGAAATAGATATTTTTTAAGGGCTCATGTTTACTTGGTATTGAATTTGGCTTCTAGAGTCTAGATGTCCAGCAATAAAAACAGGATGCTTTGACGCTACTTGATATTAGTCAATATGGTCAGAACCAAGTCTTGATAATTCTCCTGCTTCTCCAAATGCATCGTATGACTTAAGTGCATTGGATATTGTCGGAGTGAAAACCTTCTTCTTCTTCAGGAAATACCTCTCCATTTTCTTTTCACAACTTAGTTAAACTTTTGATGATTTGTTGGTGTTGCTTACATTCTCTCTTGCCACATGTGTACAGCACCCAGATATGTATGCACTTGTACAGAAAGCTATAAAAAATTTCTCACACTGCTGATTTATTATGTGATATATCAGGAATTCAATGCATCACTTTTTGATTATCTAATAGCTACCGATGACTGCAAAGAGGAGATAGAAGAGTCCAATAAGAAGATCAATGTGTCTGGAAAAAAGTCCAACAAAAGATGGAAGCAGAAGTTGGACTCTGAGTTTGGTGTGGTGCGGGGCATTGACTTCAAAAACGTCTTCACAGTAAGCTTTTTCTTTCTTTTTTCCTTTAATGAATGTTTTACTCTACTTGCAAATGCTTAGCTTTGGACCCATTTTATTCATGAACTTGCATGGAAATTGCATGCCTATCAAGCACCTTACAAATGTAAACGCCGGAATGCATTTCATTTCCTCATGCAGTGGTTGCTACTTAAGAAAGAGATACATATAGAATTCAGATTTAGGCTTGTAGAATCGTATTCCACACTGCTGTTTTTCTTCAATCTTTTAGTATTGGGTCATCTGGATGGAAGTTATTGCACCATGATGAATGTAGTTGATTCTATCATCGTATGCATCCTTTATCATATGAAAGGGGAATTCCATGATCTTTGGGCCATGTGTATCAGAACCTCTGTTGGTTCGTTCGTTGTGTAGTGCATTCATAATTGGTTGGATTCCTAGAGATTTATTCTAAGGATTAAATCATCATTTCAGTTGGTTGTTCATTAATCAACAACATGACAGAATGAATTTGGATTGTAGTTCATGCAGACTTATTTCTTTTTGTCACTTGATTTAGAGACATTGCTAACAAATCTCTTGCACAATTTGGCAGGTTATAAATTTTGAGATGCCTCAGAATCCTTCAAGATATGTACATCGAATTGGACGTACTGGAAGAGCACATAATACCGGTGCATCGGTAACCCTTGTAAGTCAAACTGCTACTTGCAGATTTGCTTTGTAAAGAACATAAGCATTTTTCTTGGCTTGTAAGACCCTGATCTGCTCTATAATGCATATTAGGATTACTTGCTACTTATTTGTTTTAAAATTTTGAGATATTTGCACTAGCATTTCTATTAAATAAAAAATGAAGATCACTTTATGCTTGAATGGTGGAAATTTTACTTTTATTCAAGACAGCAGATGAGTGCCCAAGAGGTTATATCAGAAAAATTTCTAGCCATGTTTGTTCTACCAATTCATGTACATCATCATGATGAGTTACTTTCCTATATCTGCATGAATTGGACAATACCATGTTATTTCCCCTGCTTATATTGCCCATATTTACTTTGTCCATTGGATGCATAGCAATTCATTCGGGAATGAAGTAATGGAGTTCTCATATTATTGAAATGGCTAGCCCCATTGGTGAAACTTTTCCATCAGGATTCAAATGATGAAGTTTGGTATAAATGTGTGATGAGTCGATTTTATTCAGTTAGTGTAGCCTGTTTTGGAATATTTACAGCGTCTGCTGTATATGGAGCTATCTATTCAGATTGGCAAATTTAGTACTTAAGCATACGCTAAAGTATATTCTAAAATGGGAACTGCTGCCGATTGAGAAATGAATGACGAAAAAATTGAAGTCTCTCATGCAATTGCTATTTGCAGAATAAAACTTGAAAGCTGAAACATCAAATTAAGTTTGGAAATAAGTGCGCTTTTGGTTGATAGTAATACATTAGAAAGGCCAGAACGTGTAAACACTAGTTTGTCCTTGAAGGACACGTGACTACTAAGTTCTAACTTTGTTACTTTATCCTGCTTGTGGTGTGTATGAATTTTATGTCATCAACTATCTTCCATTTTATGTTTTGTGTTTGTTTTCTAATTGCTTAGTCATGCATGCTTCCGGTCTGCCGATATTTCAGAGTGTTAAGCATTTTTTTTCTTTTCTTGGTTTCACTGTTCGAAAGGATAAAAATGCTTATATGGAATACAAAGCCATTTCTCCTGATCCTATTTGTCACTGTTATGAAGGAAAATGAGTTTGTGTGAATCTTGTCCGTTGAAGAAATTTTAGGCATTAATGGATGATAAAAAAAAACTGATTATTGTTCTTTTAGGTTTCTCCAGATGAGGAAGAGGTCTTTGAAGAGATTAAAACTATGCTCGGCGATTCTGATGGTCCTGATTCGTCAAAGTTGATTGCACCCTTTCCTCTACTCTCAAAAAGTGCTGTGGACAACTTGCGGTATAGAGCCCAGGTAAAGTACTTGTACCACATTCTGGTTTACTGGGATGACCATCCACAACTATTGGTTAATAGATTGTCTCTGGATACATATATATATGCTACAGGCCCCATCCTGTCTCCACTGGCTCTGTTCCCAGGAGTTCCCTCCAAAAGGAGCCTTTTCTCTCCTCAGCCATTCTTTTTCAGATTAAGATGTGGAAACATGTTTGTCTCTATATTGTTCTGCTAACACAGATACTACCAAAAATTTCAGATTTTTTTTCTTTTTTAAATTGAAGTTCTCCCAAAATCAAACACCAATTTTTTGTAGTTTTTTAGGCAAAAAAAGACACAGGCAGTTCCAGAAGAAAAATTAAGGTGAAAGGAGAAAAGGAGTCTGCTGTTTTCCATGAACAATGACCTTATCTTAGGCACAGAGTCTCTGTTTTTCAATAATGAGGAAAAACGTATTGCCCTGTTACAAGGCAAATAATGGTTAAACTCTGCTGTTTCAGGGCTATCAAAGTGCTGCAGTTTTTCAAACTGATAATTTTCCGAAGGCCCATTTAGTTAGCCTTTTGTTGAAAGGCTAACGTTTACTTTCTTCACTAATCCTGTTAAGATAAATGACAGCATTTAATGCTTGAAAATATAAAATAAAGCTAATACTAGCATTCCAAGCTGGTCTATCCAAAGAAAGTTTCTTTAGTGGCCCAGTTTATTGGCCAGTTGGCCCAGTTCTCATATTCCTTTTTTTTATTTTCATTTGATATTACGAGGAATTTATCTTTGAAATGAATATTTAAGCAAATTTACTTAAAAACTTAATGACCCTTAAATAAAGTGGCAACTTCAGGATTTAAAATTGAAACAATAATTCTAGACACTAAATAAGAATCTTTTGCTTAAGTATTTAAACTGAAAATATTGAAGAGTACTCATTCAATTCACAATAAATTTTTTAATATGTGATAGCTCTATCAAATCAAAAAATTGAAAGAGTACCTATATTAAGCATGTGATCTGGCATAAATCATGTAGGCTGATTGACTCGCTAGTAGCTGTTATGTGGATTCGCTATCACTCAACTTCTTGAACATAAACATATCCTAAGAATAAAAGATAATTGACGAGAGCCTAACTATAGTTTAGTATTTGATGTAAAACTATATAAATCTTCTCCCAGCCAGGGCTGGGACTAGTTTTAGCTGCTAAGTGCTAATTTCCCTTTTCTTGGGTTGTGGAAAGAAATGGTAAACGATACCTGATTTATTGTCCTATTGTAGCTCCTGTCCAGTAAAGTTTGTATATACCCTTAACATGAGTGTTAATTTGTTCAGGACGTTGCTAAAGGGATCACAAGAGCTAACATCAGAGAATCGCGAGCTCAGGATTTGAGGAATGAGATTCTTAACTCAGAGAAGTGAGCATGCTGGACTTGCCCCTTTTCATTCTTGTGTTTCTGATGGCATCCGTTGTCTGGAAATGAAAACACTTTTATGTTTCACAGCCTTTAAACAATAAAGGGCTGTTTGAATGACAAAAATCAGAGAAGTGAAAAGAAGTTCTCTATGTGAGCTGATGAAGTGAGCAGAATGTCGCATTCGACTTTTATGGTTCACTTGGTTATATGGGCTACATGTCCATTCATCTGCAACATGAATAGCTTACCAAGTTCCTGGACTCTGTCGTGTGCTCAGTCTTGGGTCAATTTTGTCTGTGGCTTTTCTTTGGGTTGGCAGTGCCTTTTAGTGATTGACAATTAAAGTGGTTTGACGGTGCGTTGTTTTGGTTTCAGGTTGAAGGCTCATTTTGAGCATAATCCAAGAGATTTAGGTAAACAACTAAACCGACATGTTCCTTTGTAATTGCTGTGCATTCCCCAGACAGGGATTCTTAAGGTGACACATTGATTCAACCCTACAGATTTACTAAAGCATGACAAGGTTTTGAGCAAGAAACCACCTCCATCTCATCTGAAAGCAGTTCCTGATTACCTGCTGGATCCAGTCACGGAGGAAGCTAGGAAGATTGTCAAGCTCTCCAGGGCAGCAATGCCCAAATCTGGATCTTCCCGTCGTCATCATGGTTCCAAGGGAAAATTTCGTGGAAGTAAAGATCCATTGAAGACTTTCTCAGCTGAGGTACTCTCCCAGTATGGCATTAGCATATTGTTTTGCTTTTTCTTGTACTTCTCCATTCATGCTTCTGTCCTCTCCAGTTCACCAGACAATAGTTCAGACTATAATAAAGCTTCAGTGAAACACAACAAATTAACAGACTAGACATCAATGCATGGGGTGCATCTCATGTCGTATTCTGGAGTGGTCTAACTGCAAATTTCCGATGAGACATCTTAAGACACTTTGTGTTGTTCATTTTGATTATCCGTGTCCAGAGATCACACATTTTCCCTCCAACTAAAACTAGCTTCATTCAAATACCATACAAAATTTCTCCCATGCATAATTATTTGTAGCTAAGTGCTAGTACATTTTCAATTGCTCCCAGAATCGGAAAAAAGGTCGCCGCCATGATGGGAAAGGGAGAGAAGACAGAACTGAAGCATCCGAGAATAGGAGATGGAAGAAGGCAAAAAGCAGTAGCTAGATCCTTGTGTGCAGCAATGGAATATCTTGCAGGTTTTGCTTATTTAGTTTTATGTTAAAGTTCTTTGGGCTCGGCCCTGCAATTTTGTGCCCCAAGTCATCATTTCCTTACTATGTTTGCTCACAGTGATTAAGCAAAATTATATTTATATATATACACACACGGAGGTGCAATATACGGTAACCCTTGTAACGGCAGAGGCAAATATGCACACCAATAAAAATGTTTTCCAGTTTTTAATTGGACTTGAAGGGTCTGTTTCAACACTTGACTTCGAGAGGGAGAAATTGTACCACTTTCATAATGTGCAGATTCCCCTAGAGAATCGTTACTAAAAAAGGTAAAGAAACTGAGCTTTGATGTCAAAACGATGTCACTGCTCGAACTTTTGAATTTGTTTGTTAAGTTTGTCGAAGCTTTTAGACTAGTTTGTAACATAACCGGCTGCAACATATTATGTAGAAAGAAATAAAAACTCCTACAAATTCAAAATTGGTACATTGTCTTGCCCGTGAATATATATAAAAAGAACACTTTGGTTCACTTGGCGTCTGAGTCTCTATAGAAACTCTTATCAACTTCTCGACAAAAGGTTTCCAGGACTCAAAACACTGTTCTAAATATCTCGGAGATGCCAGAGTGCTACCCGCTGAAGGGAGCAAAACTTCAATCTGTACTGCATATTTGACAGCATATTCATGGTTGTACACAACTTGTCCATAAAAAAGAAGAAATTTAAGCTCGCGTGATCCCGACTTTAGGACGACTTTCCTCTTCTGATAAAATTTAAAACACCCAGAAATTGCCCGCCACCGTAACATTTATTGGTTTCGTAGGTCTGAAGTATATTTTCCGAACAATTGAAAGGAAAAAGAAGTATAATTGGGTTCACAAAAATCTACAGGCCTCGTTAAATTAATAACATGAAAACAATGAGGTGCAGTTGATTGGGGAAGTAACTGCGAAAGTATATAATAGTTAGAAAACATTGAGACGACAGTTACCCAAACTCAATAATGGATGATTCTTCACACAATTTGAGTTGATTCTAATAATGTTGGTGGTCGGGACCCCATGTAATCAAAATTGAAAGTTGTACGGGAGTCACTCGGAGACTCGGAGTATTGACTCATTAACAGACACAAGTGCTAGAGGACACGAATATCATGATATCGTTTAAGAACGTTAGAAAGTAGTTAGAATATATAAATTCTTTTAGTTGACATCGTGCCAGAAAAGTTCAAGTTGCAGAGCTTAATTAAGTTCTAATTCAAGGCTTTCTCTTAGTCCTGACACCCTTGGCAATGAAAGCTGCGCATAACTTAGATTTTGAATCGTTGGGAAGCAACCATATTGGGCTTCTCTAAGAAAAAATATAACTCATCATAATTAAGTTCATTTAATTATCAAACGACCATCTTAAGACAGTTTAAGAACATGGTTACTGGAAAATTCAAGTTAACGTGATTTAGACGACATTCCCCTGTAGTTGTTTACACAGAATAAAAAAAAAAGGTTCACATAAATGTGTGCACTTGCTTGAAATAACCAAAAGAAAAAGTTCAAGTTTCAAATTTTTTTTTATAGTTGCATGCTTGAAAGGAGTACCACCTTACGATTCACAGCCGGTTCCATGAACCTTTTTGTTGAGTCTTTTACCGCGTTTCTATTTTGGTTAGCGTCTTTCTGTTTAACTTTATATGAATAGGAGGTTAGGCGCAAACTTTCAAGCATGGAGCATTGCGCGTTAAACGTTAAACTGCAATTTTGGTAAATTTTCCCGTTCTTTCAAGTTACCATTTTGAACTCCTTGGAATTTTAAGGTCAATAACTTCAAATACCCATACGAGCTGTTATTGCAAATTATCCAGTTTTCTGCCTCTTTCCTGCCCCGTAAGCGGAAAACCAACAAAGAAGCTGAGAAACCCTTTAAGCTTCATGATGGAGAGAGGCGTAAGAAGCAACCGTAGAGCCGTGGAGGTGTCTCGAGCGCACTGTTCAACTTGAAGAGGAGCAACCATGAATTCGCTGAAGAGGACTGAATCTCCCATCTAGTCAAGCCCACAAAAATAACGAAAACACGGCGAACTATAAAGAGAAAAGTTTACTACAGAAAGTCAGCAAAAGTTGAGGATCACTAGTTACAGATGAACGGTGTCTGAGGCGCCTTGGAGCGGATGCTCCCTCTCCCGTGGTCGCATCCGTTTGAAAGCGGCCTTGTAAAGAGGGAGACTGAGACCCAATTGCCCCCGCCTTAATAGGTCAGAAGAGAATAAACGGCACGGCCGAGATGGCCTGTGACCTGGTCAGCCGATCTAACAGACACGTAACTGAGCCCTTTCATCAACCTCTGACTTTCGCATCAAGACGTTGTGCTGATCTGCAACCACAGGTGTCTTGCGAAAACTAGCAGCTCCATGAACATCAAGCGCCCAGAAATAAGATGAAGCTTCTAAAACTTCATAAATCTCTCTCTCCCTCTCTCTCAAAGAAACATGTTTAGAGAGACAGAAAAGAGAAACATCAATAGTAAAATCAAGAATCTGGAATTACTATTTATGCTAAAGTCATGTAAGTAAACAAAATTGTAGCGATTGCAGGGAAAGGGTAAAAGAAAAAGTAGGTCCGTCCGTACAAATATTTACAGCAAGAAGGAGAAGAGATCGATCTCATGTACTGGAAGCAAAGTGAAAGGAAGTCCAGGAGGTGGAGAAAGAGATAAATCCACGGGGATTGGAAGGCCACGGATTCGGCAGATCAGGAGAAGAAAGAAGCCGTCCGATCAGATAAACGGAGGAAAGAAGAATGCTCAATTCATCGGAGCCTTTGTGCCGAGAGGAGAAGGCAGAATCGGCCGCGCGTAGAAAAGGACGTCCATGCGCGTGCTGACCCGCACGACCGCGATCTTCTCCCTCGCGTCGAGGCCCTCGCGGACGTCGTCCTCAACGAGACGGTGATCCTCCTTCCTGATTCTCAGAACCTGGCTATGCACGATCTTGCACCCGCTCCGCTCCTTCCCTCCCCCACAGAACCCCATGCATAACCCCTGTGGATCGTCCGGCACACCATCCGACTGCAAGAAACCTGAAATCCGGCCGGGATCGTCCGGCTTGCAGTCGGAGGAAGGCTTCCAGGCTTTGCCGACGGTTTCAGGAAGAACGCCCTCACAGCCGATCCCCATGGCGACAGACACCTCCTTCACCGCCTCCGAAACTGAATCAACCGTCATCTGGCAGAAGAGAAATCCCGATCCGAAAGAAAATTCTTCCATTTCCATCTCCTTTCCGCTCTCGCCATTTATTAGCAGAAGCTGACAGAGAGAGAACGCGAAGGAGGGAGAAGCGGTTTCCTATTTTACGCACAACAACCACGTGGATACTGATATTTCCGGAGCTTAAGTCCGCGTGGAGATGCAAAAAAAAAAAAAGGAAAAAAAAAAAGTGAAAAACAAATGCTTATCCTGTTTCGAAAAATTAATTCTCAATTTTTCTATTTATTAAACACGTCATTATTGTCAGAACAATTACTTTTCCGGTTTAAATGGTTCTTTTTAACATTCTTAACACGAGGCTCTAAAGAATGTTAAGAGTCATTTAAGTTACACGTGTCAATGTGATGTTCCCCCAGTTTCTGCCACGTAGACTTGCAGCTTCGAAATCTGACGGGCCCACGTGGTTGTTGTGCGTCCAAAGGAAACCGGTTCTCGCTCCCTCCTTCCATCTCTCCTCCCTGTCGGACTCTGCGGGTAAACGGCGAGACAGAGCAGGGAATGTGAGAATTTTCTTTTGCATCGGGATTTCTCTTCTTCCAGATGACGGTTGCTTCTTTTACGGAGGCGGTGAATGAAGTTTCGGTCGCCATGGGCACCAGCTGTGAAGGTGCTCCTCCGGCGACTGCCGGGACCGGAAAACCCGCCCCGATTGCAAGCCGGGCGGCCTCTCGGCTTTCTTAAAAACGGACGGTCTGCAGCGGCTAAGCACAGAATGCTGTGACGGAAGGAAGGAGCGGAGCGGGTGCAAGATCGTGCATAGCCAGGTTCTGAGAATCAGGAAGGAGGATCACCGTCTCGTTGAGGACGACGTCCGCGAGGGCCTCGACGCGAGGGAGAAGATAGCGGTCGTGCGGGTCAGCACGCGCATGGACGTCCTTTTCTACGGGCGACCGATCCTGCCTTCTCCTCTCGGCACAAAGGCTCCGATGAATTGAGCATTCTTCCTTCCTCCGTTTATCTGATCGGACGGCTTCTTTCTTCTCCTGATCTGCCGGATCCGTGGCCTTCCAATCCCCGTGGATTTATCTCTTTCTCCACCTCCTCGACTTCCTTTCAGCTTGCTTCCAGTACATGAGATCGATCTCTTCTCCTTCTTCTCCTTCTTGCTGCTGTAAATATTTGTACGGTTGGGCCTACTTTTCTTTTCTTTTTTAATTTTTTACTGACATCGCTCTAATTTTGTTGACTTACCTGATTAGCATAAACAGTAGTTCCGATTCCTTTTTTCTGTGTCTCTAAATTTTGAATACTGATCTCTCTCTGCTCGCATGCTTTTCTTTGTGTGTGTGTGTTTCTAAATTTTGAACATTGTGCTCTTTCTGTGCGCGCATGCTTCTTTGTGTGTGTAAGAGAGAGGGAGAGAGCGCTACGAAGTTTTAGAAGCTTCCCTCTTAGTTTTTTGCGCGAGGTGGTGATGGAACTGTTTTTAGCAAGACACGCGGCTGCCTGTAGCTACAGACCAGCACGTCTTGCTGTGAAAAGCAAAAGGTTGTGAAGGGGTTCAATTATGTTTCATGAGTTTTAAACTAAAACTTCTCTTTCTTCCAAAACCGAACAACCATCCCATCAATCCCCGGAGCATTTTCCGTTTACAGTATTAGAAAACTGTTCCACATAGCTTACCCGACCACGCATGATGAGTTGAGACTGCTTTTCAATTAGTGGTTCGCGAACTGGTCGGTCCTAAAGTTCAATCGTTAATTAGGGTTTTTGTGAGTGCTATTCTTATGAAGTGTAAACAGATAGATATAAGATAATCTAGTTCACGAGCGTTTGTGTTTTCGTTTAGATTCCAATGCAACCCTATAAAGGAAAGGGAAGGATTCTACCACCCATCGTACATTGCCGCTACTAGCGACTATGGTCTATGTCCAACCTAACACAGCTATAAGATGGACAGAGATCATCTCAACAGAAGTCCTTCGTTCTAAGGGAGAAACACCAACCTAACTAACACAGCTATAAGATGGGCAGGACTCGTCTCAACAGGAAAAGTCCTCCGTTCCAAGGGAGAAACATCTGTACAGTTGTAAGGCAAATTGGAAGGGAACTACAGAACGGAAATCAGTCATTTAATAATTTTCTCATTCTCCACAAAATTAAATGAGATGCGTTGCAATTAGGACATCCCAACCTGATCAGAGTGGATTTCGAGTCCCAAGAATTGATCACGTCTAATTGTATGAAAAATTAATTACATATAACATCTAAAAGCGCTACTCTTGTTCTTAATTTTCAGTATATGAAACGTATTAGTGAATGAAACATATGGAGTGGATACATCATCAACGTATTTCATCTAACAACCAGTACAAACTTGGAAAGCAGGAAACGATTTCCCCATAAACACCAAAATTTATCTCAATATTTTATCCTCGTGGAGGATCTTTACCTTTCCGCTGGTGAACAACAAAATTTAACATCTGAGATGATTTTTTGTGTAGCAAAAACCAATTGCTAGACTAATTCAAACAACCAAGCTTTCTTTGGCCGGACCAACACCTATGAGGAACATGGCCAAGCCATCGAACCAAATTTTAAATGCCAAAAAAAATCAGCAAAATGAAGTAGGATCACACCAGTAACACCCACTGAGAAACGATACGGCATAAATTCCCGTGAAAGCATAAGCACCCCACGATTATGGCCATGCATTCTCACACGCTAAAAGGGACACCTCTGAAGTTTATATGCGAGTCATCCATTCTCATGTGGACCCTCAAATCATTCTTGCCATCTCTTCCTGTTCATAAGCCACAACTCCGCCTATGATGATCATGAGTTAAATATAGGAGACCCTCAGGCAAGGCTATATCTAACATGTAATAAACAAAAGCCACAATGAAGCAACAAAGGTTCATTCTCAATCTCACTAACATGAAATCTAGTATATCCCATAAACGGAGAGCAAAGACACCTGCAGTAAAAGCCCTCGTAGTACAACCAAAAAAGGGCAGAAAGCTACTTAGCTACCCACTTCAATATCATTGAAAAATGAGACTTTAGTTCAAGGAAAAAAAAACTACCAACATAAACACGAAGAAACAAAATGAGAAGCAAAACTCTCATGAATAGGCATTTGCCAATAACTCAATCCTCATCCTCTTCGTCTCCATCCCCACCAGCAGCCTTCTTGGATGCAGCCTTCAGATTCTTTCTCTTCACGCGGCCAGGACGTCCACCACCTAGTGGGCTTGTCAGCGAGAAGTCAATATGTTTCTGTGAATCCACACGGACTAGGAAAGATGGAATGTTCACCACCTGCCTACCGACCCTGCCAAATGCCAGAAGACGTCATAAGCTGATAGGTCCTCTAGGATAACTATACATTAGGATTTAAAATTTCACGCCGTTTGATTTATCTTAGTCACTTCCTGTGAACAATGACATAAAGTGCTTGCTTCAGAAGTATTTGTTCCACTAGCAACAAGCTAATTCTTTTCTGTTGCTAGAAATTTCCCTAACCAGATCTTTATGTCCATCATATCGAAATACAACATGATCATGATCATTCTGCATCCACACCCATACAAACATGTTCTGCTCAATGCATGTGATTTGCTTTAAAATATTGATCATTGCATGCCTGAGCACTATCGCCAACATCAGAGGGGAATACACAGCTAAAACAAACTTGCCATAGTTTACGAGATTACATAAAAACTAAATCAGAATGCCAACAATTATTACTAAACAAATTTTGAAACGGTTTTTAAATTTCTTTTGCTGTTAGATGCCTAGCAAACGTCTTCAGTCGTCCTAATTAGTAACGATAAGGTTATTTGATGTTCATGCACAATAGAGACAAGCGAAATATCAAGACACCACTTGGCAGATATTCTGTGGTTTGAAAAGATGACGAAGATTACCGTTTCTAATAACATATGAACTACGATTTGGAGCAACACTCTCCGCCTATCCAAAGTAAAGAAACTCATTTCAATTGACAAATGGCAATACCAATCAAAGCCACCTCGTCACACGCAGCTACACTTAGAGGAAAAAGACCATATAACGCCATGAGAAATCAACGATAAACAAGCCTATAAGATTTTTATTTACCTAATGTGCCTCTGTCTGATGAGCACACGCGCGTGGTGGATCGACTTAGCCATCCCCGACTTGAACACAAGCGTCTGGAGGCGACGCTCAAGGAAGTTCTCGACTGTTAGAGCTAGGACATAATCAAGCTTGTTTTGGCTCTCGTCGAGAAGCCCGTACTGGTTCATCCTCCTAAGGAGCGCATCACCTTCAAAGATCCGGCGCTCATTCTTCTCGTCAAGGGTGAGGAGCTCCCTGGCAGCGTTCCGGATGCGGCTGAGGGCGTACTGAACCCTCCACAGCTCCCTCTTGCAGCGGAGTCCATACTCACCGACAAGCTTCAGTTCAGCATCTAGACGCTCCTTCTCGTAGGGACGCCTGGGTTTCTTGAACGTCTTCCCATCTATTCAGACACACAAATTGGGATTCTCGCGCTGATCAGATCAAAGAATGCCCAAAAAAAGAATAGGAAGTTTTGAACATTAACAGGAAAACCATGAACGCATAACAAATCATTTCCAACCGAGGATAATGAGAAGAGAAAAAAAAAATTATGGGCTCCTAAAGCTAAGCCAAACGGAAAAAGAACTACACAGCATAAACAGAGACGAAAACAGTTGAACAAGGAACACAGATAAAAGGAAGCTCTTCCAGACGGGATCAATCAACAAAGGCTGCAGATGAAAACGATAACAAGGCAAAACAGTATCATGCCTCGCAACCGTTCACGCAAGAAAGCAGAAGACAATGAAATGTGAAACCCAAAAAACGATTAAAGCAGAAGACAATAGAATTTGAAACCTAAAAAGCGATTAAGGCGCAACTAGAAACCCTAGATCTTAGAACGATCATGGATGAGATGACATAAATCTTGGTGGGAGAGATCGAGAGAAAAACAGAGCTTACAGTTCCTGTAGAAGCTAACGTGCACCATGGCCGATCGGCGATAGGCCCTCTCTCTCTCCCCCTCCCTCTCTGTGCGATCAAGAAGAGATGGAGACTCGCTTCTTACCTTTTATACGACAAGACCGAGCGGCATAACCCCTGAAAAAGCCCTAACGAGGCTCCGTTTGGGAGGGGCGACCGAGATCGTGACTTTTCTTTCCTGATTTCTTTTTTGCGGGACGGAAAAGTCCTCATATTTGATTGAGGACCAGATTTGGATTCGAATATAAAAAGTACAAAATCGTATGATATTGGATCCGGATGCTCGTAAAAGTCCGATAATCATTCAATGGATCGGATGAGAACAAATTTGTATCCCATCTGAAGTATGTGCAGCCGGAGCAAGAGACCATCTTAGAGAAATGTAACGGTCTCAATCCACGACCAAATCCAAGAAACTCTGTTGCCTTTTGGATTTCGTTAGGACAAGAGCTAAATTGTCATCCTATTGGATTATGCTTGAGTGTCTTTTGTATATATGGTATTGATCGTCAGTTTGATTTTTATAAATAGTATATCTGGCCGGAGTTTAATTGTCAATTTGATTCTTATGAATAGTATATCTGGTCGAACTGACAAGTTTAGTTTGGTCGGGCTGATAAGTTTGATCATCGGTTTGATTCATATGAGCATGACTGCTCTTAGCACTCTATAACAAGAAGTGCAATCAAATACTTAAGAATATTAATATATCTAATTTGGATGCGATATTCAACCAAATTATTTTGAAAAAAAAAAAACAAGGGATTGGAAAAACTTTAATATCTGATTAAAAAATTATGACAGACTCAGATTTAAGAAATGACACATGATTAGATTCAAATATACATAAATATATGATAAAATTGGATTTAGTTTTTAATAAATATCCTATGCTCATACAGTTTGAAATTTGGCCAGATTCGATTCAAAGGATAGATCCAAATTTGGATTGTGAAGTTATTTATTTGTTCATATTTGAATCCAAAGAAGTGAATATGCAAAAAAACATAGAAATGCTTAAAGATATAACGGACTCCAATTCAATTCGTTGACGTCCCTGCAAACCTACCTCACAGTTTCTAATTTCTCCAACATGCGTTTCTTTGCTCCCAAACCAGTGAAACCACATCATGAAGGAACTTTGCCGTCGTGGAATCCCACGTGCGACATGCCACCTGCTGATTCATCACGGAGGTCGTGTTTGGGACGGGAAAGTTTTAGACGGAATGTATCGGATGCCCTCGGAGATTTTCCGTCTCAGCCGTCCGACAGAGGCTTCAAATACTTGATTGAGTGTCGCGGATACTCGGTCATGTTTAGGCACTCGCCACTCAGTCATCTGTCGACCTTTTATCCATTTATTTCAGTCGCGTATCGGGGATCGCGACAAAATGTTTGAGGTTGGCCGTCGCCCCGTCGAAATCTTAGACGGAGTGTCGCGGACACCCCGTCTCTCCGCCTTCCCTCCCGCGTGACCTGACCTCCTCAGCAGTTCCTGCACATAAAATCAGTGGCTCATCCCTCTTCGCCTGCCAGTCGCTCGCCTGCTGTCCGTTCTCTGGTCTCTCTCTCTCTCTTATTTTCTCCGTGCAAGATCGTTATGCTTTTTTGTTCAATTGGAAAATGCGTGTTGTTCTGCTTTCACTTTATTTGCAGGAATCAGTATGTTGAATCATGACATTTTAGGGCATTATTTATCGTTATTTTTAAGGCTTTCTCATTGTAAGGCCCCGTTTCTGTTACTTTTGAATTAAAGACTTATCTGTTTTACAATTGGCCAGTGAATGCTGTTTTCTTAAGGCATAGAAAGAATTTTTTTAGGTTTGTTCCGAATTTAAGGGTTCTCATCGCAATGCCAATGCTATAATGATGAAGAAAAAGGAAACATCGTTCCATTTTGGTAGCTTGATGTGATTGTTTTATCTTTTTGCTTTAAAAACTGGCTTTCATTTGCTTGCATGTTTGTCCTCGCTAAGCTAGCTTAGAGGAGTTTTTTTGGGGTTTTGAAGTGCCTGTTGGCCAGAACCTGCTCTTTACAGGTGGTGTAAGATCAAAAGCTAAAATCTGGCCCGTCTCCTCTCATTTTGTTTACAATTTTAGGTATTGATAGTCCTTGCTCTCAGAATTCAAAACTATTTTGGCAACTTGATCAGATCAGTATATTATCTCAACGTAGGTTGCTGTTTCTGTTAAAATTTAGTACTCTAATTGGCTGATGAGTTTGGGTAAAAGTCAACTTTAGGGTCTCATTTTTTTTTTGTCTTAATGTTTCACACTGGATACAAAAGGCGGTGCTAAGTTCAGAAAGGTTTTCATTGATGTGTACTGTATGTATATTTAATGATAAATATATGAACTGATAGATCATTGTGAGGTAATTCATCATGGCCGTCTTCTAGCACCATGCTCGCATTGGTGGAATCTTCTGTCATCTGCACCTCATTTGATAAATTTAAAATTAACAGAGTTAGAATGCCATTCAGTACAAAATGGTAGAGTTCGTTTTTTCTTATTTGTGTTTTTTTATGGGTAGCTTACCTTTTTTAAATGTGAGTTTGTTGTGAAATTTCTTAAAGAGATGCTTTCTTCTTGTTAAAATAGCTTGTGGATACATAATTGGCATTTCTTTACCGTTCTCCTTCAGATATTATAAGTAAACTGGACTCGTGTGAGCATTGCTGTGGCTAGCAAATGAATAACACATATTTTGAAAGAAATGCATAAATGAATAAAAAACATGCAGACACTTAAATGAACAAAGATGCGTAAAGTTAAAAAAAAGTTAATGTAAATGGTTAGTTTAGGTTTTTTTTTTTAGTCTTTTATGTTACTATGTAGTGCTTTCTATCTCCCTAATTTAAATTTCCATCTTCGTCACTTCTCATACTTATTCACTTTCTTAAAGAGCAGCGAGGGAGGAACAATGGCATCCTTGTTACCCAACCATTCCATCATCTCCTCTTCTTCTTTTTCCACCACCTCCCGGAGAAGCCCAAGCTCTCCACAGGGACTAAATCTCCACTTGCCCCCTGCACTTTCTTCAAGCTTTGCCTTCTCATTATCTGTGCAAGGTAAAGAATGTGTTTCTTTAGGCACCTTGTTCTTTGCTCCTCCTCCATGTCGTTGTTTTGATTTTCTATAAATGGAATTAGTGGCTCTTTTGCTAGATCCCCATGTGAAAGCCTTAGACACTGGAGTTGATTTGTCCTCTTTCTCTCCAATGAGCAGGAGTCGTCTGTCAACGGAGCAATCTGTTTCAAGGATTAGGATTTTTCAGGGACGATCAAGAAAAGGGGAGATCACTGCCAGGAGTTGTTTCAGCAGTAAGGCACTTTACAGGTTCTTTGACAAACACACAGGGCCTTCGGTTTGCTGTGGTGAGTTTAGTTTTATGTTGAGAAAGAATAATAAGCAGATTTCCTTTACTTCTTTTTGCAAAGAATAGTAGAGTCTTTTATTTGGGTTTCATGGACATGGTATGAATGAAAGTATTTATTTTTCTTTTTCTTTTGAACTTCACAGTTTACACCTAACATGCAGATTGGTGCTTAAAAAAAATAAAATAAAAAGTTTTACAGGCATTCAAGTATTATCACCATCTGCAATAGCATCCACTTTCTCTTCCTTATCCTAATTTGAATGTTATTATTGTGATTTTGTGGCACTGTGACATTTTAGGTTGTAGCAAGGTTCAATGAGGTGGTGACCAAATTGCTTTTGGAAGGAGCTCTTGAAACTTTCAGAAGGTATTCTGTTAGAGATGAAGATGTTGAGGTGCGTCCTTTTCTTCTTTTCATGTTCACAAAAGGTTGTATTAAGACGCGATGTTCATGCAAATTACTTATTTCCCTTTTTGTATGCATAATGTGTTTAACAAATATTTGATATGTTGAAGAATTGGACTCAATGAAAAATAAAGGAACAGACTTATGGACATAATTGTTTATAACCTGATTGAAATGCCTTTTTCTTGCATATGAGCAAGTTTTTGATGTTTTGGGAAAAAAGGGTTCTTGGATAAGGAAAAGATAGCTATTGACTGCACGCTTATATAATTTGATTGTTTGGATTGTGATTGACAAATATAAGTTTATCCAAAAACAAATGAATTAATTTAGTGATCCTTCAGAAGCCATCAATTGATAGCTTTTCATTATCGTGTCTTTGCTTCGTTGGCATTTTTAGGTGGCTGTGATGTAGGATTTTTTGGTATTTCTGCTAAAATATCTAGTGAGGAAAGTGGTATCCTTAACAAGATTGTGAATTAATCAAAACATATCCGTATCATAGTTTGGATTCGTCTCCACCTAATTTGTATGCAAGTTCTGAAACAATAGGTGGTCTAAATGACTGGAACTAAGGTGTGGATGGTTTTTGTGAGTTTGTGTGACTTGTTATTAAGTCAGTCAAGCCATGTATTTGGCTCTTTAAGTGTTTGAGTATTGGAGGACGATTATGGTTACCAAAAAATTATCGTTGTCAAAATTTATAATGTACTAACTTAGTTGTGCACTTTTTTAGCTGTACCGTAGAATTAATTGATGATATGCTATAATGTCCTTTTCAACAGGTTTATTGGGTACCAGGTTCTTTTGAAATCCCTCTTGTTGCAACGCAGCTTGGCAAGTCAGGGGCGTACAGTTCAGTTTTGTGTATTGGGGCAGTAGTATGAGCTCTACCACTTATCAATTTTTGTGATGCATTGTTTGATTTAATATCTCAAATTTTTGTAATATATGCTGCTCATAAGACTTTTTTATCTTGGAGCTCTTTACTCTCAAAATGCTTTTGTGGGCAAATTATGTTAGCATGTTGGGGCTGATATTTGTACTTTTCGTTATTTCTTATGTATTTTACCTTTGGATATTTTATAAATTTGTGTTCTTCTGTCGAGATGTCTTCTTCATTTTTTCATGAGTTTGCATGGACATGATATGTCACAACCTATCTCTTAAAAAAAAATGCTTGATTTTCTGAAAGAAAAAGCTATTGAATACTTGATACATCTTGTGTGTGTTTGGATGCCAATGTATTTGCATATGATATTTATATAGAGACACATATATATGTAAATACTCAAAATTCTTTAATTTCAATGGTAAGCAGTTAAATTGTTAGAACAACTTTGTAGGAAATATTTTAAGAATTTTCAAGGAAAGAATGTGACCAAGTAGCCTAGTAGCCAAACAAGGCTTTACATACCTCTAATGGGTGGCTTAAGCCTCAAAGTTGGAGGCCACTAGAGTTGGGTGTGCATTTTTCAATGTTTGAAAACTCGTCGAGTCAACTTGTCGACTTGGGCGAGTCGACTTGATTCGCCTCTCTACGAGGTCAAACCCATCTGGGAGACTCGTTGATGACTAAAATCCATTGACTCGCCCAAAACTTGTTCGACTCTGACGAGTCACCAATCTCAAATGAGTTTGGTTGTTTTTCTTTTACTAAAAGCTGTGAGTTTTAATCGGGGGGAAGTCACACATTGTAAACTCAGTTAGTTACGTGTGTGAACTAGTAAGTGGCAAGCGAGTAAAAAGATGCATAATTGATGTCTTTTGGTAAGTGAAATGAAAAATATAAGATACAAGTACAACATAAACAACCGAGTTTTTTTTCTATTCTTCGACCATTAGGGCTTTGAAATGGGTACTTTTCTTAAAACCAAACTTCATCTTTCCCACAATCTCTGGCATTTCGAACGATTTTGCTGATGTTTCACATCCAATGTATGTCTTTGTTTTTCTTCTGATTATGTTCATTTTTTTCTTTTCTTGCTTTTCGACTAACTCTCTCTCTCTCTTTGTTGTCTGCCCTTTTCGTCCAAGTTTTTTTCACTATTTTTTTCCAACTATATTCCCAGCACCTCTCTCTAGCCTCTTCGTTTAACCTTTTTTCATTCCCATTTTTCAACCACCTTATTATCTTCTACCATCTTTGGTGTCCCTCTCTCTCTAACCATCTCTCTCTATTGATAGCCTTGGTCAAGAGAAGAGAGATATATAAAATGTAAAGAAGGTTCTGGTTTCATTCCAAGAGATTGTAGGAGTGGAATTGAACAAAAAGAACAAGATATATGTTAAAAATATATATTTAATATAGTTGACAAAACTTCGCCTGGGTCATTGAGTGACTCACCGAGTCATGAGTTAATAAAGAATGAGTATAGTCCCAAGTTGGTACATATAGCCATTTCATTCCACAATTGATCTATCTTGGCAACATATTCCTTAATGGTTTTATCTTCTTGTTGGAGATTAGTAATTTTAACTTGGAGATTGCACATAGGCCACACCCTTCATTGTGTGAGTCTTTCTTAAAAATCCCATGCGTCATGAGCATGGTTGAGTTTAGAAATTTGTCCTCGGTTGCATTATCCACAAAAGTAAGGATCCAAGTACTAATTTTGTGACGGCCAATCTTCCATTCACTTTATTTCTTTTCATAATCAGCCACAACTTTCTCTTTTTCACTACCTTCTAATTCTTGGGCCTTACCATCAACCACTTTAGTCAATATTAGTTGAGGTTCCGTTTTGGTCCCATCAACTAATCCCCAAAGACGCTTACTTCTAATAAAACTCTCCATGGTTCTAGCCATTGAGTATAATTAGTAGAAATAAGTTTTGAAAAGGGAATTGTGGACACTTTCTCGTTCATAATGCCCACAAGAAATCAGAGGACAAAAAGGATGAACTTACAGTTTTTGGAGGAAATTCAGCTGCAAAGATTAATCAAGGTAGCTGCAGTCCAATTGCCAATACAAATCCCATCACTCCTCCTTCTAATTTAATTGTCGAACACTTGGTGGGCAGAGTCATAAGTTGATCGATTTCTTCAATAAGAATTTGATTATATTGCTTTGCACCATAGCAGCAGTCACTGACAACTAAAAGGAAACTTCTAGCACAAAAAAAAAGCAGCTGAATTTCAGATAGTGAACTCACCAAATAGTTGGTGAGCAAGAACTTCAAGTCAGCTTGGAAGAAACCTCCCCCAAGATGTCCATATCTTGGAGAAATAAGAGAGAATCAGATCAAACAGAGAACCACCATGGAAACTATACTACAGTCGCAAAGACGTTCTTCTCAAACTGAAGTATATTGAGGACAACAAATCTAAATGAAAGTTGAATATTATTCATACAAAACAGTCATACAAGACTGGCTTCAAAAGCCATAACATTAACTTAAAAATTAGAATGATACAATATTTGTAGAGAGAAAGAGATGGGGGGGAGAAGCTAGCTGTTGGGCTGAGATCCAACAGCTAGAAAACTAGGTGTTGGAACTCCCAACAATTATAAAACTAGCTGTCCGAACTCTCAACAACTAGAAACACAAAAGAAAAACAAAAAAGGTAAAAACAGAGAAACAGAAGTATTACAAAAACAAGTCCCACGTATACGATATATGCATATGTATATATGTATTCATACAACCACTTAAATACAGTGATGTATATTGAAGCATATATACATACGTATATATAATTGTGCTTACATATAAACTAACAAGAGGGAGTATGAAAAGAAAAAAAAAATGAACATAATCAAAAGGAAAACGAAGTCATACCTTGGATATGAAACACCAGTGAATTCGTCATAATCACTACTATGCCAAGGATTGTGGAAATGATGAAGTTGGACTTTGAGAAGATTAACCCCTTCAAAGCTCTAATGGTTTAAGAACAAAAAAGGAACTCGTCTATTTTGGGTTTTATCTTATATTTTTCATTTCATTTGCCAAAAGACATCAATCATGCATCTTTACTCACTTGCCACATATTAGTTGACACATGTAACTTACTGAGTTTATGACGTGTGACGTCTTGCCAACTCAAACTCACAACTTTTAGTAAAAGAAAATTAGAAAAACAACCAAACTCATCCAAGATGGGTGACTCATTCGAGTCAAACGAGTTTTGGGTGAGCCAGCTGAGTTTTAGTCATCAACAAGTCTCCCTGTTGGGTTGACCTAGTACGGAGCCGAGTCTAGTAGACTTGCCTGAGTCAACGAGTTGACCCGATGAGTTTTCAAACATTGGTTTAACCTGCTGCACCCACAGTTGCCTCCCCAACGTTTCTTCTTATATATGAACCACATGTTTGTTATATATATATATATATATATATATATATATATATATATATATATATATATATATATATATATATATATATATATATATATATATATATATATATATATATAAAACATACATGTGGTTCATTTTTGTAAAATCCCAGTTAAATTTCTATAGAAGGCAATACAAAGCAGTAGCCAAGATGGAGTATCTATGTGGCCTACATATGGGTATACAATCTTTTTTGTTAAGTTTTCGATTAAATTTCTATAGGAGGGCATAAATAATAGTATCCAAAATGTAGTATCCAATGTGACCTCATTCTCCTCTCTCTCTCTCTTTGTTTGTGTGTTTATATATATATATTGAATGGTGACTTTGGATAACCAGAGTTACCCAACTCACTCAAGAGGACCACCCGATCTGTCATCATGGATGGTTGAGAAAAAAAGGAGAAAATGGTGCAAACTAAATCATCTTTTTCTCCTTGTTTTTCTTTCAACCGTCCATCATGATGGATCAAATGACCTAGGTTTGGTGTCTCTTGGTGTCCATTAGTTTTAGAGTCAACGTTCGTTATATATATATGTATATATGTGGCTCAAATCTGCCAGATGGCTAAAAATTGAAAATATGTAGATATATATATATATGTGTGTGTGTGTGTGGCTCAAATTTGCGAGATGGCTAAAAATTGAAAATATGTCACTACAAAACAGTTGTGACGGGGGCATTAACAATAGTTTCTGATGATTTTAGCAGCAGTTTATGATGCTTTCAACAGCATATTATAAATTTTTTAGCCATATGGCAACATCCAGTGTCTGAAATTGGCATTATGGATGGAGAAATGTGACTAAGAGAAATAGGCTGTCTTTTTAAAGCAAGCATGATTTTGTTCTTCTGAAGTAAGAAAAGGTTCTCTTCAGTTTGGAACAATGAACATTCGGAAATATTTCTTTCCTAAAGAGGTCTTTACTCGATCTTAGATATGTAAACTTTGAACTTTCTATGCAGCATTCAATAACTAAGTTGTTTTTAGTGTCTATGTTGTGTCGATCTGAGATAATACCATGTTTTTTTTTTGTTGTATATATCTTGTGGTTTCATGTATGTGGTTTTAACTTTTAAGCTTCTTCATGTGACGGTGATGATTCTATGTTTTCTTTCATATGCGTTCTGTTTTCATATATGGTTCTTACTAAATAATATTAATTCATTATCTAGAATAAGGCTTAAACCTTGGTTTCATTCACATTAATTTATGTGCACAAAGTGGGAGAATCAGCATGTTGGTTTATTGACTTTGTTTATTGGCTTTTAAGGTGAAATGCTCAGAGTACTAATATTTTGCTTCTTTTGTGTTTTCCAACTCTAAAAATAGATAAGAGGTGACACAACCCACTATGATGCTGTTGCTAATTCAGCTGCATCAGGCGTGCTCTCAGCTAATCTGCATTCAGGTCTCACTGAAGCCTGCTTTTGTTCCTGATGCTTTACTGCTTGTGATATAGTTTCACGTTCATCGTCTAACAAAACGGATTACCTGAAACAGAATTTAAATAATGTTTGATAAGGCTGCCTTGTGGTTCTTGGTTGGTTTGTGTGCCATACAAGTGTGAAAATTATGGTCATACCCTATTTAGCGATGTAGCAGTGATGTAAAATTGTGTGACAGTATTTGCTAGTTGATCCTACATAAACTTTGCTTTCAATTTCTTTATGCATCATATCAACTAGCTGTGATTATGCTTTCTTTACCTTTATTTCAACGTATTTTCTAGAAGCCTGGTATTTGTAGTGTTGAATTATATGCCAAGCCAGTGGATGAACTTAAAAAGTTGTTGGTTGCAGGCGTTCCTTGCATATTTGGCGTCCTTACTTGTGACGATATGGACCAGGTGCGGTTATCAATCCCCCAAACAAGACCCCAAAAAAATAGCTTTATTCTGTTTTGATATAGATATTTTATAATGTGTTCAAGATATTCTTTAATGGGGGATGTTTGGGAGTGACACTGTTATTGGTAGTCCTTTGCTTCTTTACTGCTCTACTCACAAAACAAACGACACTTACAGACAACAGTTTCTGAATTGTGGATCATTCTTGGTTAAGCTGTTGGTGAAGAAATCCATTGTCTAGCGGGCTCGCGACTGTTTGTTTGAAAGTGTGAAGCATTTTACTGCATGTTTATAACTAATATAATCTCTCTTTGTAGGCTATAAATCGAGCTGGTGGGAAGTCTGGAAATAAAGGTTCCGAAGCTGCTCTGACAGCTGTAAGTTATATTTATGTCACAAACTTGAGTATTTATAAGGTGAAACCGTATTGTACGAGAGTAAACTCAACTTCTAAATGAATTACGAATCATGCTCATGTTTGAATACTTAATATTTAACTGCTTGTACTAAACACATAAAGGGAAGTCAAATTAAAAATGGTCAACAAGCATTCTTTTGTTATATAACTAAACATGGCAACATTTTTGAAAATTTTCAAGATGAAACAGGTTCGTCCTTGTACAAGCGTGTGTATATGATTGGTACCCTGGAACTAGGAGTCAGAGAAAAGAAAACTGAGCAGCTTGCAGTTCAACTTGTTTCATCTTATCAAGAAAAGTCTCATGACTGAGGGCTTGTTTTCTAATAAAGGAGCTGAACAGAAAAATTGGTTCTTCATTTTATGCAGCTCATACCAGCTCTCGATTTCATGTCATATACAGAAAATGTATGTGTAATACTATATGTGCGAATTGATATATATCGTATATCTATATCATGTGAATCGATTTTATATATTAGAAAGAGACTTATATATTCTTCTTCTTTTCTTTTTCCTTGGGATGACAATGTTGGCAAGAAAATATTGCCTTGTAAAGTGAATGCTGGATGATTTATCTATCCAGAGTACAAGTTGCTTACCATTTTAAGTTTCACTAGTCCTGACGCTAATGTCAGTACTTCAAAGCTTGTATTGTATCTGTACTTTTCATTAAATGGTGCTTTCCATGTAGAAAATGAAGACAGCATTATCTGCATACTATCAAACAAGATGGCCCTGCTTAGCTGATTGCGACGGCTTCCCTGTTTGAGCATCATTTGAAAAAATAAATTCAAAATAAATTTATGCACTTTGCTCAAGGTCTTCCATCTTCAAACAAGGTGGCCTTGTTTTGCTGATTGCGACGGCTTCCCTGTTTGAGCATCATTTGAAAAAATAAATTCAAAATAAATTTATGCACTTTGCTCTAGGTCTTCATTTTTGTTTGCTCTTTTGGTTGCGCATACACACACACATAGAGGGAGAGAGAGCTTGAGCTCTTCATCTTCTTTTGCTCTTTCATTTTGCATATGGAGATAATTTCCCTGTTTGAGAATCATTTAGAAAAATAAATTATGCACTTTGCTCGAGGTCTTCATCTTTGTTTGCACACAGACAAAGCGAGAGAGAACTGAAGGTCTTCATCTTCTTTTGCTCTTTCATTTTGCAGATAGAGATGGCTTCCCTCTTCGAACATCATTTGAAGAAATAGATTTGTGGATTTTGCTCAATGTCCCTCCTCTCTGTAAGCACCTTTCGTTTAGTCGATGGACCTGTTGCCAATGACAAGCAAATGCTCAGAAGCATGTCATCAGGAAAAAGCATAAACGTGCTGGAAGAAGGTTTTCAGACTGGCGAGGGCATTCTGATGTTTTGTTTATCACCTTCCAGGTCCCACGCAGCGAACTTTGATTTTTCTCGAAGATTTCTTATAGTTGTATGAATAAGGCCGTGACATAAATCCTGATTTATTTGACTCGTTCATTTCTCAATAGGATCCCTTTTGTCGTTGTGCTCTAAAATCAACCTAGTCGTGTTGGCTAGGCCATTACTGTCTTCTTTGACAACATGAGATTGCAAAAGCAGCGGGTTGGGTCAGGTAATGCGTGAAGTTTTATTCTGGCCTGACTTAGAACGGCCAAGCATCACAGGGTCTCATCCTTGATGCGACAACTTTCCCGTCATGCCATGCCCAGACGCCTTAGTTGGCAAGCACGGCCACCGACAGGTTTTTTCTCCCTTGATCCGAGAAAACATAATGGAAAAAGCCATAAATTTTCACAGATATGTGAAGATATATCTAAATTTGATTTGAAATAAACGGGAAATCGACTGCCTGAGATGATCAGAAAAGCAACAATATGAGGAAATGGAAAGCAAGGAATAAGTTGTGATTAACAAAATTGACCATCTCACATAGACTTGCATCAAAAATCCCCACCACCCTTCTAAAAGGCTTGCAATTATGATCTAATACGACTCTAATCATAGTTCGTCCAAAGATTTGTCAACTCTTCCAACTCGAACCTCTCAAATCTACTTCTTAACCAGATGTACAAACTCCCAAGGACTCTTTCAAATATGGGCAGTCATAGGTTCCATTCCTGGTGGCAACGCCCGTCCTACAAGCCCGCAATGGGTGTACCTCTTGAAGGACCTGATGGAAAAGCAAGGGTAGTAAAGGATGAAAGGAAAGGATAAAAGAGTTAACTTTGGCATGCTTCCATCTATAATCCACAGGAGTAGTTAACAATTTGCATTTGGATGTTCTTACGAATGCTATTTCTTCTTCTCTTACACTGTTCTTGTGCACTGGTTCTTTTAGTGGGGAGAGAAGGGCATTTGAAGAGAAGAAGATTAGAGGCAAGAATTCGAAGACAATGGAAAGCATTCTACTCAACGCAGTTCCCACTACCAATATGACTCTGTAAATGTGTCAATTGTTATAGAACAGCAACGAACTTGAATAAAGCCCTTAATTTTTTTCCTAGTAAATAGGTTTCGGGAGTGGACTGGGATTCTGGTGGAGCTTTCAAAAACCAAATACGGAGTGGATCCATTTATTTAGAGATTACCCTGATCTTCAATAAATATCGACTGCAAAAGTTTCTAGTACAGAATTGCACATCAGATCCAAATCCTAGTTGTTGCTCGGACTCTGGTTTATTTACGAAACCAAATGATCAGATCAGCATTCGGGTGAGTGATTAGGCAATCCAACCCGTTGACATTCCCATAGGAATGTTATAAACCTAGAATATAGAAGGAGACACAGTCTTCTTCATGAGAGCTTGATCTTGTCTCCAAAAGCCAGTTGGCTTCCATTCTTAGACATGGGAACCAACTTCTTGATGTTTTGGTTGGAGTGTTAATTTCATCTTGAAATTCAATAAGAAGACAGTAAGCTCCATGGTCTGAATTATGTGGCCTCAAGTCTGAATTACATGATACAAGTGCTCCGTCATTCACCTCGAGGGGCAGAGCACAACTGGACGATAAGGTGACTCACACTCAAGAGGTCTGGGGATCGAATCCCGTGGTCGCTATCATGCTCAAGTGTATTACTCGTATGTGCGGTAAACTTTGGCAAGCAGGATACCCGAGTTGAAGAATATAACATAAGTCCACTAAGGCCCCAATCAAGTATAACATAGGTCCACTAAGGCCCCAACCAAACCAGAACTTTAGAGGCATAAGAGTATGGTTTTGGGTTTTGCAATGAAGGTGGCTTTCCCTATGGAAACATTTAAAAAAAACGCGTGCTGTTATTCTTTGCAAGTCGCTTTGTTTATTTAGAAAAAAGCATGATTCTGCAGCCACAAGACTTTCTCTCATGCATTGTAATAGATGAGAGAATGAATATTGGGTTTCTCATAAGCTAGTATTTGGTTGCTGTGAATTAATAGTCACACAAATTAAGCATAACATAATTTTAGGTATCAACCATATTGGATTTTAATATGTGGGTATTTAGAGATTAGGGTTTGACAGATCCCTACCTGATTACTACTGATAGGGGATTTAGATATTTCTGAATGAAGTGGATGCTGATGTTTTTTTCCCTCTTTTGGTGGTATTTGGGAGAAAGGCCAAACATAAAATAGGATTACTCACATTATTAGCTAGCCTAACCCATGCTCAAGCAAATTAGATGAGGGCAAAATTTACATCTTGGCAGCGTTGTGAGAGTAGTCAATTATGCTTAGCAATCTACTAGTCAGTTCAGATCATGATCTGACCGGACATGAGCTCAAGAGACACTCCATTCATGAGAATTCAAAGCAATTGGACAACCCATATTGAGTTTCAGACCAAATCTGAATTCAGTGGCTCGTAAAGTATGTCTGGTTAGCCGCTCAACAAGACTGGATCACATTCAGCCACGTAGACTGCGAACAAGATTTGTTCAATGAGAAAAGATAACAAAATCTTGTTTTAAGGTAAAAAGACAGGAAAAAGAAGAAGAATAGTGATCGGCTCACAGTTTCAGATGAAGCAGGAAACTGTGTGAAAGGAGAGGTAAATAATATGTGGGATATTATGTCTAATCCATTCAAAAAAAAGATTGAGCGCAAAGGAGCAGCCATGGATGCAGGAAAAGAGCAGCAAAATTGGACCAAGAAATTTCTGCTGTACAAAGATGGAGATTCTTCAGATGATGTTTCAAAACGTCTGGTAGTAATCTATGCATAGCAGCAGCCTGTATCGCAGGATTACGTATCTCACACCCATTATCTACCACCAGCCAGCTCAGTAGACAAAAAAAAAAAAAACGAGTAATATTTTCCCACAGAGATATTATTCTCTGGTACCAGCCAACCAGCAGACAAAAGGAAAAGTGATCTGTTCCCACAAAGATGCCTGATCTCTAACAGTTTCCGGACACAGAAATTCTTTAGAGCCCATGATATGAAATCGAGATCTAATGTGAGTTCAAAAAGCATTCTCTTCAAAATTGTTAATCTCTGAATCGACAAACAGATTTAAGAAGAGCCACGATGCACACGTTTTCAGCTTCATTCTTACCTTACTTTTCTCTCTGTGGAGTCTAGGCCCAAGACAGTGGTGTACAACTCATAGTGATGATACTCCAAGTCACTTGGGACCAAATCTGCGCCAGCACAAAAGCACAACCCCACATGCACCTAGAATGATTTTCACACACACACACACACACACACACATACACATACACACACGCTTACACACACACACACACTCTTCAAGAAAAAATTTGGCCTGTCTTTTGGCAAGGAACAATATGTTTCTTGTCTCTGTCAGTCCAATTGGTTGCTCATGGACCATGCAGTTGCAGAAGGGTTGGTCCTTTGGATTCCCCCCCTTCTTCAACACCCGTCTTAATGGTTTTCCTATTTGTGGTGCCACACTTAAAAGTAACTTTGTCTTCTTCCCCAACCAGCAGTGGCACTGACCCCTTTAACCACACTGTCTCTTATATTTATAGCCAACAATCTGCTTCCTGTGAACATGATTGACAGCATCATTGATATCCCACACCACAACCCTGATCAGTTTATTTTATAGAGAGAGAGAGAGTCATTCATACATACTACAATCTAGAGAGAGAAACAGAGAGAGATAGATAGAAATCCATACATACTACAAGCTATGTACCTACATACTCCTTTACAGCCAAGAGGAGGGAGAGGGTATGATGTACTGACATGACATACAGAATGACAATAACAGATTTAAGTATTTAACTCAAGTATCAAAGTCTTTGACTTGATACCCTTTATGTTCTTTTCCTGCTTCCCACTTGCAGTGGCAGGGCTAAAATGCAGATTTACTCAGTTGGGTGAGTGGAAGGAAATCCCACAGGCTCGAGTCTCCTACTTTCCCATCTCTTAGGATTTAGGGTTGCTTTTGGTGTTTGGAGATAAAAGAGTGAGTTCCATAAAACAAGGGGTTTTGGAAAAATTGCAAAACCATTTTTTTCCTGAATGACAAAACTACCCTTGAGAAGATAAAAGTAAATAAACTGCCGTTTACATACTAACTTGGATCCTTCGAACGTCGATCCACTTTGCCCTAGCTGAGCGTCAGACCACTGCCAACAATGAGGTTCGAACTCACGACCAGTCGCTACTGGCCAAAGCCATAGTCAGTTGGGCTAACTGCGATTAAAGTGTCTCTAGGGCCAAAGCCCGTAGTCAGTCGTATATGAAAAGTATTGAAATAATGAAGTGAAACTTTAACTAATTTTCCTTACTTGCCGTTCTAATCTAGCTTAAAAAATTTCTTCGTTTTCATGCATTTCTCTTTTATTCTCCATAATTATAGCTGATTGGAAGAATCAGGATTCAAAAAAATCTCAAAACTCTGCATCACAATGGTATTAGAGCACTATTAATCAGGATTTTAAAAAATCTCAAAACTTTGCATCACAATGGTATTAGAGCACTATCGCGATGCTTATGACACTTAATTTTTACGTTATGATATGTAGTTGTGAGGGCCTCAAATTTTGTTTACATATATATATATATATATATATATATATATATATATATATAGTTGCGAGTGACCAGAGTTTTTCAACCCAACAGCAGAAGGTCGAAGCTTCTAACCAACCCCTCATCTTCCTAAGGTATAGGGTCTGCTTTCCATGTTTCGAGGTGCCTCCCTTACTGCACTTATATGAACCTAATTGTGTAAGGTCTGTTTTTGATGTTTCGAGGTGCCGTCCTTACTGCGCTTAATAAAGTTAGTTGCTTTTGTTGTTTACGAAATCACTAAATATCACTAAGTGGTTAACCTGTTTTGAATCTTTGAATTTAACTTTGGATCAACACAAGTCCTTTCTTGCAAGCTAAATTGCTTGAATGAGCTTTATTTGGTGAGGCAATTCTCAAGTGTCTCTTAGTTCAAGGGGGCAAAACGAGTCCCAAACAATGAGGTTAAAGCAGGACGTATACATTAATGGTCTGAGATTTCCAAGATTTCAACACTAAGGCCTGCCAAGTGCAGTTGGGGAAGGGATGCTTTTTCTTGGCCTGGCCATTGAAAGGAAAAAAAAACCAAAAAAACATAAACAACGTCTACCTACTTTCTTTCACTTCTAGCTATTAAATCAGTGCATAATCCTGACGTCAATATTTTTTTTAATTTTTTTTATTCAATAAAGGCACATCATCATTCTAAAAGTTAGTAACTACAAAACAAATATATGGGCCACCGTTTTTACAGTATTTTTATTATTTATGGACACAATTCAATTTATTGATACACCCTCTACACAAACACGTTTACCAGACTCACGTTATCTTGTCATGCAATTTGCACCGTCCGACTACATATTGTCTCACCACAAAGCGTATATGTGTGTGGGTGCGTGCGTGCATCTTACTACTTATTCTCACTGCAAAACGTGTGTGTGTGCATTGCATGCGTGGACGATAAGACATGCATAAAAGACAACTAGAAAGTTGAATGACTAGGGATGTTAAAGATAAGATTAAATGATTAAATCGGACGTAGTTTTTAGCATATCCAATTTATTGGATGTTTATATGTTTGGATTTGAATTCCAATGAAAAAGTTTAAACTATATCGGGTGAGCGAGAGGGTAAATCCCACCGCTCGAGTGAAGCCCGAAGGCCCCCCCATTTCACCTACCTCCGGGGTTCTGAGCTGCGTCGGTGTCAGTGATAGAACGGAACACCTTTTATCTGGATGTTGCGCCCTACCACCTTAAGACACAGGAACATAGCGCCCACGGGAATCGAACTAGAGACCTGTATTTTTTCAGGCCCCTAACCCGACCAGCTATGCTATGCCCCTTGAGACGAAAAAGTTTAAACTATATCGGAATATGATTTTCAAATTGAAAGTCCGAATATCCAACTTTCATTTCTCACAATCAAAATCTGACATTTAAATATATAACCAAATCCGAACCACATTATAATATGTATCAAAATAAACAGATATTAGATATGAGATATTTATTAATACGTTACGTCCGATTGGGTATTTACTTAAAACAGAATGATGGAGTCATTTTTTAAATTCAAACCCTATCTAATTTCTTAATGGCTATATCAGAACTTTATAACAGTTCTATCAAATATCCAATCTAAATCCGATCCATTAATGTCCCTATGAATGACAATACTTTTATCCACTGTGCACCTCAAATTATGCCGGAGAAATATTTTAATCATATTTAAGGTTGTGACAGTACATTTTTGGGGAAAAAAATCTTCTCTTTTTGACAATGACCAAAATGCCCTCATTAAAATAATATTTTTAAAAAAGATAAAAAATGATTTTGAAAAAAGTGAAAATTTGTAAAACATCCACTTTCTTTACAAAAATTAAAAAAAAAAATGCTCCTACCCTCCTTTGGCGCACTTGTTGCGCGCACGCAACTCGATCTACCATTAATGGTTGAAATAAGCAGAGTGCATGTAATGGCGACGTGACTAAGTAGTTGAGAACTGTGGGACGAGAAGTAATTTTGGAAGAAGAAACAAAAAGGAAGGAAACGCTGAGCATGTAAAGGCTTCTGCATTTGTGAACAAGACATGTGCATTCATGCCTCATTTAAGCAACGACGACTGTAGATATCCAAAAGTTTCGATTCTTTTGACCCATTAAATCTTTTCTCCTCATGGTCACAACAGTACCAGCATCGGAAGCAAGTACCCAAGAAAAGATATTCCATTGAAATGAACATAAATGGAATTAATTTCACAACAGCATACATGGCCTTTATATTGCAGTTCACATATTGGATTTGGTGTTGTGTTAGAGGTTCCCTAGCTTGGGGATGTGACTTAATCAATGAAGACTATTGATATTAAATAGCAACTTCATATAAGTTCATCAATTAGAGAGATGTTATTCCAGTACTTAATGTGCATAGATTATGGGGAGAGCTCATTAATAGGTTAAATTTAATGAGGCACTTAGAGATTTGACCTCTTGATCTGCCAATTTGGACATCACTTATAAAAGCAGTATTACAATTACTTCGAAAAGTGCAAGGAGCGCCGCATTGATCAAATCTTTAGTTAATTAACTTACGGAAATTAAGGCTTTAAATCATGTCAAAACTTTATTCCTTTTTGGCGTGCTGCTTGTTTTAAGACTATGAAGCAGATCTTCTCTCCCAGCATTAAACGTATCTTCTGCCTTTTTGAACATGAGAAAAGTGTATAGAAAGCATATGTTCTTGGCCTTTCCACTAAATAGATTCACCACCACTTTTCCTCCAAGTGCCTTTTCCCCTAACTTTTAGATCCGCCAAATGATTTATGCATCTTATTGAAGTCAATATAGCTCTTTCTTTTCACATTAAAAAGGATAGAGATGAGGTCTATGGGGGCGAATGCCCCATGAATCCGAAATCTGTAACTTTAAATTTACATGTTGGACCTGTGTCAACCTGGGCCCAGTGATATAGGCCTGCCGTATAAGACCCAAGTCACTCCGCCAAGATCAATTGAAAATTTGTTAACTATGTATTTCGTGCTTCATGGAAAATAGTTTGTGGCTTCAACCGTGTTTGTAATGTTTCGTAAATGTCAACTTTCTAGGCAATTCACCAAATATGTCACTCCTTGGCTTCATCACATTGTGTGCCCACATGGGGTTCAGACGAGGAATGTTCCATGTGGGCTTGTGTGTGCAGCTGACCACACACAAAGCCCCACAAGATTTATCTATTTATTTGTCTCCTACCCTTTGCTTATGCACAACAAAAAAGAAGCCTTCACTAACGCGCGCATTTCCACAGGTTAGTAAAGGGCAATTTCGCTGGACATCAGTAAGATTACTCTGGCTGAACAATCTTTACCAACGTTTTCTTTATCCCCGATGTTTGAAAACGTCAGCAAACACTTTCTGTTATTTACCGAACCTTCTTCACTGACATTTACAAATGTCAGTAAAACTTGGTAGTATGTGCTGGCGTCAGTGAAGATTCAACAGCTGCGAGTTCTCTTCGTCGTTAAAGATATGAGGTACACTGACAATTTGTCAAAAGCATCAATAAGCTTTTATTGACATCACCAGTACCGATGTGTTGGCTTTTACTGACGTTTTTTCTTACAGCAGTCAAACCTGTACTTTTTCTGGTGACGCTACATTGGTGCTCCTCATCCATTTGCTAATAACTACACCTCCATCACTTTATTATAGATTTAGAACTCTAAGATCTTTTGGACGAGTTATTCGGAGGCGAAAATTTCTGGCTCCACCGCTGATCCCAAGCAATTGGAGTATGAAACTTTACAGATCTAGAACACGGCAAAATGAATAGATAGGCATACAAGAATAAGTAGTTAGAAAAGCTGGAGAAGGGAATTGGTCGATCTGGAGTTGCAATTCGACCTTTTTCTTTTCATGGCAAGGGAATTCTGAAAGCACTAGAAAGTTGCCATTCAAGAGGTGCATTATTACAATCCGCTATTCTCGTCGTCCTTCGAAGCCACAATAATTTATTTCTCTTTAGCAGAGTAACAGTTGAAAGCTGACAATTGAGTTTGATGGCCGCACATTAATATCTTTTGAACTGAAGTATACATAAATACACGCAAATATAATTCTATACATGTAAGATATAGAAGCATATTAGTGACTATACATATATGGTCTTTGCATTTTTGAGCATTATACAGAGCCATCCTAGATTGTTGGATTATGAAATAACAATAAAATGTTCATGCTTGAATATGTGAAAGTAATCAGCCATTTGAATTCAGGTATATATATGTGTTGTCACATATACTTAGTTAAAGTAATTGTTTATTCTTGTTATTTCACTACAGTTGGGCATTGGGAAGATAATCTTGATTCTTTTTTTAGTGCAAGCAATAGTTCTTGAAGAGGAGGTTACTGTAAGGGATATTCCTAGTTTAACTCACTTTTGAGATAAGTCATAAGTGGGTTCCATCCCACTTTCTATGTGCAAGCTTTAGAATCAGTTCTCTTGGTAAAATAATAATAATAATGATAATAATAATAATAATAATTGGCATCTTATATTCTTATTGAATACACAGCACTCTTACTAGACAAGGGGAGAGTAGATATTCAGCATTTATGGTTGTGAAGGATCATAAAAGAGAAACAGTCTTAAGTACAAGTGAGAAAATCAATTCCCCCCTTTTTTTCAAGTATAATATTTCTGTCATATGTGTTGTACAATGTCAAGGTATTCAATGTAAAAGCCCATAAACATGAAGAATGCCACGACACTGTAGCTTTCCCATGGTTTTTAGATTTCATCACCATGAAATCTGTATGTTTTCCTCGGACCTTGTGTCACAGAGACGCGGCATTTGCGGCCCATGTCTTGAGTGACATGTGTCGATGACGCCACGGCACGTGAACTTGCATGGCTCTGCTCTGACACCTATGGGCTTTATTTAATATTTTAATTAATAATTTCAATAATTACTTGGCATAAAATTTTATTCACTCTGCTATGTCTTGGAAGTTTTTTTCTTGAAGTCAGATGTTGAGCTCAAGCAATTCATCAGCTTGTTCTCTACCTATATATATATGAAGGATACTGCTTGATGTATCCATCCAAATCATGTGCTCATGAATCCCTTTTTTCATGTTGTAAACAGGAAGCCCTAACCCCCCTACTCTAAGACAAAGGAGAAAAATATGAAGATCACTATTTCTTTTGCTTTATTTTTCAACTCAAGTTGGCTGAATTTGAAAGTTTCAGGCATCAATAATGCTCTACAACAGTTTATTTGAAGAAAGAATTTCATTGCCAATAACAGTCATATTGCTTCCAGCTTTGTGCATCTGCATAATTTTGCAAACGCCAGGACAACATGGTCCGGCCCCACTCGACGACTTAGTAGAAATTTCATTAACTCTGTAGCAATATTGACAATGAGACTGAAGCCAGCAGAACAAGTTCTGCAGAGCCCAGGTCCTAAGGGAATCGATGAAGCTACCCACCTTATTAATTGTGTATCATTTGCTTTCTCATTTATTGAAGAAGGTCAAGAATTATGCATCAAGTGCATTCTAGCGACACAATCTAGTAGGGATCTGCCTAACTCCAACTAGCATATTGAAAATAAATTGGAGAAATAAAGAAAACTGCATGCAAGGGACTCCACTTACAAAGGTAGGCAGATTAGATTAAGACCTTTAGGTGGAAATTAAGGAGTGGACAGTTTGGTACCCAGAATGCAACTATTCACCTGAACTATAAAGGTCTGCCTAACTCCAACTTGCTGGAAATGAGAAAATGAGAGACCTATCTACTCTGCGCAGAGGCGGAGGCAGGTGTAGGCATGATGTGGGCAATTGCCTACACAGGCTCCTTATTTTCATATTGAAACTTCATATCATTTTTTTTTTTGGTTTACGTATAGGTGCACTTTAAAAATTTAAATTTTTTTGCTCTGCCCCTGCTTCGGTGTCATCTATACAATCGCGGCCGATGCCGGAGAACTTTATAGGCAACCTCCATGACCCTGGCTTCTTGCTTCACCTTGGTGAAGAGGGAGAAGATACCCATGGATACTAGAGATGAAGTTTGGCCCGGCCTAGGTGATCTTGAGTGAGCAGATACTATTAATTTGGGCTGGTCCAACCAATAAGTTAGAGTATATATTCCAACTGCAACTGTCACACCTGATTTTTAGGTGCAAACACGAGTCCCATACACTTGGATAAGCGATAAGGTCCAAGGAGGTCCAGAGTTCGATACTTGAAGTGCATCTCTTACCAATCACCAAGTAAGCCTATAGTGGGCCAGAGTTCCATACTTGAAGCTACTTCACTTGGGCAATGGTGGAGTTAGGTATGAGCTTGTATGGGCAATCGCCCACACACAGTGGTGAAGCCAGAACAATTTTATGGAGGGGGCGTCTTTCACATATTTTCATATCAGAAGGGGCACTCATGTACATAACAAACTAAATATTGGAATGTTAATTGTAATTAAGAAACCTTGAAGGGCCAGCCCATATGTGGCTCCGCCCCTGCCCACACAGGCCCACATAATATTTATAATTTGCATATTAGTTCCTCCACATAATTTACCTTGTCATATATTGATGCTCGTCAAATCTATGATTTCTTATCATCGTAGCCATAAATTTTGGCTCCCAATTGGATTGGCATCCTAATCATATATATATATATATATATATATATATATATATATATATATATATATATATATATATATATATATATATATATATATATATATATATATAGAGAGAGAGAGAGAGAGAGAGAGAGAGAGAGAGAGAGAGAGAGAAAGGAACAGTACCCTAGAGATCAGATTACCCGTTTATGAAGAGATAGTGACTAAGATGTGGAGGATGTCAGCAGAAGCAGAAAAGGAGAATTTTACTGGTGATGATGAAGGAGGAGGAGGAGAAGTCGCCAGCAAGACGTTGGTTGTGTAATGGGAAGGGAATTGCTTTGTCCAGCCGCAACAACGCACTTGACAGCCCCGTACTTCCCCCCTCCATGTGCACCAGACATTGACACGTGGGTGCTTCAACTTCCACTCTCCTTCAACCATTCCATTGTCAAAATTTGAATAATTCCCATGGGCCCCATTCTCTTTCTCTCTCTTTATATATATATATATAATATATATATATATATATAGAGAGAGAGAGAGAGAGTGAGTGAATGAGCATGTGAGTGAATAATGATTCCTATCTAAAGCAGATGGATGATTGAAAAAAAAAAACTTTAATACTAGACTATTAAAATACCCATCATCCTTTTTTCTTGATTTTATCTTAATCATCTGTCATAATCCATCTGATCTGATGCCTCTAATTAGATAGCTAGACGACTCTTAAAAGCCATACTCACCATTCAATATATATATATATATATATATATATATATATATATATATATATATCCTTTTCTGTATTTTACTTTTGGGAAACTGGCCCGGCTGAGAGACTTCCTTGTTAGTTGGAGGTATAATAATTCTCCCTTCCCTCAATCCTAGTTTGTATCTCCTTATGCAAGAGCAAAGTGTCTAAGATTTGAACCATGCTTTGACTAGGCCCAATTATATATCAGGCACCTGTTGGAGCAGTTGCTGGAATTGTGCTAGTTAGGATCCTTTTATTGAAAATGTAAGTTATAGTTTTACCTAATGTGACATCACGACAACTGCGTTTATTTATTTTTCATTTTGGTTGAATTTGATTATTTAATGAAAAGAGTGATACAATTTAATGGAAGACACATAGGGACGTGACATAATGACAATTATATCGGTCTCTCTTATCGAATGTTTGCTGTTAGGGATTGAATGTTGAAAGAAATAGATTCAAATTTCTAACTTTGACAAGATGAATATATATATATATATAAAATGTGTGTTACAATCATCTTAACGTGGAATCTAGTTGTATTTGTTCATTTTTTCTCATATTTTGTCTAAGGTCCACTCTAGACAAATAATTAGACCTTGAATTGCTAGAATCCAACTTGCTTGAAACTTGTTTTAGTGGTCAAAGCTAGAAAAGTTTGAGTCAATTGATACATAGAAAACTCATGCTGAACACATCCATACCTTTAGTTTAAGCAGAACCTAAGCAGACCATTAATAATATTGGGCAAATATTTCTGAACAATCTCTATGTTGTCATTTCAAAGATGGTTTGATAAAAATGTTCCAGAATGTGGTCCGTCAAAAAAGCATTCAAACTTGTTAAATGTACTCAATATGGACTAATTTTTGTCGTTGTCTTTCTTCACACTTATATCATTTAGTTTAAAATCAAGACATAATTCATACCTTATTTTTGGGCTTAATTTGCCTGACTAGACACTATTTTTCACATTTTTCTAGAAAAAATAGTTATGAAAATTAATATGGTCTTCACGATTAAAAAAACCTATATAATTGATATAAAAACCAACATGCTTTCTGGATATATAAGACGAGTTTTTTTTTTAAACAAATAGTATATTGTTTAAAGTAAAATGTTGTAACATCTTACTTGCTCATTATTTTTTTTAATATAAATACATTTTGTTTTGTATGTAAAATAATATCACATCCATCATGTATATTAGACAAAAGAATAAGTGAAATTGTTAAAATTAATGGAGGACATGCATGTAAGGCTAGTCCAAAAATATGTATACATATGTGTGTGTGGCTTGACCAGTCTGACATCACAGATGGACGACGGCATTCAACAGTCGCAGAAAAAGCCAAAGCAGATCTGTCTACCTGGTTGGCTCAAGCGCGAACACACACACGCTCACGTTTCGAGACTTGGACCTTCAAAGCCAAAAATGCTTTCCACACAAACTTAATGTGCAGCACACCACTGACTAGAAGTTCAATTTTGGTTTTCAGAGGAAACTTCTGTTACATTCGTAGACAGACGCACTAAGAGAGAGAGAGAGAGAGAGAGAGAGAGAGAGAGAGAGAGAGAGAGAACATGGAGTAGATCACTTAGAGAAGACAGAATTTTGCTTCAACATCACTCATTTCTTTGAAGACAACAGCAGATCGAAATTTTCATGATAGCCTAACAATGGCTTAATTAAGAAGTATTGAGCTGTTTTAAGCTTATATATATATATATATATATATATATATATATATATATATATATATATATATATATATATATATATATATATGTTCAAATCAGCCAGCTGACGAATGGTTAAACATTTAAATCTGTAACTAAAAGTAACTTGAAACCATGACTAAAAACACTAATATCAATGCAGCATCATAAATAGTTGCTAATATTTTGTGGTTAAAGACTTTTAGTTAGTAAGAGATTTTAATATATATAACCAAATCTATCAGATGCAGCAGGATGACTGAAAATAAAATAAAAAAATCTCTGAAAATGCCTCGAAACAATTGCTAAAGCATCAAAAACTCTCAATGCACTATAAACTATTGTTAATACTTTATAACAACTGTTTTCTAGTCGTAGAGTTTTAAGTTTTTACGACCTGGCAACATCCGGCAAATTAAAATCTTATATATATATATATATATGAGACACGCAAGTGCTCCTACTTGGAACCGTCTCCTTCCCTTGTCAGGACTTATAAGATTCCTCTCCATTAGGAGCATTCAAACGGTTTCTAATAAGGCACTCCCTGTTCAAATCACATGTTTCTCGAGGCAGAGACAAATTTTCTCCGGCATGTGATAAACTTGCCGTCCCTCGTCAAGTGTTTGACGAACCCTTAGATCCAAAGCTTCTTTAATTTCTCCTTGATTGTAGCCTTATTTTCTTCCTTTATTCCACTGTTCTTGTCTAGTTCATGTCGACGGATTGCCTCCCTCAGAAGATTCCAAGTACGTGACAAACATTTCTCTGACCAATTCTTGTGCCTGAAGCAACAATGATGGGACCTTAGTCCACTTACGGGTCGTTTAGCTAATAGAACATTAACATATCGTTAGCAAATTTATGGATAGTGATTCATGAGTTTGCTTCCAAAATGGGGTATGTCTATAGAAAGGTGCGTTACAATTCCATTAGTCAAACGACCCCTTTGAAAGTGTTTGATTTTGCCTTAAGGGGCATAGCGTAGCTGGTCGGGTTAGGGGCCTGTATTAAGGCAGATCTCTAGTTCGATTCTCGTGGGCGTTATGTTATTGTGTCTTAAGGTGGTAGGGTGCGACATCCAAGTTGAAGAGTGCACTATTGTTATCGCTGACACTGACGCAGCTCAGGACCCTGCAGGCAGGGGGAATGGGGGGGCCTTCGGGCTTTTTTCGAGCGGTGGGATTAATACATCGCGCTCACTCGAGAGTGTTTGATTTTAGTTCTTGAGAACACCAAGAACTTGATCTTTATTTTTATAATTTGGCATGAAATGGCAAGGAATCTCATAAGTGAGATTTTGAGTGAGTGTTTAGAGAATCTTCTTCTGCTTGAAGAAGTGATTTATCGACAAAATGAGTTGTTCATTACATTAAAGTGGACACATACTCGGGAATTTCTCTATTCAATCCTTTTTCCTTCTAATTTTCTTAGTACGCATCTTCTCTTTATTTTCGGAGTCTAACACCGGCTAAAAAGAGGTCTTGTTCGACTCATGCACTCCTCGGTGTTCCAAAAAGTGTGCATGGCATGCTCGTGTCCCACGTTTGATTCATCTTTTGATCCGTGGGGCATGTTCGCGATTCAAACACCTTCTTCAAGTTAGCTTTTTTTTTTTTTTTTTTTCAAAGTGTCTAGAACCACTTAGTTGGAATGCTTTTCAAGATGTAGACCCTAGGCGAACTCCAATATCCTCTTGCATCTTGAGGCATTTTAAGAAGAATGCAGTTAGTGGGTTTTTCTCTTTGTCATTCAAAAGGCTATGGACAGTCAAAAGAACAAGAGAGAAAAAGAAATGAAGACGCTTTTATGGAGATATTGGGTGGTCAAATTTAAGGTTGAATGTTTTCTATACAAGAAGAGAAAGTAAAGAAGAGATGTGAGAACATTTATGTGCACAAAGTCAGTAGTTGGCTGCATATAAATGGATCGCAAACACTTAATGAGGCTTTTCAATTCATCATTGGTTGTGATTCACTCTAACTGGGTCAAGGTGTGATCTGCCTTTAGAAAGCCAGTGACGACCGAACCTTTTTATCAGAATGATGCATGGAATCGAGTCCGATGACTGAATGAGTAGCTTGGTTACTTGAGATTAAAAACAAAAAAATTTGTACTGTAAATTTTCGAAAACCCCATAAATCAAAAGTTGTATTCAGACTTTCTTGCTTTCGAAAGCGACCGTGTATCGTCCGTATCGGATGGTTTGAACGCGACCGATTTCCCAGTTTATTAGGGGTCCATATGGAACAGAGAACTCTCTCTTTCTCTCTCTCTCTCTCTACACACACACACACACACACACACACACACACATATATATATATATATATATATATATATATATATATATATATATATATATAGATTAAGTTGATAATATAAAAGTAAATTTATTTTTTCAAGAGTCTGAAATACTCTTAAGGAGACAAAAAAATTTGTTTAAGGAAAAAAACATTAATTTGTTTCACTCTATGTCAATTCTCCTTGAAGGGTATTTTGGACTCTTAAAAAATAATTAGTTTGCATATTTGCAACTTAACCTTCATCACTTAATCATATTAAAGTCAATAGACCATATGATTCATATGAAGGTCTAATACTTATATATTTAAAATAATTAGTTTGCATATATAGTCTTCAAATATTTAAAAAAGTAGTTAAAATCGACATGTGGACGAAATCAAATTGGTTTGTCATTGATTCATTTTAAATTGGCCGCTAACTTTGTAGGGAAAGGAGTATTGGACCTTTTGACCATGTTTTTGCTTGCTTCTAGAGAGGGCAGTGGAGACCCCGTAAAAAATTAACGATCATGATGCACATAGAGGGTTGGTGCATGGCCAGTGGTCAATAGGCAGCTAGTCAACTGTAAAACCAGTTCATACAATGTTGTTGTCGCATTTAATTTTTTTCAACTGTTTATCTTGTTGTAGTCAACATGATTTTATTTAAATTATCGTAAAACTAATCCTATAATTGTGTTGTGCTCGATTTTTTGTTTGACTGCTTATTGCTTCTTGGTAGCTGTCTTTTTACCATCAAACCAATCCATTAGGATTTTACTTCACTGTATCGTAAAATGAATCCTACAACTGCATTATCACTTTTTTTTTGTTTATCGTAAAATGAATCCTACAACTGCATTATCACTTTTTTTTTGTTTATGTTTACGTCCTTGTAAACACTCAATTTTATTTTAGCGTATCATCGTAAATCAAATTCTACGTAGCGTTATCGCAATCTTTTTTTTGTCTAACCGCGAACGCAATGCTCTTTTGATCTATATTAAATACCAACATAGCCTTGGACCCTAAAAAGGTCGAAAAACAAGAAAGGCTCCTGTGTTTGATAATGATCAGAAGTAATCTAATCTAAGATAAGCTCAAAGGCGGAGCCATTGGTTTTAGATGGAAAAAGTTAAAAAATTTTCCATTGGCGGAAAAATTTATTGAGGCCCTCCCCATACGCAACCAGCTTCGACCTCACGGCACGGACCATTCATTGTCATTTTTGTTATTTCGTGACATCCCGTCAACTTGATGGCCTTTGCAAGTTGCTGCTACCGAGCGCTTGTGGTCACCTTTTAAAGGCGGTACTGACTTTTATGAGTCGCCTCCATCAGATGGGTAGAACCCTGTGTGGGTGGGCTCCTTCCTGCAAAAAAACTGCTTTAAAGAGCCCCCCACACACAAGTCCACATTTTTGAAAAATATGTTTGGTTGGCAAAAATTCATCATCCAAATGCTTTGGGACAAGATCTCCACGGATTTTTTTTTATTTGGACAAAGCCTACAACGGAAAGGGAAAGGAGAAAAGTGGGGGGAAAGGATGCACAAACAAACAAAGAAAAACGTTTTCGTTTCCAGGACTTGCTTTTGTTTACAATTTCAAAATGGGGACCAACTTTTTGGTTTTTTTCTTTACAGTAGACCTTCCCTTGGAAGCCCGGAATAACAACATATCTATGTATGTAACCCGGACATGGTACTACTCATTTTGGGAATATCTAGTGCCAAAGTCACTGAACGGGCAAGTCGTGAATCCGTAACCTAAATCCACTTTATAATGCATTTTATCAGTTGAGTTACCCACAAGCATTTTACCAAAAGTTTCTACCATATCAATCTACTCTTCTGTGATTTATATTGTAGCGTTTTTATGAAACTTGTACAGTAAAAACTTTGAGGAGTTGTTTGGCAGTAAGAACACTCTAAAAGTATTTCATGAATCTTTATAAAGATTCACATAGATTTATGAAACACTAAAACTAATGTTTCATGAATAATCTTTAGGGCAGGTTCATGTCAGTATTACCTCTTATCACTAAATTGCATTCTCACCGCTTTGGCTGAGGAGAAATTTACTTTGGGGTCTTGTTTTACAAGTGTTAAACTTTTGATCAGAAAAAAATCAAAAAGTAGTCATTGTTTTAGAATTATAACATCAAGACAGGCCCAAAGAAGAAAATATATCAAAAGGAAAGGGGGCAGAAAGAGAGAGAGAGAGGTGTTCAAGGAAGAAAACCTTTGGTGGAGTCCCTTTCATGTATTGAACTTCGAACATTTATTCTCCCCCCCTTACGTATTTGAATTTGCAATTAGAACAAGTGGTTTAGCACTCAACGCATCCCACCCTGAAAAAAAAATGAAGAAAAAGGAAAAAGGGAAAGGAAAAGAGGCGGATGTTAGGTTTACTTCTTTGTTTTTTTATTGTTTGTGGTCAAAGAATGCGTTTTGAATCACACATCAATCATGAACCGAGTTCACGATTTCTTGTGGTCCTGTTCTTCCTCTGTATTTTTTTTTCACGAAAAAGTTTTCCCACTCCAATTTGGGGCATTGGCCATCACATGAATCATATCCCAAGATCTTTTGCTTCTAACTGCGAAATTGTTTGGCACCCATGAAATCGATCGACGCACAACAAGGTTGATTAAGACCCCATTTTCTCCCTCTGGGGATAAGGTTTTTAATGAAGTCATGCTCCACAAGGAAGTGCGACCGAGTTCATGAACTCCAGGATCTTCATGCAGAGTATAAACATAAAAAGAAATAATGATAATAATAAACATAGATTTTGGATATTTTTGGGGTTTTATGAACTGGGGATGCATGTTTCTCTGCATATTTTGTTCCAAAATAAACCGAAGAACAAAAGAAGTATGTTTTCTTTATTAATTATATATTATTCATAGTTTATAGATCTATACATGCCTTCATATACAGACATCTCCACTAGAAAACAACAACAATAAAACTTTTCTAAGGCCTGTTATCAAAGGAGATATTCCGGCAAAGAGATGCTGTGAAACCCTAAATCTCTAAGGTGTTCTTACAAGTAATAATGGAGTTTGAACAAGCAGGTGGCCCAACAAACTGCACTTCTTTGAAAGATGCATGATGTCTCTTCACGTTGCGTGCACGACTCATATGTCAAAGACATTCCCTTCGAGTTTATCGGTCAAAATTTTCTTAACCATAGAGATGATTGCATCGTCAAAATCCATTAGAGGAGGAATTCTTTTTCAAAACAACGATCGTCATCTTCATCGTCCACCAACTCTCCCTTCCGCGAGCGAGAGTGAAAGAATTTGCAGCAAAAGCGAACAAGAGATCTCACTTTTTCCGCTTTCTTTCTCCCTTCAAATTCGCCTGGTTCTTGTTGGCTTCCTCCATGCATCTTTTCTGAAACACCCAACGAACCAAACTCGAGAGAAAGTTGAGAAACTCCAAGTTTGTACACAAATCAAGTTGTGGGTATCACGCAGAAGCTTTTTCCCATTGATGTTTGGTGCTTTTATTATTCACCAGTGGAGAAGATGCCTCGGCAAATTGCAGTGTGTTCCTACGTATTTCTTTCTTCCTCTTCTGCGCAAGTGTACCAGACAGAGACTTTATTCTCTGTTTTATCTCAATGATCGATCACATATTTCACACGCTTAGCTTTAGAAGGAATAACCGAATATATATGCAATCGCAAGTGATCAGACTATAAGGATCTAATCTGATTTTCATATATTTGCTGATGATACTTACACTTTCAGTATGGGTATTTGGGCTCATAATCTGGATCAGATATCAGGTTCTGGTTGTAATTAACTAATCGAATTAGATGTTTAGAATTGATTAACTTTTTGAGTTTAAATTCTATCTGTCTATGTTTCTGTCTAGGGCTCTGGAGAGTTTGTGTGGGACTTCTACTGTAGATTTTCTACTTTAGCTATTAAGAAGTAATAATTTATTTGAAACATGAATGAATGGAGGCTTAAGAATTTGGTTTCCTTTTTCATTGTTCATGCATGTAGTGCTGTTTTGGAATGGGAACCTACTTTACATCTCAATCACAAAAAAAAATATATATATATTTGCAGATTTAATTACTAAAGTATTCAAAAAATCAGAAAAAAGGTTTAAAAAATAGATCAAGTGAATAAATGAGTAGAGCAACATGGTTCTAATTATAAGGAAAAAACTTAAAGAGGTGAGCTTCTGTTCTTGTCTGAATTCAAATCAATATTTGGTTTAATTAGATGTTAAAAAATATATTAATGGTGGATATTATAGAATACAGATCTTCAGTAGCGCTCATCTAGTGTCACTAAAAACATTTAGTGGGGAAAACAATGTGCCATAGAATATGCTAGTAAAAACCAAAGCTCTCTTTACTTTCACAAGCTATAAGTGCAGACCTTTTATAGCCAAGACAATGTGCCACTAAAGCCTTTTGAAATTGATTGGCGGCAAATGTTTTCTATAAATCTGTTTTAATTTTTAGGACAAATTCATGAAACACTCACAAAGTGTATCAAACAACCACTGACACCCAAAATGTTTAAGTGCCCATTTTCTTATGTGTGGCTACTAAAGCACATTATTGAAGTGGCTTTCAGTAGCATGTCTAGAACAAGTGAATTATTGGTTATTTTTGAATAAAAATAAAAAGTAAAAATGAATAAAAAAAAATAAATAAAAATAAAAAATAAAAAAGAGAAAGAAGATTGGAATCTGTCCAAGCATCTCATGGAGAAGGATAACTTGCAACAGTTTGCCGAGTTGACTGCACGTTACAAATTCAAAAATGTACGAAGAGGCATCTTTTCTTGCAAGTTCAAACACGAATTTGTTCTCAAGTGGACAAGGGAATAATAATAAGTAATGCCATCATCCGGAGGCCCCTTAGATTAGAAGCATTTCCGATAAGTTACGCTACTCCGGTCGAGCACCGGAGCACGGGGGTGGCGACTCGGTCTCCCAACCCAAGCAGTTGACTCGGTTTTTGAGTACTTGTTTTGTCGACATGAATCGTATCGCCCTTCCATGAGACAAAGCGGGACCGACAAGGGTCTTCCAAAATATCAGCCGGCAGAGTGATTCTGTCAGCCAAATTTGCTTGATTTGTCCGCTTTGACCTATATCAGCCTCTTCTTATAATAAAATTATTAAAAAAATATTTTTTCAGAATTTTAATAAAAATATTTGAAAGTACATGTGCATGCACAAAACCGATACGACTCCAATACCGATACACACCCACAAGATATCAAATGACTATATCATTAAGATCAAGATCCTAATGTCGCAAATAACTGTATATCTAAAATTTTGGCTTAAATAAAATAAACAGGTATGTGTAATAAACTAACTCCTGAACCGGTAGTTGTGAATATTTAAAAATATTGTTGTAAATTGCTCAAAAAGGAGGGGAAAATCACTAACATATGGGCCCTTATTGAGCTTTCATGTGAACTATATGTGCTGGCCAACACAAACGCCTGACTTTTGCTTTTTTATTTTCTTTTTTTAATGCCAATTGCCAAATCCCCAAACCCTATGTGATCTTAGGTTTAACTAGCAGATCCGGTCCCTCCATTCCCCCACACACTCTGATCCGCGCCTCAGATCTGACTCTAGATTCTGGTACTCAGTCAAGTTTCAGAGTCCTATTCTCATCTAGACATGGGTCCACCCAGATCCAGATCTAGGCCCGTCTTACTCTACCCCCCCTCTAGGACTGCCAATATTTGGATCATAGTGACATTAACACCATCTTTTCTTAAAAGTATACATAAATACCAGGATTTTATATATAGCCTTAAAAGAAGTGCTAAGTTTTGATTTTTTTTTTTTTTTTTTTTTTGGTAAGAGTAAACAAGAAAATGGGTAGGTGTAATTTTTTTTAAACTTTTCTCGGTGTCCCTGCTGGGGATTTGAGCCCGTTTACCGATAGCCTTCGGACGTGGGCCCATGTGATTGGTCCGGCAACCTTATCCAGTTCAATTCGTCGGATTCGAGACTTGGAGAACGTTTAATCCTGTACTAGGGTTCCGCGCCTAAGATCCATATCCAAATCCAGAAACCATTGTGGGAACCAGTAAAACTCAGGAACGGTGACTTGGCCCGAAACCCAAGCATGGGCGCCGGATATGGGTCCCGATCAGACTATGTCACCCATACCCGATCCACTCTTATTTTGTGGCACACATGATATGTCACTGTTGACCTTCATGTATGCACGCCTCTATGTTTGCCGTTACGGTACTTGCATGCATGCATCTTTCTCAACATGTGGAAGCGATGCCGTCCCCATAAGCGCGGAATGAGAGTCCACATCCACTTCCTAATTGCTGGGCTTAGTTCGACAATGACTTTAGGTTCTTGGTTTGATGAATCCCAACTTGTCTTTTAGTTGCTTCGGCTTGCCCATAAGTCGAGTTTGAGTTAGGTGAGTTGAACTGGTTTAAACTCAACTCGGCTTGTTTGTTTCCTTTTTGTTAATCTTTAGGGCCATGTCGATGAATCTTTATAGATTTCAAAACATTTTTTGTGGTTTTCATTTCCAAATGAAGAACAAAATATATATGAACAAACTCATAAAATGAGGCGAGTTTAATCGAGTTGAGCCTTCCAAATAAATGTTGACTCGAGCTCAAGCTGAGCAATATCTTACTTGAGCAGAGCTCTCCTGTTGTACATAGGGGCATAAATAGGTCACATATGCGTCTTGGATCTCAATCATTTTGAAACTTTGGATTTACATGTTGGATTTAGACGGACTTAGTTTTAATTATATGGGGCAGCTTCACGAGACCCGAACTGCTGCTCCAAAGCCGATTGAAAATTTGTAAATTATATATTTAGTGCCCCACAAAAAAAAATTCTAGCTCTACCCCTAATTATACACTCCAAACTACATCATATTTTAAATATAAAATTAATGAAATGCCCTTTAAAAGCGTGGAGAAGAAGTTTGCTAGGGCCGTCCTTCCAAGAACTCCCAATTGGATCCGAGACCAGTTACTGATCCGAGATGATCTGACACCGGATCCAAATCCATTCAGTTAAAATCCATAGCCGTCAACCACATCAGACGTCGTCCTCATGCATATGCGTGGGGCCCGCACCGCCCCAAAGTTGAATTCCCCTCTCCACTTTCCCTACGTCCAATAATACACCACTCTAAAAACACATTTAGCCTTCTAAATAATTTGCCGACGTGACCGTTTCCCATTGGCCGAAATGATTTCAGGCTCGTTCATTTTATTTAATTTCTCAGTTCTTTGTTTTCTCCATTTTTTAATTATTTATTAATGCATGCTCGAATCTCTCTCCCTTTATCTTTTTCGAAGAATTAGGGTTAGAGCGGTAATGCTTGGCTTTGAAGCTGCTTAGTGCAGAATATAATAATAAATTATTATGTAAATAAATATATTATAGTTCCTAGGGCTTCACTGTTTACGAGAGTGATGGCCACACTCATGTGGTTCGAATAATAACTCCTTCATAAAAAACTCAAGAAAATTACGCATTTCTTGAAATCGCAAAATTGTCCTCCGGAAGTTCAAGAGCGTTTGGGTACTTGAGAATTGCGGAATCCCATGCAGTGGAATCTACATTCCCCCACGCTGTACATGGGAAAATTTGAGGGGAATCACGGTCCCGTAACTCGAATTTTCTTTCAAAAGGATGCCCTTCTCGGAAATGGAGGTCGCTTTCGACAAAGAAAATAATTCCTACGTTTCTTCCTCCGGCTGCCAAGCGAGTCCAAATACGTTAAGTTTCTTGTATTTCTAGAAAAGGCCTTGGGCTTTCGCAACACGCAAATGGACCCAAGTATCATGATCATTGAATTTTTCAATTGTGTGGATCATTTTTCTCGCAGATTCTCATGGTTCTGATATCGCCGTCACGGCGCTATGCCTTCAAAACTTGAATTCAACTATATAGGGCTAGAGGCTACGAATACGATGTCGAAAACACGTCCTTTTCTACGCTTTTGGTCAATAGGAAAGAAATTGTGTGTTGTAGCCTTGTAGGAAGGATACAAGAAGAACACGCAATTCCACCCAGTCCAAACACGGTTCTAGGAAAAAAACAAGGGAAATCAATCACAGGTAAATAATGAAAGGGCAATGTTGTCATTTGGGGTTCGAGCACAATAGACGTTCTATATTATATTTTGAATTTGGGTAAGTGAAAAAAAGGATCCACTCTTTTAGAAACCCTAATCCGACCCACGTGTGCCGACACGTGGCGCGCATCCCGACGTCTATGTCGTTGCATAAATAAGTGCGACCCACACGACGAATATCGCGAAAAGCATATTAAAAAAAAAAGGGAAAACATTTACACATGAAGCGCATTATGAAAGCCAATGGTTATCGAGAACGAGACCGACGGCGTCAAGGCGGCGACCCGCCGTCAACGGCGAATTACGGTTGTACCCTTGCCATGCATTTTCCCCCTTTATTAATCGATGGGAGGGAAGGAAGGAAGGCAAACGGCCAACAGGAAACGCCTCCAACGGCGTTTAACCGCGGTTGACGGCGTTGGTCCTGATTTCGAGACGAGGCATAACGGCCGTCGTACTCCGCTTCGGCCCGTCCGGCGCAGCCTCCTCCAGCTGGTGACGCGGCCGTCGCCATCCCGTTGACAGGCGTACGAAATTACCAAAATCTTCCATTCTCCTCAGTCAATGACGCAAAAGTACCTTCGGTTTTTCTGTTGACTTTTCTGATCACGACAAAGAGCTTTCTAGTGAGGTCAAAATTTTCGCCACCACCCAAAAAAAAGGTCAGACGCCACTGGTTTTTGTATGCCCGCACAAGGGCATTTTCGACATTTCAGAAAATAAAAAAAATTATTCACCCGCTTTTGGAGGCTTTCACCACTCGGTTTCTGAAAATAAAACCGAAATAAATAACGTTAATAAAATAAAAATAACTGAGATAAATTCGTTTTTGGATAAATGAATGTCACGTAAATGTTCATTTATAACGTCCCAATGAACAGTAAATGGATACCAGACTTTTTAGTAGCATGACTTTTTGAAAACATCCTGATTTTGTTGTGTACGTCCAAAAAAATAGGATGCCTTAAAAATATCGCTGATTTGGTTGTGTACGTTAAATACTTTTGTTACTGCTGTGAAATGACTAACCACCCTTCACCACGATGACTCAGCCAAGGATGGGTATTTTGGCTAAGGGTTCTGCACGATTACCAGAACGCCCCGACAGCTCTCAACAATGACATTGTGCTAGGACATGTGGTGAACCGGGTCAGTTGAATAGAAACTAGGAACAAGAAGTTTGTTCCGGTTAAAAAATAATTAGAAACATAAGTAATTTGCACAAATAAAAGCAAGATTAGATCTAAATTTGTCAAGATTGGCGCAGCAGCGGCTCCGGCACCGGCGGCGGTGCCAGCAACGACAAAGCTGAGGCTCTGGGCGACTTGGTCGGTTTGGATCTTCAGGCTCGCCATGGCTCATTGTGGTCACGACCCACTGACTGCATTGGACCCTTGAGGTGAACCGAGGGGCACTTCAGTCATTTTAAGAATGTTAGGGGTAAAAACCGAAAAAACTACCGTCGATATGGCGACGGCGTCGTGGGAACCACGGGAAGAAAAACGAAGGGCGTTTTGGGCACAAAATTTGGAGGACATTTTCGACCTTGACCGAGTAAATGGACGGGGGCCGACAAGCCGGCGTTGTTATTGGCAGGGGAGGAGTGAAGGCGGGCGACCCAACCGGTACGTCGTCTCGTCGCGGATCCGCTAACGGTAGATCCGATCCAATTACATCATCCATGATCCATCAATCTCGTGGAGTAGAACATTTTCGGGTTCGGATCTGATTGGAGGCATTCTCGGTGCACCTGAAACGGTAAAGATCCAAAACGGCTATGAGAAAGTCCAATCATCATCACCTGGTTTTTTAGATCAGTACTGGTCTCGATGCACCTAATCCAAATCCAAGAAAGGTTCAAAGATCTAGTTGGATTCGAGAAACGAACAGTCAAACCCGACCCGTACTTTGAAATCGAAGCATGCCTTGACCTCCAAAATATATCATTAGAAAGTCGGCTCGATTGGATCCAAATCGGAAAGGTATCAGTCGGGACAGGGCACCATAATAATGGTGATTATGACACGAATAATGTTTGAGTAAGACATTTTTATGGCTCGTTCCAAAAAACCGGTGCCTCGCTCTAGTGGGCAGTTCAAGAACCCAAAGTAGAGTGGTCACAAGCATGCAATAATTACTAGCGAATCAATTTCAATTAGGTTGGTGTTAAAACTTTGTTCCACGAATTCATTATCATTGATTGAGATCTTAACTTAAACTTTGTGTTTAAGCAGAACTTTTGGTAAGATAAACTCTTGATTATGCTGTAAAGCTCGTCGTGCCCCGTCACATCAAGTTTTTGAATTTGATTCCACACTATGAAATATTACAGAATTAAAATTGAAATTTTGAATTTGAAAATCAGGATCTCGAATGTGGATCTTAGATTTGACTTGATGAACCATGAATTGAGTGTGATTACATCAGATTTATTTGTGGATCTAAAATTAGAGATGAACAAACGCCTGCTTGATGGGTTTGAAGTCAAGGGTAGGCGCAAGTCCACCTTATCGTGATGGGGCTTTGTCCACATCACGTTCGATTCCCCATATATTTTCCAACCTATCATGGAGGAGGCCCACATTGATCACCACTTTTTTCCCATAATAAGTTAATCCAACTATGGATTTGGATTTGGATTTGGATAAAGTTTTTATGGAAATGGATGTTTTGGAACTCTGTTTTTAAGTATGGGTTTGAATTTGGGTTTCTCTTTTTTGGCTGCGCTAAATTTGATCTAATCCCGTTATAATTGCTATAAGTGGGAGCAAATAGCTGCTTAATGAAAAATGTTTTGCTGTATTTAAAATTTTTGCTGAGTTCAAATTGATGCGTGTATTTCGGTCTGGACCCGAACCTGCATCTCCGGTTATGGCCCTGGGACCAGCGTTGGATCTGGCACCGTCGATTTGGATTCGAGTCTGGATCTGGTGTGGTCTGTGCTGTATGGGATCCGTTTGACCATCTCGCAAACGGAGGGAGGGGCAGCACAGGTGAGACGGGGAAGGATTCCGATACGAGACGGGTGGCGGGGCCCACTTCGTTTTGGTTAGCGCAGCTTAGGAAGCGATAAAGGCCGCTCCAATACACAGGACCAAAAATATGCGATTTTTAGAGAGAGAAAGAGGTTTAGAGAGGAGAGAGAGAGAGGTTTCGTTCCGCCTTCTTCTTCTTCTTCTTCTGCTCTCCTCCTCCTTCTTCTTCTTCCTCTTGGTGCTATAAAAGTCTTCCTCCCTTAATCTTCCCGTGATTTCTCTCGACGGAAACTGGTGGGCGTAGATCCCGTTTGTTTCTGTTCCTGATCGCGAGCAGAGTTCCTGATTTCTCTTCGTGATTTTCCTGATACGGATCGCGACTCCTCGCTCTGTCTATAGGTCCCCCCTCTTCTCCCCCTTCCTCCCTTCCTCTTCCTATCCTTCTCTCTACACGAATTCCGCGCTTTCTCTCTCTCTGTCTTGCTCGCTCCTGCTGTCCCTCTGTCTTTCGCTCTCTCTTTCTCTTTTATGTCGTTCAGTTAGCGTTTGGATCTATTATTTGCGGAGACCAAAATCGGGAAAGAAGAGGAGAAAAAGAGGGGTCTTTGGCCTTCTCGGAATCTGATTTTTAGGCCGGAATTCTTGTTTCTGCTGAACTGGTTTTGTTTCCGCGCCTTCTTTCTCGGTGTTCTTTTTCTTTGGCGTATTTGGATCCTTCAGCCTCACCGATGGAGAATCTGATGCCTTTGTTCTGAATTCGCGGCCAGACGGTCGGATTCCTCTCCGATTGCGTCTGGATTCGAGGAGTCGGGGAGGAATTGGGGTTGCGTCTCCCCTTAGCGTCGATCGATTCGTTTGGCTCATCCAATCTTTTGTTCATTCGGGCTTCGTTCCGTCTCCCGAGCAGGCAGCGATTCGGTTGAGAAGGGGGAGATCTGGAAGGATGTTGGATGGCCAATCGTGCGTGTTTCGGAGGACGTACCCGTCGTCGTGCGATCCTGAACGGGATTGTTACTTCTCTTCCTGCTCGATCGAGATGAGGCGGGGTTCGGATGGAGAGCAGGAAGCTGCTGACGGTGATGCGGGTGGGCCTGCCGGAGGAGGCGGTGTCCGCGGCAAGAGACGCCGTATTCGGCCGTTCCCTGAGAAAAGCCTCGCTACGTCACCAGGGCTATCGGATTCGAGCGTCACGTGCCCAAGCGACGACCGATCCGACCAGCAGGAATCGAACTACTCGACGGACGGCGCGCTGATCAACGGGCTCAATCGGGACATGTCCATCAATTGCCTCGTCCGATGCTCGAGATCGGACTACGGATCGATCTCCTCTGTGAGTCGAAGCTTCAATTCTCTTGTTCGGTCGGGGTTGCTCTACCGACTGAGGCGGGAGCACGGGATCGTGGAGCACTGGGTTTACTTTGCCTGCAGTTTGGCGGAGTGGCAGGCGTTCGATCCCTACAGGCAACGGTGGATGCGCCTCCCTCGGATCCCCTCTGGCGAGTGTTTCACCTGCTCCGACAAGGAGTCGCTCGCCGTCGGCACCGAATTGCTCGTGTTTGGCAAGGATGTAAACTCCGTTGTCATCTGGAGGTACAGCATCCTCACGAACTCTTGGTCCCCCGGTCCTTCTATGGAGTCACCAAGGTGCTTGTTCGGGTCGGCAAGCCTCGGGGAGATCGCCATCGTGGCTGGTGGGTGCGATATCAATGGAAGGATCTTCAGCTCTGCTGAGATGTACAATTCGGAGAAGGGGCGTTGGGTCGCTCTTCCGAGCATGAATTCGCCGAGGAAGATGTGCTCTGGGTTCTTCATGGACGGCAAGTTTTATGTTATAGGCGGTCTGAAGAGCTTGACGGAGCCGCTGACTTGCGGAGAAGAGCTTGATTTGAAGACAAAGACGTGGAAAACGATTCCGGATATGTCTCCTTGTAAGGGAGAGTTGGCCGGGGCGCCTCCCCTGGTTGCCGTTGTGAACAACGAGCTCTATGCAGCCGATTATTCAGAAGCCAATGTTATAAAAAAATATGATAAGAAGAACAACACTTGGCACGTCGTCGGAAGGCTGCCTGAGAGAGCAGATTCGATGAATGGTTGGGGCCTGGCATTCAAAGCTTGTGGCGATCGGGTGATTGTTATTGGAGGGCAAAGAGGTCCCGGCGCAGGGCACACGGAGTTGAATTGGTGGAAGCCGGCGGAAGGGCCGCCGGAGTGGGATCTGCTTGCAAGAGAGGCATTGGGAAGTTTTGTCTATAATTGTGCAGTAATGGGCTGTTGAGACATTGGTGGTGCTGTTTGCAGACCATTGGGCTCATCAAATATCTGATTCATCAAACTGAGATCATTTTCGGTGCTGAATAATGGGGTAGGAGAACCCGTGATGTATAGGGTCCGTGATTTCTGTTCATGGGCATGATGCTCCAGCTGATGGTAATTGAACTGCCGCCGCCATCTTTCCTTTTTCCTTCTCTCAATTCTCATTTGACGGGTACTCAAGACCTGATAGAATGTTTCTTTCAAGGAACCTTGAGTGAGTTTTCCCTTATTTTCTCCTTTTTATCTTCTTCTTCTCTCATTATTGAAGTTCGATTTTGTAGCAAACATCAAAATTACTCTCCTTATCTTTTACTATGTGATCTTCGGAAGATTGGCTGGTACAGGGACTGATTAATAATTTGCAAGACCTGTACATTTTTTCCAAGCTTGGTTCCCTTTACTCAAGCTTTTGGTAGGAAGGAATCCTCTTCGAGATCATTCTGCAACACACAAATGTTTTTATTGATTGCTGGCGTCTATGCAGTCTGGGAGGGTGAAACTGAAAGATGCTTGAAGGGCTCGATTCTTTGTCTTCTATTCTTTGGTCTGTGGATGTAGCCGAACGTTCTCATGCCATTGTATGTAATTTTTATCAAGATGGAACCTGCCATCTTGCTTACTCTAGCATTAATCTTGTGAACTTGCTTATATTTGATGGGCCTTTATTTATCCAGTAAATCCACCTTTGTTTGACAGGGAATAAATATCTGTCAAGCCAACTGTATAACTGGATTATTTCTTGTTCACTTATTTCATAATTTTGGTCGAAGTTTCTCCATCTAACAAATTGCAACTCTAAGTAACACGTTGGCTTCAGAAACCACATGCGCTGATCACCTGGAAAACAGGTCTGCTTTCAGATATTGAATTTATGTGAACATTTTACATCGTGGCGAAGGGGTCCTTAAAGGATCTGAATTCCATGGATATGTGCTTTTGTTTGTGGTTGTCTCCTCTGTGCGGGAGAGTGATCTTAACAGTTCTGGTTGACATTGTTTTGCTGCTTGTGAGTTGTCCACAATTAGTAGCAGAGCATGCATTAGGGTATGCTTTATAGAATTATCTTGCATCGTCTCTTCTTAGTCGTAATTCTTCGAAAGTAATTTCTTTTTTGACAGAGATGCATATTTTCTATGAATTGACCTGGAAAATTCTGTACTCTCCTCTGCATTATAATCTTTATTTTTCAACATCCTGATTAGTCCAACTAGTTGGTTGAGATGGTTATCGACTTACCAGGAAACATCTATCTGCATCTTACTGGTCAATTACTCAACTTAATCATTGTTCAGCTGACTGATCCATCGGTGACCTAGAAACATCTATCTGCATTCTAAGTACACAGTCAAGCAACTTGAACCGGTTGGACCTGCTAGTCCAGCTTAGTCTTTGAAATTCTAATTTGCACTGTGAATATCAGTTGTGGTTCAGCTTCCATAGCATTGATGTTATGTGATTTCTCTTTTGTTTTTCCTTTTCATGAGAATGTCCTGTTTATGCTAAATTGGGCAGTATTGTTTCTTACCAAATAACTAATGTAAGTGCCATGTTTATAATCTTCTATGCTAATGCTTAAGAATCATGAAATGGAAGTATTTTCTGTTGATGTACTGTTCAGAGATTTGAGGCTGATTATGTTATGTCATTATAGTGCCATATGCATTTGGGTGTAACTAATACCATGTTCCGATGTATCTGACTTTATATGCATGCTGGTTCATATTGTCTCCATGTATGTTTGTCCATCTTTGTATCGCATGAGATGCAGAAAGGGCTTGTGTTTTAGATGCCTCTCTTGGAGTTTGACGTTAATGTTGTCTAATACATTTGATAAGATCCGATTCTCACTGATACCTGACTAATGTTTGCAACTTTTGAGTCTAATGTTTCATGAACGCAATAACATATATTTTCACATATTTCTGTGAGTACTCAACTTTCTAGTTGATAGCACTAATAACAAGTTGTGGATATGAAGTGTCCTTTTATAAAAGATGCTTTTCGTCAATGTTACAAGCCTACGAGTGCCTTTGTATGATTTTTGTCTCTTGCATGTAGCTTGCCACTTACGGAGTTAGCCTTGATTATAACTGCTAGCTATTTTAGGAATTAGTGTCTTTAGGTTAGGAACTGACACTGCACAATGGAGGGTGTAGTCTTCTCTTCCAGACTGTACATAAAGTCCATTTTAGTTGGAAAATAATACATACTGATTGCTTAAAACCGGAAGTTAATAGAAGCTTGTGTTAAGGTGACGTAGGCATTCTCAAATTGTCCGTGTATCTATATTGTTAATGCTTGCATTTCCCTGATGGAGTTCACATTTGAAATCTCTCTTTCTTTCTCATGCAAGTTCAATTTGAGAAATGTTCGGTTACTTTTTGTTATTTTTCTCATGTTATGGACATATTTTGATATATTCACCAAGACAATCTAGTTGATAGTATTCCAAGATGTTCTTGAACTATGACTAGATTTGAATCTGCCATGCTACTATGCCCACCACCTTTCTTTGAGCAAAGGTTCAGAACTCTTTAGTTTTTTTTCAAAGAAGACTAATCTGGTGAAATGTGGTGGTTGAGAAAGTTGATTATCTGTTCCAACACAGTCACACACCTATGTTACTCCTGTGGTCTCTGTTTTTAGTTTCTAGCTCTCAGCATCATATAAGAATGCCTGTTTTTGTGTACACTGTTTAGGGCATGACTTAATTTTTGTTGTAATCTTAGGCTAAACCATGCTTCTTTGTGTATCTCATATTCTTTTGTTGTTTTAAGTTGCTTGCATTCTTAGATCTAATTCAGATGAAGTTGCAAGAGAGGGTATGTTATCGGAGTGAGTTTTTGAGTTATCATCTGAAGTGTTAAAATTTCCCTAAAGATGACCGTATATGAATTGGTAACTGTGCTTGCTTGAGTCAAGTCATTTTGCTTATAAATTGCTTTTGTAGAAACTAGGCATCCTACACTTGTTATGCATGGGATTTTGGTGGTAATATTCAGTTATAAATTTATCTCTGAAATCGTTTGTTTTGCAAGCTCAGAATCATGCACAATTTTAGGGCTCCAGTCATTTGTCAAAATTTGTAGATCTCGCGGGCTCGGATGCTAAGGGAACCCAGCATATTTTCCTAGGAAGTAGGAAGCGTAATGGCATTGGTTCGAAAAAGCGGCTCTAATAGGATCCTGTTTGTTCATTGTCAAAATTTTCCTGGATGACATACCCTTAGCACACGAACAAGATTGAATTGTAAGCAATACACGATGTGAGGTAAGTTCTTGGCTTGTGGTAGACAATTGACAACCATGAACTTGATGATTTACTCAAAATAATCAGTTTAAGTAGACAAGCGGCAGTTGTTCCATGGAAATGCATATACAGCAAGGGTCTTAGTATCTGTCACGAATTCTTCTAAATTATTCTTTTGCTTCATTTTGCGGTTTTGGAAAAGATTCCCAACAAAATTCATGTAACCGCAGCGTCTTCATTTAATAATCTTTATACATCGCAATGATACTCAGCTTCACTCCGAAGTATTCATATAACCTTCATATTTCTGGATGTTTGTTTACATGACTTTTCCGAGGTGTAAATGGTCTCTGTCAGAGTCATGGATTTGGTGTTTGCATGAACTGCTAATGAGCATGCGTATGAGAAGCCTTAGATTGAAGGAGGCTGGCAAATCAGGCCACTTGGGTGCATATCGCGTGGGCCCGACTCCTTTCTGAGATGTGTGTACGACTTCAAAAGATTAACCGGATATTTGTTTTCTGGAGTTGAAAGATACTTTGAGGGCGAAACAAATTTCATGCATTTTTAATAAAGAGATTTATCATCTGTAGGAGGAATAATCTGGGTCTATATAGAATCTAGGTTGGGCAGTACCTAGTCTGTCTTCCAAAAAGAACCTGGGGTATTGAACCCATGACCTCTTTTTGCTTAAATGTTGTAAGTTTAATCCAATAGCTAGGTGAGAGAGCTCTTGCTATCGAAGCATGATAGTTTTGAGTGGCTTCATTTAAGATCTTAATTGAGAGATACAGTATGATTTATCTGCACGTTTGTGATAGATAATAAATTATGAAATAAGGTAGGTTTTACTCTGAGTTGACTGCTCCATGTAGTGCTGAAGAAAATTTATTTGTTCAACAAACATTAATTGAACCGTGTATCTGGTGGTCTTGTGGATTAAATTTGTCATAGTCATATATTCTTATGGTGGACGTTCGGTGAATTGCAACCAAATTGGTTGATTAGGGAGTTGGCTTAGTGTCTTAAATGATCCGTCAACAAACTCTAAGCAAGGATGTCTCAAATGAGATTCAAATTTCTCAAATTCTGCCTGATTTTGTTCTGGATTTTTGAAACTGGAAATATGTAATGTTGGTTTCTGCTGGGGCCGTTTGGTTACATACTGTTCACTGAACTGGCCCCAAAAATTTGGACAGTTTCTTGGAAAACTGATTTTGATGTCTAATGAATCTGCTTCAACTTTCTAGGCAGGTTCATGAAACTATATGTTAGGTTCCATAACCCAGACAACCAGTGCCGATGGTCTGCTAAATGGTGTAATCAGATCGGGTTCTTGTCTTCGTCTGGTGACAGCAAAAAGCTGTCCACCAAATCTAGCATTATTTTATAATTGAATATTTGTTTAAATTTAGATGTGAAATCCTTGATTAGTGTAAGATAGCTGGAGAAAAATCTAACCCGTTGACATCCTTAGATAAGGATGGTGAGGTACAATTAAAGCTCCATAACAATCATCTTCAGAGAGACTTGGCATACTTAGAATGTGCTTTGGGTTTATGCTCCATTCGGAATTTGATTCCTTCTTCCTTTTTTTCTTGGCCATTCTTCTTGCCGGCTATATATTCTTCTCCTTTTCCTTGGTGGTGGGTCTTGTCATTTTCCTCTCTTTTTAATACTAACCATTGCAAATTAGTCTTTACTTATTCCTTATTGAAGATCAGGAGTCCACTAAACTTTGTTGTTAAAAAGCTAAACGCTGTATTGGAGTTCTGGAGTTCTTTCCCCAGCTTTTCGAAAATTCAAATAACAAGAAGGGTCCATTTTTCTTATTGGATAGATGGGCATTTGATTTTCATATATTTTGCCCAAAAAAATACCCAATTTGGATATGAACAAACAAAAAGTTGCTTGCTCAGAAAACTTTTGTTAGACTTCCTGTTATGCGTGATGCATACCTGACTTAAAGCTGCCAAACTTAAGATATTAAGAGTGCCTCCTTGAAAGATTCCTTGATTTTGTGATTGTGATTCTAGATCTTGTGCATGCATGCGGACACGCAAGAGAGAGAGAGAGAGAGAGAGAGAGAGAGAGACAGATTATCATCTCCTTCAGCTCAAGGTAACCTTGCAATTTTGAAGAAACTGCCATTGCTTTCATCGAGAATTTTGAAGCTTTTGATCGTTCCAACTAAAAAGAATATTGATCAAAGTAGCACAGAGAAAAAAAGAAGACCTCACAAGATAGATAATCCATATAAACAATTACTAGTGGTGAATCAATCAAAGTGATTCCTGCTAAATAAAACAAGAGTGAGCCTTTCCTTTTCGTGTTGGCAACCCTCGATCTGCTTCATATCATGTTACACGATTTGGCATCGGGATAAAAAAAAAGTTGGTGCTGCTTTCTGTCAATGTCTTAAATCACAAATTAGTGGTCCTTCAGTGCCCCAGCTCTGCCTGATGGTCCACCATTCTTGTGAATTTTGGCTCTTCAATGGCCCCACTATGGCTTGGGGAAGGATCCACAGCTTTCAAAAGAAGATCTATGGGCATCTTTGTTAGGGAGGCACTTCAAAGATAAAGTGTAGCAGAATTTGGAATCCAAAGCCCTACTGGGCGAGGGTGGCCTAAGATAGGAACTCAAGGGAATCGGTTTGGAGTCTGTCCAAACCAGCGAATCACTTCTAGCGAAAGCGTTTAATGTTGTTTAGTTTTATTTCACTAATTGCCCACTTTCATTTTTTGTTCTAAAAGAATCTTTTTACCTGATTTATTCGCTTCCAGATATTGTGTTTTCATGAAGTCATATCTTAGATTTGGGCATGTCACGGTTGGCTTCTTGCTCTTACATCTGACCATGCCTCATATTATTTCATCTGGGGATGTAAATATATATTGGATTTCTGACCAGCTTCAATTAATTGGTTATTGCTTAACCACACCAGGGTTATATATTAGGTTTGGATCCAAAATCATGCACAACCAAGTTGAGTTTTTTTTCCTCAAAATCCGATTTAAATTTGGACCGAACATTGGACAATATCTGGACCATGACATCCCAGGTGCATCGAAAGAAAACATTGGTAATGAAATCCAAATACCAAGTATTTACGACACTCAAGCCCAAGGATTCGTAAAACCATCTACAACAGTAATTTGTTTCTTCACATTGTGGCAGAACATCAAACGCATTTTTAAAGATGAATATCAAATGTACAAAACATTTTTAGATTATATTGACAACAAAGAGATCTATGTTCCATTGAGCCTACAAGGGGTAGCGGTTATGAAGAATATATAATCGATGGACTTGACTAATTGTCCAAAGCACATGGGTATCTTTCTAATAATATATTGCTTAGCTGTATTTTTTGTTTACTATCTTTAATGATAGCAACGACAATAGCAATAATGATAACAGCCATATTGTCCGGTTGCTGAGGCTGCTATTGATGGTCTTTTCACCCCCTAAATCTCCATCATGCGTGCCGGTAATGTCACTTCGGTAGTAGATTCATGAATGGGAAGCTACAAAAGAATAGTACTTTCTATATACCTCATACCTGCCTGCATCTACGTGACATAACGTACACCCTCTGCTTCTCTCCCGCATCATCAAGCAGATCTGCTGCACAGTTTTGGCCTTTTGCCTTCTGCAACTCTAATGGCTTGGGAGTTCGTGCTTAAAGCTGCAGAGTTTGTTAGAGACATGAAGACCCATGACCAAGGAAAGGCATACAGCAGTAAAGACAATTCGAGGGGTCAATGCTAGATTTGGTCTCACTTGAGCTTCGGAATGACATAAACTTCTCGGAAGTTTTGGAAAGCTACGACGCCTGTTGCTGTCTGTCTGCTTGCTGCTCCGTAAGTGAGGGAGAGAGTATATGCCTATATGCCTCCATGCTCTCTACATAGTTAGATTCCTGTACTTGTGGACAGAATTGGAGGGTAATACAGCTAACCAAATTACCCAAGTGTAGGCAATTGCCATCTACATTTTACAGTAGCCGATCATAGGCAAGAGCTATTGCTAGATCATTTTTCATTCCGCAGAAGAAATCATGCTAGATCATTTTTAATATTGTTGATTAAGTGCCAACTATTACAGCTTAGATTGTGCTGGGTCAGATGATAAGAACTTAAAGCAATTAACCATCAATATTCGGCCAGCCAACAGAACACGTTGACGGTGTCTTACATTTTTACACCGTCCAATAATATGCAAGTACTACGTGAAAAGAAGAACCACAACGTACTTCAAGCCATAATTCGGGTAAGCACAGAAAAGAACCATTAAAATTCAATTCTCCATTGTGAAAACTATGCTACAATTCTCAATTTTTGACGAACAAAAAGATAACATGTTCAGACCTTTTCATGTAATTCTACAACATATTGGTTTAATCTTTGGCCAAAACTTTTCGTCGAGAACATCTGTGTAACATGATCACGGGCTAGCTTACCCATTTCAACCGCCATCTCTGGGTTTCTCATAAGTGCAGCCATTGCAGAAGAAAACTGTTGTGGAGTTGGTTCACAAAGAAATCCTGTTGCAGCATGCTTGATTGTTTCAAGAGGGCCACCACTATTGCATGCAATCACAGGCCTTTGTGCTGCCATAGCCTCCAACGGTACAATGCCAAAATGTTCATCCTGCAAAAAAAATATTAGCTGTACTTAAATACATTTAGAATTGAAGAAACACACTTGTCATATAATTTAAAGTAATTTATCTGGCCCCGAGGGGTGTGTCCCAACTGGTTGGGCCAGGAGCTGGTTCAAATCTCAACAGTGCCTGCCCTTCATGAAAATCATCAAATGCTGGGACCCTGGGGGCAAGGCAATGGCCTTGAGGGTTTTATGGCCCGGCTGGGCAATGAAGTTCCCGCCACGGTGATGGTGGTACACCCACCCCACCCCCCCCCCATAAAAAGGAGTTCAATGTATCTGCAATAACTTACATTTATGCATTCATACTCTGTTTCCTTTTTATTATTTTTGTCATGGATATACCAAAGTTTAAGAAAAAGCCGACTAAGATACCGTATATTGCTTTTTCCTTGCCCAGAATACAGTAAGAAGCATGCTATTTAAACAGAAAATAACAAGACACATTGAATGAAAGTACCATTTTCTTAATCCCAAAAAGCCAAAAAGAATCAAGGTAGAGAAGGTCATTGATTGAATGGTGCATGAGGGAATGGAAAGCATTACTTGAAATGTAATATTCGATAAGTCTAAAAATGCCAAAAGAGCTTCTAGTTTGCTATATAAAAAAAAGAAAAATACAAATGTGCCGACAAGTTTGAGTATCTTACTGACCTTTGGGGTATATATAACACATAAGCATTCAGACAGCAACTTGTTCCTTTGAGCTGTTGAGCAAGACGTGATAAATTCAACTCGATCAGCAATTCCTTCCCTTACAGCTAAGCTCTTCAGTGCCTCTAGGTACTCAACATTTTCCACAAGACGTTTGTCATATCCACCTGATGAATGGGATGGAAGTTTTTTAGGTCAGATACACAGGACGTATTCAGCAACAAAACAACATAACTATTCTAACTTCTAAGTAAAGAAATTTCTCCTGGAAAGTTCACATTTAGTTAAAATCACATTAAACTAATATGTTATCTTCAAAATTTTGAGTTAAACATCCTGCACGTGTGTTTGTGTGTGTGTGTGTGTGGTCGTTGTGTTGAGGTTGAAAGCACCATTTTAAGGCATTCACCAAAGCTGAAGTGGTGGGATGAATTGTGATCTGGTCAAGTAAATAAATGCAAAAAGTGAACATCATTGGCTAATATGTTCTCATCGAAACAGGACCTAAACCATCCCATCTGCATAACTCCACAACCATCTTTGCAAACACAAATCCTCCACAACACTATAGCTATTCTAAAATATTTGCTTTTTGGCTGGAGAAATGGGTTTTGGACACAATAGCATCAAATACAGGATTTAACTCATGAAGCAAATGCTGAGTTCAGTTTGAGTCAACAGGACCAGAATAAACATACCTACAATAGTCAATGATGCTCGAGTATCAAAATCCTCGATGGACCTAAGGATTGAAAATGCTGATATTGCTAACTCAATATTCTTTTTTCTTTCAAAGCGGTTTATAGAAAGAAAATTTAACCTGAAAGAAAGAGACAACAAAATAGAGAAAATACATAGATGCAGCCATTAACTCTAAAATAATTAGTTTTATCCTCATTTTTGTAAATATAATGTACTACTTACCTATATGACTCAGGCTTACTGAACTGCTCCACATTGACTGCTGGATAGAGAACAGCTGGACGTATACCCTTAGTATGAAGGGATTTGAATGTATTTGCAAAAGTGGCTGCAGTAAATTTGCTGTTGACCAAAATCAGATCAGCCATCCCTGAGGATTAACCCATTTCAGTGAACGTGAGAAAAGAGAGAAAAAAAAAGTGGGGGGATTTGGTGGGGGGGGGGGGGGGGGGGGGGGGGGGGGGGGGGGGGGGGGGGGGGGGGGGGGGGGGGGGGGGGGGGGTTGTTCAGGGGCATAGGGTTGGGAGAGATGTATATACTTGGTTCTAGAAGAAATTAAATTTCAAGGTATAACTTGCTTTCAGGTAAGATGCAAACCAGTAGTTGCCTCTTCAAGCAGGTCAAATGGCTTCCTATAAATTCTTCTCAGAAGAGTTGAATGTTGTGCCAGCAACAAATCCGGAAAATGGCAATAAAATACAATCTGAAAAATAGAAGAAACGAAACTGATCCCCCAACTCAAATTCTTTGAAAAATAGAAGTATTAAAACTTGTTCTCCAACTTAATGAATTCCTCATATAAGAGTGGTGCACCAGAAAAAAGGATCCAAAACAGCAAGAATATACAACCTATAGCCTATAGCAGATAAATAACAACTCTAGGTATTAAAAAGATACCTTGGCAAGTCGCTTAATTCTCATGATTGGAACCACAGCAGAAACTTGATCAATCAATACAACGTCAAATTCAGGCCAGAAGAGCAGCACACACAGAGAAACAACTATGCAGCGAACATATGCACATATAACATGGAAATGATGGAACAAATGCCGGGGCAGGAAAGAACCATACACTGTGACTGGAAAATGTCCTGGACCAACCAAATAAGAAAAATACTGTCATAAGACATAAAGTCGTATTGTTCAGTCATCCCAGCAAGTACAAGCAAATATATAGGGTGGTGTCTAGGTACATTGACCAAACTCAATCAACTTGTTTGAGAGAGAAATTTGTACGAAATACGAACCTCCAATTTATACAATCTTTAAGAGTTATAAATGCTCAAAAGCTGAAAAATTATCCAGTTGTATTTGAAAGCAAATTTGCTTGTGATAAGAAGGAACAAAGGAGGCGAACGAGTTCAACATCCAAAGATTTAGATCCTAGAGCCATACAGGCTACTATTAGGATTAGCACAGCAACTAAACCAACCTGTAGGCTGTAGTACTAGTGATAGTCACAAATAACATCTTGGAGTTTTAAACAGCGAGGTTTTTCTCGGGTATAATACAGCGAGCTTGAAAAAAACGGGAAAAATATGGTAAATTTTTAAAAATTATAAAAAAACTAAAAATGGGGGGAAAATAAGATAAGTGAGAAACTAATAACCTATGTCACACGGGTATGGGTACGGGTTCGGGTACGGGGGTACGGGTACGACATTTTTTTAAATCATGGTACGGGTACGGCGACTATTATATATAATTAATTCAAAAAAATAGTTATTATATATAATTAAACCATAATTATTATATATAATTAAACCACAAGTAACTTAAAATCATGATTTTTTAAAGTTATAATGAGACTTATTATGTTAAAGTAAAAAATAAATAAATCAAAAATCAAAAACAAGTAAATTTTTTGAGTTTTTTTTGTTATAATGATGTTTGGATCTGGATCCAACCCGTACCAGATCCGGGCCGTACCAGAACGTACCGCCTTACCGGTACGTGGTACGCCACCAAAGTGGTGTACCACTGTGACTTAGCTAATAACACAAACATCAAAAGATAAGTAAATTTGCAACAAATAAAAAATAGAAAATGAAAAAAAAAACTGTTTGACATTAAAAAAACTGAAAATTTTGAAAAAATAACTGAAAAAGGCGAAAAAACGCGTTTTTTTGTTTTTAACATTTTTTTATTTGTAAACGGCTAGTTAATTTATCGCATTTTTTTTTAATTTTAAAAAAAACGTGTTTTTTGTGACTATGTTTCTAACTATTGAGCCCTTATTCATCCAAAATCCAATGTTGGTTGCACGGAAATCACAAGAAGAGTTAGAAGACATAGGACCTTCCTTGCAGATGTGGAATGCCTAAGTAGCTACTAAAATTTCAGCATTGCTACAAATTGTGGAACCATATAAGAACCATGACTATGCATATGCATTGCAGATATATGAGATTGAGTTACCTAATGCTCCTAGCGGTTGAGAACGCCTACATTAGGTTGTGTCTGATCCTAACATTACCACTACTTAACAAGGCCTAAATGCAGCTACCTTCAATAAGCACGATTTGTTTCAAATGCCCATGAGAAATGCATTTCAGGGACAAACTCCCTTAGGGCAAAATCTCTTTCCTGGGGAAGGTGTGATACTGCGTTCATCTGGAGACAATTGTGCATTTAACAATCTCAGCACTTTCACAATTACACTGAAAAAATGCAAGCTGCAAATGTGATTTGCAGTTGAGACTGTTTCCACAGAAACCGTGTGATCCCCCACTAAAACTTGCAACAAACAAATTTCTACCATCTCAGATGCCATCGTCTGTCCCAATTGTGACCAATTAAAGTTGCTGGTTATTTGTTCATAGGAAGCAAGACCTCACAAATTAAAGCACCCATAAGAAGTAGAATGATTATATAGTTATAAAACATCAACATGCAAGACTTACCACCAAGAGTCTCTTCAAAACAATGAGACCTATCATGGTGTGCAGTGAAAACATGGACATTGTGTCCATGAGCTGCAAGCTCAACAGCAGCATCAACAATTAACCTTTCACCTCCTCCTACACATACAAGAAGCAGAAGAGAAATAATAATAACCAGAATAGCTAGATCTCCAGAAAATCATCTCCAAAGAAACCAAATGACATGCAATCCAAAAGAGTATGAATCAAACAATACACGAAGTTCAAATTGTTTCCATCAAGACCCTTGCATCAAAAGTGCAAACAGACAAGACACCACTGTGGTCTATGTTGTCTTTTGAAGATTGAACCCAACTATAAGTTCCTTTCTGAACCCCAGGCAAATTTGCAAAGCAACGCTAAAATTCTGCAACACAGCAACTATGTCACATGGGTGCTCCTAAGCGACTGCCGCACCTGTGTCAACAATGGTGCTTGTGCATTTCCAGCATAGCATGTCTGGTGCAGTCTGCCAAACCAGGCCAAAACTGATCATTTTAAATGCACACTTGACAAGACTAGCTCTAATACAAAAAAAATTATAGTAGTAAAATATAAATATAGATAAATAAGGCTACTAAACGGTTAATTAACTATATAACAAATGATACACACACACACACATATCCTCGCCGCACCCGCACCTAAGTTTTTTTGCAAATTGTTGCATCTGCACCTGCACCCGTACCCATGTGACATAGCTTAGCAGAACTTTGAAGCTTGAAGACAACCAATAACCACATTCGAAATGAATAAACGATGTTTCTCATAACAACAAATTTGTCGATACAAAAAGAAAATCCTACACAGGTAGAGTTGAAACATTTTCATGACCAAGAGCCAAAAATGATAACCACCAACCAATTTCATGAGACGGGGTGGGGAAGAGGAGAGGGAGAGAGACAGACCTATGCCGAGGTCAGGGTGGATGATGGCAATACGTAGCTTAGGGTTCTCCTTAATTTGTTCCTCTATCTCTGATTGTCCTTCCATTGATTCCGGCCTTCTGCCAAACTGGTATGTCTTTGAAATCAAAGCCTCTCTATTGTCTATCTGCAACTCAATATCGAGAAAGAGGGCCCATTTGGGGGCCTTGAAATAAATTTCTGAGATAAAAGTTCACAAAATAAATTTCAGAATGTTCTTGCGAGAAATAAAATTTGAGCTCTGATTTTTTATTCTGTGTTAGATGGGCATGAAATAAATTTCCTGGAAAACCTTACAACAATGAACGAGAAAAAGTTTTCATGGATCAAAAACTCATCGTTAGTAAGTCCCTTGATTTTCAGAAGTATTCACCTCTTTCTTGCATGTCCAAACATCTGCTCTACCATCATAGATTGCAAAAGAAACTCACCTAAAATAAATCTACAACTTACTTAAACAATGAATCATTCTCCAACTCCAATATATATTAACTGTCTTTTAGTTTAAGCATTTTAAAGCACTCCAGTGCCTGCCAAAAGAGAGGAGAAAAGATTATTTGTCTACATTCTGCTATATAATACATGCCTCCAGTTTTCCATAAATTTGTTATCCTTTCTAGACTGGGAAATGATGCCACTACTTTCAACAATGCCACTGGCCCCAAACAGTACCATGTCAAGTTGTCAACTCCATTCATCGTGCAGGCTAATGCTGAACCTACAAGCAACTTTACAGACCTCCAAGTGTGACTACTTCCACTTCAAAGTGCAGCCCTGACTCGTCTGGCTGGCCTTCTATGCAATGTAACCCGAAAAGAAAGAAAAAAAAAGCAAGAACCTGGATATAGTCTATCAGCATTTTTAACCACATTAGCAAAAGAAAGAACCAACACACTTGTACAAAAACTCGGAAGATCATCCCACTTGTTGCAGCTAAGTACTTGAAGGACAACCTCAGGAAACCATGGACCAAAATTATAAAATTATCAAAAATAAAATCTTGAGTATGCATTGCAATTTGTTGTGTGGGGCCAAAATAAAAGCCTGGTCATCATGTCTACTTCTAAAAATGCAATTACGGAACTCAGCTACAACAACAAATGAAGCCACAATGAGCTCACCATTAATTACACTACAAACAATGACTGCAGTCACTGTAAGATCCAATCTTGAAATTAGTTTCCTTGAAATTATGATACCTTGAGAGATGTCTTTCTGAACTTCTCTCCTCTTTCAATTAGGTGTATTTGAATGTCAAAAAAAATAGTAAAGGCTACACCGTATTCACTTTTCAGTCTTGATGTAGATCTGGAGGCCTTCACTGATAAAAGGAGAAATCTGGTTGTCAAGACTCAACACTTTGAAGGCCATCACTGAAGGACAGAATTTTATAACAATCCAACAAGAAAATAACTGCTTATTGAGTATAACATTTTCCAAGATGTACTTGGTCCCATGGTTCATCGAAAATATAAAAAAAAAAACAAGTATATTAAAAGCATCACAAACCCGATATTCACTTGGCGAACTTGAATACGAAACTAGAAGAACGCAAAAAAAATGAATGTATTGTTTATAAACCATAGAAAAAGGACGGAACCCTGAACGCCCCTCTTCCTTCTTTGCGTAAATGGAGGAAAAGATGGCACCCCCTCGATGCAACCAGAATTGTGATCATTATTGTATTTGAAGTATTTGAACCAGTGTTATCAAGATCGGTTTATGAATTGAATCGGAATGTCCAACGATTCAGTGAATTGGTGCATCAAATCGATATCGGAATCTAAATCAAATTTATTTAGAAAAGGGATAAACTTTAAAATCTAAAAAATTGAAAAATTAAAAGGAAAATTATAAATAATGTAAAAGTGAAAACACTTCTAAAAAAATAAAAAGATGACAGAAAAACAAAAGATTATTCAAAATTCAAACGACGACACTAAAGCCTAAATGCATACAGAAAGCATGACTTATCAGCACCAATGGCTCGTGTAGCACTATGCAGTATAACAATTTGAAAAATCCAATATGGATTTTTTTTTTCAGCTGTCAGTGCGTGGCATCTGCTGGACCTTCAGTCGGTACAGAGAGGTCCCTATGGCTGCACAAAATGCCTAAGGAGAAACTCATGAATCAACAAATATAAGTCCGCATTGCTTCATGAGAAGTATAGACGATACAAAATTGATCGTTCGTCCACTTAAAACTAACTGTTCTTCATCTCACAAGGCACAAGCACAAACGCTCCTACCTATTATCTGGATATACCAATAGAGATGTACGGTCCAATGAGGCTACTACTAAAAAAACCCATTCAAAGGGAAAACCAAGGGACAAAGAATTGTGTTCCTCACCGTTCTCCAACAATCAGAAATTAGTCATTGATCGGCCCCCTTGCAGACCAGATAAAGCTGTGACGGACGAGCACTTCTGGAACAGTGGGAAGAGGCGCTCGGAGGAGATGAAAGGGAGGGAAGGCTCCAACTAGAGACGTGCCGATGAAGAACGGAAAATCTCGGATGGTTGAACCAGAGGGACGTTGAGACGGAGAAGATCGGACGGTGGGCGAACCGGGCGAGGTGGATGCCGAACGGCGACTGCAGCCCGCAATTCGAAAGGGAAATCCAACGAAGTCGCCGACTGAAAACCGTTTACGGGCGTCGGCGCCACCCTTATTTTCTCAAGGCCAAGATCAGCACTTCAATCTGAATCGGTCGAATCAGGAAGTGATAGAGCGAGTCGACCTAAAATCGGCCGATTTACAAAACATTGGAGTCGGTCGATTCGGACGGATTTTAACAACATGCAGAGAAAATAGAGTGAATTTAGCAGCGAGACTTACGAAAATTATCGTCTGAACTCTGTTTCACCCACGAAAAAAACAGTTTGTGAACAGAATCGTCGATTCGGTGGAGCTGCCAGTTCAGTGAATCGGCTCATTTGAGACATTTGAGAGTTGTAGAACATGTTTGTTCTTGTTGGTGCTCATTTTTTGCTTATAACATATTACAATGTAATCTAGTAATAAAGAGTAATGTTAAATGCAAATGATTTATCAAGACAATAAAATTTCATTTCAACCCCCTTTTTGACAGGTTTCATGAAAAGTGAAACCCATATTAAAGAAGCACAAAAAATGATTTCTTTTTTGAAATTATAAGTAAAAGGTAGGAGCAAAAATAAAAAAAAAAAAAATCCTATGTGATACTTAAAAATATTATCTATAGTAAAAAAGACAGTTATACAATCCAATCTCTTTCTATTGTTTTTAATTCCTTATTGAGCTTCACAGGCCAAAGTAAACCAAGGTATACGAGCCATGCATGAGAGCTTATCTGCAAATATTGTAAGAAGATACTCTTATAGTCTAACTTGCTTTAACCTGTCATATTGAGGCTGAATTTTTCAACAGCCTAAAACTATAAAACTCCTTAAAATAGCAAAGATCGTGGCGCCAAAAATAAATTTAAAAAAAGAATATTTATTTCAAGCAGTTCAAGCCTAGCCCGCTTAGTTACCTAGTTGTGTTTCGACCATCAAATTCATATCCATCAGGTACCCGGTTCGATGTCTATCCATATTTGAAACTATTAACATTCATTTTTTAATATCTCAGAAACAGCCATAAGTGGCACATGAAAACTGAAAAGTTCTAAAGGTGCGATCGTCCATGAATCAAAAGTTTGTATGCTAAGGTGCGATCGTCGATGAATCAAAAGTTTGTATGCTAGCATCACTTTTGATACATAGAGAGAGAGAGAGAGAGAGAAAAAAAAAAGGGCAAGAAAGAAAAAATAAATAAATAAATAAATATAGAAAAATGATTTTTAAATACATGTATCGGGCTGGGTCAAACCCCTAATACCCTGCTCGGGCTAATCCGACCCAGTAAGTTTTTTTTTATCGGGTCGACCTAAATGTCAAATAAAAGCGAGCGGCCATGTCAAAATTCTTTAAAATCTCAGCTCAAGTTATGACAAGATATGTGCAGCATTGTTTTTTTTTTTTTTCTTTTTTTCTTTTTTCTTGTTCATTAAATTGAAAAGTCTTTATCGAGTAAGCGGTGGTTTATGTGAAAATTAATTTTTATAAGTCATTGTCAGAGAAATCGAAATCAAGATGAGAAAAAAATATATATAATACACAACGACAAAAAAGAATTAGAGACGCAATCCCACTCTAATCATTTATGCACCACCTCATGTAGCTTCTCATATTTAAATTATATCATATATGTAATAGTAAAGGTTGTAAACTCATAGAAACATGTATGATATCATAAATAGTCTTAAACATCTTTTGCATCAATACTAACTTTTACCACCTATGCGCAAATTGCCCACATAATCCAATAAAAATTTTCGTTTTACATATTGGTTAATTCCAAATTCTTTGTATATATATTTACATATAAAATGCCTTTCAAATATATAATGAGTGTCACCTCAGCCAAATATGTCTGGCTCCACCACTGACTATTAGATTTATATAAACAAGATCTATGGCTTAATAATTTTCATAATCCAAAACTATCATATAATACTCTTCATATTGTCAAGGCGCCCCAAATGCACTGAATTGGAACTCTCTCTCTCAAACATTCAATGTGTTTGCCTTGCTTATGGCAAACATAACTTTGTTATTATTGTACACATCTGTGCACAAGTTCATATAATTCCAAATTATCATAAACCAACCCGTCTGATCCGGACACATGTCGCATGAATTGTGATCAGCTCACTTGATATATGTGTGTGTGTGTGAGGTATCAAACACGACATCTGCAACGTGACCAAGACTAAACAGTTCCTGATTGGCATACTTTCATCAGTATATTGACAACCCAGTGAGTGACATGTATATGGTCCTCAGAGTTGGACATCCACAAGCTACAAGACCTTAGTTCATGTTCATGTACTTGGGAGTCCGATCAATTGCTCACACACACACACACACACACACACACACACACACACACACACACACACATATATATATATATATATATATATATATATATATATATGTATGTATCATGCTTTTAATTATATGCAATTTTGTGTAAGAACTACTAAGCTGATGGTTCATGCCCTTTTGGACTTTCCCAAGAGATCAAACGTACCCTGGCTGGTTTGAAGACTTAGTGTGATCAGAAGTGCACCTTACCTTGAAGTTATTGTAACAACTTTGGATGCGATCTGAACTTGAGAATCCAAATTCAGTTGGGTTTGGACTTGATGCAACTGATACATTAAATTGTTAGTGGATTCAAATATTGGATCCATGTGGATTGTGTTAGCGCAGCAGGGGGAGCATCAATCTCTTTTTGCATGTTCCGGTACGCAATCCGGATCATTGGGTGTGTTTGATAGACTTAAATCTCATATTTGTGATGTTTTGATTACTTTAGGTTTAACATTCATGAATCTGATGTGACATATTTTTTGTTGATGTGGTAAAAGATTCACAGTAAAATGCATCATTTATCAAACTAAGGATCTTAGGTCAGACCTAAGTTTCAGACCTAAGTTTCACACTTGAATGCTTATTTTACCTTATTCAATTTTTCTGAGTCGACTCCAGGTTGAGCTGGAGGTGGCGCGGCTTCAACTCGACTCGGCTCGTGTGCAGCCCTATCCCCAATTCAACAAAGGTGGCCATGAAGTGGAAGTTTTCTATGAGAAAGAAAAGCATGTTGGAAGATGAATGGATAAGCTCATGTGTCACTTCTTTCCAATCCACATGGCCATCTGAACTCTTAGTTTTTGGCATTCTTACTAAGGCAGCAGATAACAGTGCCAATAAAAATATTAATATTATCAACAGCAATAATTTATTAGACACAAGTAAAATGTAAAGTAATATCTCACTTGCTTTCTGTGATCTGAACTATTGAAAATCACCATGTTGGGTGTTTGGTGTGCCTTTCAATTATTAATTTAATTTATAAGAAAAAAATGTACCAGAGAAAAGACTTGATGCAATCAAAGTCTTTAAGATAAGAGATTGGCCACCCTGGCCCTAAGTGATAATGTTAAACATAAAAGATGTCTAATCAGCATCCTTGTCCCCTATACACAGAAAAGGATCATGGCTAGGTTCCCCCTTATATTGGAACCACTAATAAATATGACCAATTTCTTTTTTGAAAAAAAAATAAAAAAATCTTTGCTTTCCTTATGTCTATCCTATTGCATACAATCTATCATAACAAACTGTAAAATTGAATAAGAATAGATGAACTACCAAAGTTTCTAATGTAAGCTGAGCCCAGTACCTTGGCTCACTTGCTGAAAAACTTCCTTATACGGTTATTCCAACTTAGGCTCAAGCCTGGCCACATTCTTAGCTAGTTGGTTACACTAATGATCCTTTTATGCTTGCAGTAATTACAAAAAGTGGTATACCAACAAGAAGAACCAAGAACGTGAATCCGCCTTAGAGTGAAGCACCCGCGCGAGCAGGTGTGGACGAAGCGGAAGCGAGAATGTCGGCTTGAGTAACGCAAACATTGGTGAGAATCCAATGCCCCGAAAACCTAAGGGTTCCTCCGCAAGGTTCGTCCACGGAGGGTGAGTCAAGGCCTAAGATCAGGCCGAAAGGCAGTGTCGATGGACAACAGCTTGTACTACCCCTTGTTGGTCCCAAGGGACGGAGGAGGCTAGGTTAGCCGAAAGATGGTTATCGGTTCAAGGACGCAAGGTGACCTTGCTTTTTTCAGGGTAAGAAGGGGTAGAGGAAATGCCTCGAGCCATCGGATAAGTCTTGTTATTGATTCAACTTCAAATTCGTTTAGCTGGATCTGATAGAAAAAATCTGGATTCAAATACCAAACAGATCCAGATTTGGCATGCAGTTTCATATTATGAAAATAACCACCAACTTCCTCTTATTTACCATCATAAAAAAAAAAAAAAAAAAACTCAAACTCATGCTGAATAAACCAAGGGTTGAGCTGAGGTTGGTAAAATGAACAATAATTCACTTCCTGCATGTATTAATTACAAACTTCACTTCCCCTTCATTCTCCAATGTGCCATAGTAAAGGTCAACTGGAACTTAATTAACAAAACTTCATCTCTGGGTTTGAATCTTACCAAGATCCATGGATGTCATGAGCACCTCTACATCACCATTCCCTTGTGATGTTTGAAAAAAAAATGGTTCTCCACCTGTTGAAAAAGTGTATGGATCAGGAAATTTCATCACAAGATTCCAGGCCATGACATAGCAGCCCTTACTTTTTTTTATGCACATATTGTGGTGCCTTGATAACAGTGCATCCTCTCACCTTTCTTTTCCTCTTTTGAGAAAAAAAAAAAAGAAAAGAAAAGAAAGGGAAGATATTCTTTTTATAATGCACTTTTGAAAATGAACATGGCATCCATCTCTTTCACACTTCCAACCAATAAAGAAAAGAAAAAAAAAAAAAAGGAAATGGGACCCATGACAAAAAAATGAGTGCCATTTTGAACTGCTTCCATATGCCTTGTTTGCAGTCCAACATGAGCAGACCCACAGATTTGATCCATCATTTGACATTCAGTAGTGGACCAATATGATCCATGTGGCTCCACTGAGATATGGCAATTTCTTTTTTCTCTCCATAGTCTGTCACCCACTTTAAGTGGCAGAATAATAGATGAGATTAACCTGTACTTGATTCACTTGGGTCTATTCTTCTTTTAAATAAGCAAGTGGTTGTACCTTTATTTTTGCCCAAGAAGGACATCATACACTTGGAAGCCACTAGTGTAAGATCTTGGGGTCATTGTTCACCTTTCCAAAGTGTTTTGGATAATCTTTACTTTACTTTTCTTTTAATCCACTGAACTTGGTACTTTTAGGCTTGTGCCAATGTTCAAGATGGACCAACTAGGGCCATGATGGACTGGTTGGTTTAGGGATGTGCTTGCTACTTGGATCTCAAATCTGGATTTGAAATCCAAAAGTATTAAGCATATACCTATATTGAATGATTTAAGTAACTGAAATGAATACAAATGGGATTTAAGTAATTTATAGTGAATCAAATGAGTTTAACTTGTTATTACATCTATATTGCATATTTTGAGGAATTGAAATCAAAAGTTCACATCAATTTGAACTGGATGTACGTCATTCGTTTGATCACTTATAGTTAATCGAATGAGTTTAACTTGTTACGTTTATATTGAATGATTTCATAGTTTCAAACCACAAATGAGAGCCATAATCTCGGACGAGATTCAAGATTTTGATCCACCCGACAATTTTCTTGTGAAATTGTTGAAAGATCACTTGAGAAATATTCATAAAACATTTGTTCGGGGTGAGTGACAGCTTAACAACCAACCTCCCGGAAAATAGCCCTAAATGTCTCCCTACTCCCCTACCTTCCGGGTCTTGACTTGTTTCGGCATCAATGATGACATCAATACACCCTTCAACTTACTGCACATCATCACTTAATATACAAAAGCATAGTGCCCACAAGTATCAAACTGATCTTTTTATAAATTTTTAGCCCAACTAGTTACGCTATACCTTTTGAAAAGTATGATCATTGTTATAAAGTCAAAATTTTTCTTTTTATCTTAAGCAAGATGGGTTAGGCAGACTTATCATATACGGCCAATAGAATTGCACTTTGAATGTCAAACGCTTGACATTTTTCAGTCTCTGGTCTAACTTCCTACACAAGTAGACAGCTTCTTTTGTCCTATAAACTAAATTTCCGAAAGGTGTATGAATTCCAATATTTTCCAATATATGTTGAGCCGTTGTGCTCCTAACTCTATTTTATTTTGGACAAAGATTCATGTCACAAATTCATGAGTTTAATATATGAGGCTATGGGTGAGCCTCGATAGTAAAGATAATGATAAGGTTGAAATTTGAGGTGAAGTCTTCAACTTGACACCCTTCACATTCTCTTCTTATCACTTGCAAGAAGACACACGTGTAATTGTAATCTTCGCCAAAAAAAAAAAAAAAAAAAAAAAAAAAACTAAACTTATATAGTTATATGTTCACAAAGCATATTTATATCATGATATCAGCTAACTAATTAGTTCTTTTATGTCCTTTCATAGCATTCACGTCTTATTCGCTTTTTAAAATGATAGACAAAACTTAGGGTTGTCTTGGAATATAAGGGAGAGAGAGATTCAGCAGCTTAATGTGGAACAAAAGGTGAAGTGTGCAAGCGATAAAGAACGGTCCAGCGAGGAGAAATACCGTCTACAACTATGTAAGGGTCAAATTCAGCGAGAGCGTGTATTGCCGAGCTAATTAGAAGATGTAATTCACTGTATTCGTAATTACGGCAAAAAGCAGGCACCTGCATGGTAAATTTATCATTGCTGAATACTTTTACGCATAATTTCGACGGTGGTGTCGTTTATCTGAGATTTTCCCAATAAAACCCTCAACAATTTTCTTATTATTGCAATAGTTTTCGTAAAACAAATTTGTGATTATGATCTAGTGCCCAATATTAAAGAAGGACATTTTGGTAACTTTATGTGACTAACATTTTCTAAGTTTCACTAGGGCTTCACAAAAACCGAGTCGAGCCCGAGCTTGGCCAGCTCCAGCAAAATTCGGCTCAAAAATCTCAAGGTCCTTATCATAAACTCAAGTTTGACTCGACTACACAAAATCGAGCTCAAATTCGACTCTTTTAACTCATTTAACTCGTTTAGACATTAATTGGTTTAACTTTAACTCATGTAAATAATAATTTGTTTAACTAGTGTATGTGCTTAACTTGTTTAATTTGTGTAACTTTTAAAAATTTGTTTTTTATCTTAAAAGTTAAAACCAGTGAACTGGCTTTGCCAATATTATATAGAATATAGGTTTGTGAGTTGAGTATAAATGAGCCGAGTTCTTGAAACTTGAACTCGACTCGTTTATCGCTTCAAGTATCTTTGTAAACTCGAACTCGCATGACTCGAGTTTTTTCGAGAGAGTTCGGGTCTAACCCCACTTTGGTTCAGCTTGTTGAGTAACCCTACGTTCCACCTATACCCTTTCACTTATACCCTTCTAAGGGGAATGGTTTTCCATTTAATTTGTACGAGTATTTTGGTCATTTCCCACCAAGTCCCTCGTTGTGGACCTGCTCCACACTTTTAGAAAAATTAGAAAACGTTGTCCCTGTCAAATCCACGCGGTGCCAACATGGTCAACAAAAAAAAAAAAAAAGAAAAAGAGAGGTGGGGGACCAAAATAAAATATTTAAGAAATTATACATAAATTTAATTATATATTTATAAAAAAGTGGGTGGTGGCAGGAACGAAGTGAATAAATAATTGACATTTAGTAATTCGAGTTTTTCAGAACCACTTGCCAGCAAAAAGGAGAAGAAAAAGGAACCGAGAATGAGATTTCCAAATTCGCTTTTCGACTTTGTTTTTCTTGTTTGCTTTATTCTAGAATTAACAAAAAATTCAAAAACCCCATAAAGCAAGTACTAAATATGTCCAGGACCGGCCTTGGAGACCCCGTGGGAGTCCAAAAAGATGCGCCTTTATATTCTTGCGTGCTTTCTTCTCCTACCTTTTTCTTTCGAAAGACAAGTAGAAAGAGTAAATTGACTTTATTTTCGAAACTTTTTCCTCCCATCTTTTTCTTTCCGAAAGATATTCAAAGTTGAGGTGAAAAAAAAAATCCACTTTTCTCTTTTTCACCACCAAATGCAAAAAGAATTATACTGATTGTTAATTATTCAAATTATGATGTTCATAATAAAATGCATATAACCACTTCAAATATTAAATATTAAGCTCATGTCAGTCTATATTTTTCAATTTCTCTGGAAAAGAAAAGAACTTAAAAACAAGCCAGTAAAGTTCAACGGATATTGGCCAAAACACTACATCCACAAGCGAATTAAATCATTTTGTCGTGTTCGCTAGCTCATGCAAATCATGAACTTGGCTGTGTTTTATGGCAACAAGAGTTGGTGGAACTATTTATCAACGGTATTCGAGTTCATGAACTTGGTCATGTTTCGTGTGATGTCATAATCTCTAAGAAAAAAAAAAGTAAAAGTAATAAAAAGTAGTGTAGAAAAGAAGTGCTACGAAAATATTTATTACTCTCGATTAAATATATACATAATCTTTTGCGTAGTGGGCATTGAATTATTGGTCCGGTCGATGTCAGGAGGACTTACCGTTTATAATGTTGTCGATATCAACATCAAAGGTGAATCGTCACGTAAAGGGATGGGACCAGCGTGTAAAGGAGCCGTCACGTTCTTGTTTGATGGACCTATCTAAACTTTTTCGGTTCAAACACGTACGATTAGGATTGGGAATTCGAATAAAAGCTACGGATGGACTTTGAATTACATTTTTCAATTAAAATATTTTTTAATATTTGCAGCCTCCTCTTTTTTTTGTATTTTTCTTCTTCCGTTAGGCAGGCCGAACCTAGCTTATTCGAAAATATTGAATTTTTTAGCTTCTTTCAATTTTATTCTGGGAAGACGAATCTTTTGGGGGTTTTTACCGGTACCGTTTTTCTTGGGGTAAGCTCTTTTAATTAGAAAAATCTTGAGAAAATCTCGATTTTTTAAAATAAAAAAAAATCAAAATGTTAAGTAAAAATACAAGAAAGGAAATACTAATAAGTATGATATTGCATTTAAGTGGTTATGTTAAGTATCTAAAACAAGAGGAAATAAAACAATGCAACAAAACTTGAAAAAAAAATAAAAAAAGCATGAAAATCGTGATGAATTCATTTTTAACGATTTTTTTCAATATATTGCGGTATTTCCTGTTTTTATCATTTTTCTTATTTTTCATTAATATTGCGATATTTTCAAAAATATCACGATATTTGTGGTTGTGCTTTAGAGCTCAATTATTGGAACAACGGAATCGCAATCGTAAACAAAGGGGTTGTAGAAAGAGGTTGGGTTTTCCCCTTGTTTCTTAATGTAGAAAACGTGACACTAAGGGTGGGCGTCGGGCCGGGCCGCCGCCGGGCCGGCCCGGCCCGGTATGGGCCGGGTTTGGGCTGGGATTTTTCCCAGCCCGGGCCGGGCCCGGGCCAGATAGGCCGGCCCGGCGGGGCTCGGCCCGGCCCGACTATCGGGCTCCCCTCCCGCAAGCCCGTCGCTCCGCCGATGCCCGACGGGCGACGGCCTCTCCCCCTCCGTCTCCCTCGGACCCTCTCCCCCTCTGTCTCCCTCCCCCTGGCCTCGCCGTCGCCCTCGGACCCTCTCCCCCTCCGTCTCCCTCCCCCTGGCCTTCCCCTTCCCCCTTTCCCGTCGGCCGTCTCCCGAGTATGCTTCCTCTCCCTTTCTGGTTCCCTCTCCGTGCCCCGCTCGCTCCCCTCCCTCTCTGATTCCATCTCCCTCTCTGGTTCCTTCTCCCTCTCCGCCTCCGTCACCACTCACCCGCTCGCTCCCCTCCCTCTCCCTGTCTGGTTCTGTTCAACGCTTGTCTGCGCTAGACTCCGGCCGGCATCAACATCTCACTCGATTTCATTCCGTTCGGCCCCAAATTTCGTCAAAATGGTCCTATGATTTGGGCGATGATAATAGAAAAGTTCCCCTTCTCGATTGATCTCTGATCACCAGAGTTTAACGTTGTATCAGGGATTACATGCACGGTATGTAGCAAGAAAAGAGAGCACCCATATGAAACCCGATCATCTACTGCTGGATTCCTCCATTTTCTCCTCCGGTTCCTCGATGCAAACAATAGACAATCCACCGGTTCTATGCCTTCCGAAGACGTCGACCGCCCTCAAGAGTCTGCCAAAACTGAAGCTCCAGGGGTGGGGTTAGGGTTTGGGTTGAACCAGGGGACAAGGTTGGGTTTCCAATCAGAGGCTGCTTTGTCGAAGAAGGAGAAGATAATAGGGGTGGGTCTGAGGAGAATGATGACGACGCTTTTCTGCCTACCGCCTTTGGGAGGATCATTAAGGAACGGGCACCGTAGGAGGAAGAACGAAAGGGAGAGCGCGGAGATAGCAGCGGCAAAAAGCGTGAAGAAGACCAAACTGGCTGGGCCGGGCCAGGCCTAATTTTTGGTGGCCAGGCCCGGTACTCGGCCCGGCCCGGCCCGACAATGTTATCGGGCCGGGCTTGGGCCGGGCTGGCCGGCCCGACCGGCCGGATCGGGCCGGCCTTTACCGGGCCGGGCCGATGCCCACCCCTACGTGACACATGCCTATTATATTTGAGAACCACGAATTAAGATTTTGCTGTAAACTGGTTGGAGTTTTCTTCGTTAATTATTTTTTAAGAAAAAAATGTGATAAAGGTGCATTATATTTGAAAACCGTGAACTTAAAGAATTTTGTTCTCTCTCACATCTACGGAGTCTGTTTAGCATCTCACACGGCCCCCTGTTCTACTTTTTTGAGAAAATAGTTATTTTTTTGGCATTTTTAATGAAAAAACTATTTTTGCTATTTCATGACTGACTCATATGAATTATATGTGCCAGAATAAGAATAAGTATAGGAACCAAATTTTAGTTCTCTCTCTCTCTCTCTCTCTCTCTCTCTCTCTCTCTCTCTCTCTCTCTCTCTCTATAATATATATATATATATATATATATATACTGACATTATAATAACTAGATCATTTTAAACCTGAAGAAACGTTAGTAGGTCAGCCATCTCCATCTACCGTATTTAACATAATTTCTGCTATGTAGCTACCCATGTATGTGTGTGTGTGTCTACATATGCATAACAAGTAACTATCATACCTCATAAACCAAATCTAATGAGAATCATTTAGGCCATCAATGCAATGAGATAAGATGGTATAGATTCAATTGCAATCATAGAATGCAAGCTGTTTTTTCAAGAATATCAAAGGGTGAGATAGGAAAGATATATATATATATATATATATATATATATATATATATATATATATTATGATTAATGGCCTTCTACTAATGCATTGATTGATACAAGGTCCATGCATGCTCACATACGCGGTGAAACTAATTGGATTCCTTTCGAGTAATTGTCAAAATTGAATTTGGCGATGAGTTTAATATCAATGACCAAGTTGAACATGGACTTGGTCTAAAGTTTTTCACGTGAATGTGAGTTGAATTCGAATGGCTTCAATTAATCTGATTAAATATTGCGCATAAAATGCATCCAATGCGCGAACTTGCTAGATTTACTCGGCGTTTCTCAATCAAGGGAATCCAAAATCCGATAAGAAAATCTCCTACGACCATTCGTCAGATGGGGACCATGCATCTGCCTGTTAACGTCCTCATTCGTTCTACTCAAATTATTTGACAGTCAACATAGTGATAAATGGATTTCCAATTCCTTTTTAAATATTTAAACTCGCTGAGCTGTTGCGTACTAGAAGCTGCTGCGAATTGAATTATTTATTGATTTTTGGCTTTTTATATACATTGTTTTTCATTTATTAATAAAAACAGTCTCGAACTGAATTGGTTTTTAAAGTATTTTTATTTTTTTTAACTTTTAAAATTAAAAACATGGCGGGTTCGATGCATGATGACACAAATAAATGCATGTATATCCAACTCGATTGTGGCCCCGGTCGTCACCCTTCATCTCGGCAATTTAAGGGTGGAGATATTAAAGCAGTTTTAAAATATGATTTGGCAGGTCCACCCCGAGTTTACGGACAGGCGAGGCCCACCTGTCCCCTGCCAGGCTAGGGTTGGTTAACTTAAAAGGAGACTGGAGTTCAAGAACTTTGAACTTCCTTCGCTTTGTAGCGCTTCGGTGGAACGAATCACGAACTAGTTCGCGATTTTAGTTCAGGAACTCCGGAGCAGGTTTCCCCACCGTCGGATGCGCTCTGGCATCACGTGAAACGGGGTTTTGACGGATCTGATTCCTTCCGGCTCCGTCATACCAAACCTACGCACCACATGGCCGCGGCGCTGGCAACCACGGGCACGTCGTGGGACCCACGAGCACCGGACGTCCGGCTCGGCCGGACCCGGCAGCATCGACGGCCGGAAAGATGCGGTAAGTGCGTTCACGTGAGGGCGCTGCGCATCGGATGGCTTCGCTTTGAGTGGCAGGAATGGGGAAAACTGAGAAAGGTGAGGGCAAAGGAGGAAGCGAGGAAATATCCCGAAAGCAGAGGAGCGCGAGTGGCGACGAATCGCGGCGAAGTGCGAGAGAGAGGGAACGAAGAAGAAAGAGAAAACTCATGCGTCCTTGGATTCTGTGAGTGTCGTCCTTTGAATTTTTATTTTATTTTATTTCTTTATTTTTTTTATTTTAATTCGTGTGTGTGCTGGCCTACTGTCTGGGCATCTCTCTCTTTCCTTCTCTCTCTTCATTTATTCCTTTTTCTCTCTCTCTCTGTTCAGGCCAGGGCTTGTCTCCTTTCTTTCTCTCTCTCTCTCTCTCTCTCTCTTTTTTCGTTTAAACCAGTCTGATCCTCTCTCTGGTTTTGACCGTTCGTTTCTCTCTCCTGTCTCCTCTATATAACTTCGCAGCCTTTCCTCTCTCTCCTCATCCTTTGCCTCCACCGCTCTCTCCTCATCTTCTACCTGCAATTTGCTGTCTCTCTCTCTCTCTCCCCTGTTACATATTTCCGCCACTCAAACTTGCAACTCCCATCTCTCTCTCTATCTCTCTAAACTTCTAAGCTTGCAACTCCCCATCTCTCTCCATCTTGCATCTGCCTCTTTCTATCTGAAAACTGTAAACGCTCAGTCTCTCTCTCTCTAAGGGCACTGCTCTGCTTCATGATGGAAGAGACTAACAGGAAAAGGGGAAGAGACGAAGTAGATGAAGAAATAGGAGAGAAAGAAGAAGAAGTGGTTGCAGCCAAAAGAAGCAGGGAAGAGGAAGAGCAAGACGATGAGGAGGGGGAGGAGCAGGGGAGACCGAAGAACGGGTCCTTTGACGACATCCTCTCCCTCCTCGAGTCCGAAGAGGACGAGCCCAGCAACCCCTACCTCTCCTCCTTCATGACCACCCTGCAACAAGAGCTTTCTTCTTCTTCTTCCTCCTCCTCCTCTGAGCCCACTCAACCAGCCGGAACCGAGCCCGACGGAGCCCAGTTTGACCGGCCGGACCCGCTCTCCGGCGTCGTCGACGCCCCGCAGCCGCAGGAGGTCATGAGGTACCTCCTGGAAGCCTCCGACGACGAGCTGGGCATCCCCGCTAGCCCGGTCGACCCGTCTCCTCTTGAGAGAGAAGGAGAAGGAGGAGAAAGAGAAGCCGAGGCCGAAGCTCTCGTCCACCATTCATATGTAGAGAGAGAAGGCATCGACCAATTGGATTTCGACGAGAAGGGCTTGCCGTCAGGGGTTTTAGAGAGAGAAAGCTTGAGCTACGATGGGTTGTGGGAGGTGGACGACCAGACAGCAAACTACTACGATTTCCTCAACTCCCAACTCTGCTACGACGACCTCAAAATCGAAATATGAAAACCTTTGGGGTCTCAAACGGGAAAAATGTGGGTGGGGGTAAAAAAGAGAAAAGTTTTTTGGGGCCCCGTTTTCAGGCCTCCAAACTTTACTTAATTTACCTCCAGCCCCCTCCATCATCATGCTTGACAATATTGTAAATTCTCGCAAGTATGGATGCTCAAAGTTAGGTGCAGAAAGTAAAAGCTTCTCTCTTGTTCTTGACTACTAAATGACCAAAACACCCTTTGCCTTACAATGGAAATCTCGTTGTCATCTATGCTACAACCAAATTACAAACAAACTCCTAAAATGATCGATGTTTGCCACGACCAGTCTTCTAATCGGTTGATAATTAACAAAAAAAAAGGCGAAGAATCTCCAGGGACGTTGAGATGAACACCTTGAAGCAAGTGAGTTCAAGATTTTTCTTTTTTCCTTTTCATGGCCCATTGTTTCTCACGGAAAAAGAATCGGTTCAAAAGATCGTATCGGTGTCTCACCGTAACAATGCGTAAGTCTTTGAATGTTGGTAAATGCGACTTGCATCGATGGTTAGCGTCAACTGACTCAATAAAATAATGATAAATTTCTCATTTTAAATGAGTTAAAACTTGTGATACAGAAAGAAAGATGCGTATCGGCCGTCTCGTTTTGGTTTGTGGGCACTGGCAACTTATCTTTCAGTCGAAGCGAGGGCGTTTAGGTCATTTGGTAACACAAATTATTGGAGGTCATATTCGTCCACTCGAGAGTCAAACCCTGTTGTCCCTCACCCTTTGACCTTTTTTAAAATGCATTCAAAATATGAAAATGAATTCCAAGGAAAGGCCACCGACGGTCGCGTTTGCAGGTAGACGTTAAACTGGGACAGCGTGTCCCGTGGACCCCGCGCTGCGGGGTACAATTAGGGCTGAAGATACGGGGTCGGGTACGGTATTCCCGTGCACGGTCGGCCACCCGAGACAAAAAATCCCGTTGGCATGAGTCCCAGCGGTGCCCCCGCCTTCACAAAGATCCCCTGAATCGACGGCTCCCGTTAATTATCTAACTATATCCGACGGCTGTGCGCGAGTGCAGCTCATGAAGTGGTCGGCGTCAACGTCACAGCCATTACGACTAGCGGGTCCCACCACATGGATTTTTGGTATCACCAACAGCTCAGCTAATAAGGATTGTCCACGTGGCGAGCCATGATGAGAGCACTTAACGTTGCCTTTTTACGGTTGAGGACAGAGATATAAGACAATTTTACCCTAAGGACTGGGTGTTTTGGACATTTTGCGGATCAAATAATGGAAAAAACGTCAACCACTTTCTTGTCCGTCCGCCCTAAGTGAACGCATGTTTTGATTATCAGTTATCAAATTTATGTCATTAAAATCCATCCGGAGATTCAATTATATATATATATTAATATATATATATATATATATATATATATATATATATATTCAAGTATTTATTCATATTAATTGTGACAAATAACTATCTTTAATTAATGGAGGGAGTTGTTTGATTGTACTTTCGGAGAGAAAAGTTAAAAAAGGTTAAACTTTCTCTGGAAGGGAAAAGATATATAGGAAAAAGTGAATAATTATTCTTTGATGAAGACGGACATATCACATGGTGGGCGTAGTTAATATGACTAAACAGTTAATGTAATTAGCTGATGACTTTCTTGTGATATTTTTCAGTCGTATATTTATGACATATGTTAAGGAGGCCATATTGATTTTAAGTTGTTTTTATGACTGGTAATCGTTTGTTCTTATCGTGGACCGTCGCTTTCTTCTTTCCTTTTTTCGTTTTATGCTCAAATGGGCCTTAAAATATGGCTAATTTCAATTTGTGGTTTTGAGATATCATTTTTTCTTAGCCATGCCAAGCTTGGTAAAATCCTTTTTGTCTTAAAAATTTCGAATATCATATAAATTATACAAAGCAAAAACATTCACCGCAAAAATTATTTAAAATTAACCGATCTGTGTGAAACACATCCCAAAAAATGCAACAACTATCATGACCAAATAACAACCCACTTTCCAGAAAGGAGGGAAAAGATCATCTCCTTTGCTTTGGGAGTTTTGAGCTTCATCAAATAGTACTCATGGGAATTGAACTAGAAACTTACTCTTTTAACATATATCGTGTCCAGGGGCGGATGGAAGGGGGGGGGGCGCCTAAGCCATGGCCCCACGTCAGCCAATGATATTTTTTGTTTTACATTGAAAAAAAAATATTTTTAATTAAGTAATATATTTATTGTATTAGAATTCAGTTTGGCCCTACCTGGATCCAGAGGTCGGACTGCCGGCCTGCCCCTGATAGTGTTCTTTGACTGTCTTGATTTTCCTTTAGAATTTCACCCAACAAAACAAAATTCAAACAACTATAAAATATTTTATAAGGTGACCCATCGCTCCATTTTGTCATATATCTCTCTTTTCCTTGATTGCCTCCAAAAGCAATATCAAGAATGGCAGGCCGAAAAGGCATCACAACTTGGCTAGATTTTGGTGCTATGTAGACGTGTGAAGGTAGCAGTGACATAGGGAGGGGGTTAGGTAGGGCAGCAGCGATAAGGAGGGAGCCACTTGTTCAAATTTCCAACACCTTCTTGTGAGTAAAGATAGATAAGATGGGTGGGTTAGGCGTCTAGCTAGGCCCACCTTTGTTGCCTCCCAAGCCGGGGAACCCATCTCATTCACAAGCGCCCAATTAGCCTACCAAGTTGGAGATATGGTCCTTGAAAAAGAAAAGAAAAGATGGCCTGAGATTAATTTGTGTATCGGAACACATCCACATCCACAATCCACAATATCTTAGAAAAGTATATCTTTAAGGCTTTTCCATGTGTGACGCATGTCACACGGAAGGGAAAAGATTGTGGTGAATGAAAACGCCTTCTTTGGTGAGCTTGCGTCTCTATCTTCCTTTTATTTTTCTCTTTTCTCTCTCTCTCGAACGCTAGAATTATGAGTTCAATGATGGGTCTGACCCACCATGTGATCCAATATGAGGATATGATCTCACCAAAAAAAAAAAAAAAATTATTTGCATGTATATATATATATATATATATGTATGTACACTATTTTTTAAATCAACCCGCTACTTCTATCACCAGATGGTTTTTTTATGATGTGCCACTGAAAAGTATCTCGAAAGATGCATTCAATTGTTAAAAACACAACATCGTTATGTATATTTAATCAAGTCTTTTATATAGTGAGTGAACGATGACTGTGCTTATCTAGAATCACCCATCCATTTACTCAAGACCATTCATCTAAAGCAGATGGACGGTTGAAAGACAAACAATGAGAAAAATGTGTGAATCAATACAAGATCATCAAAATACTCATCATTTTTTTGTTTTTGTTTTTCTCTTAACCATTCAACCATTCATCATGTTAAATCGAATGACTTTGCCTAGACGGATGAGTGACTTTGAAAAACTAGAGTCACCATTTAAATTTTCTCTCTCTCTCTATATATATATATATAGACAAGGGCAGCCGGCCTTCATAGTTAAGAATAACTTGTGAAAATCACGAAGTTGGTACCATATGTTGGGTTGTCTTGATATTGTCAGTCTTTCATCAAATTGAACTCTGAAGACACCCTATTCGATTTGATTATTCCAATTTTTTGCTTAATTTGGAAACTTTCTTTTTCAAGTTAAGTTATGTGTTATGGGAAGCATAGTTGGCAAACTTGTGATTCAGATTTGGATTGGTAGATGACTGGGTCAGTGAGTTGACTCGTCGGAGTTGACTCATCGAATTGGTTGAGTTTTAAAATAAGTTGCATGGGCCAAGTCAGAACGAGTCAATGATGAGTTGGGCCGAGCCAGGAGTGAGTCCGGCTGAATCAAGGGCAAAGCAAGCCAACCTTGACTTATGGCTAGGTTTTCTAACAATCCGAGCTCAAAATTCCCGAGCCAACTCGACATGCGTCACACATGTTGTACCATTTTTGTAAGCAATGTATGGTTGTGGTTAACATAAGGGGCGGTGCTAGAAAAATGAAGGTCACTAGTCTGACAAATCGTTCAACTTTTTGATGGAAAATGTCATGAGGCAGGTCAAATTAAAATTTTTGAATTTTGATTAAGGCGGAAATATCATTTTTCAAAATTTTTATATAAAACAAGTGAATTTTTTTAAAATTTATATGTAAATTTTTGTAAAGAATTTTTTTGAGGTGGAGCGAAGGCCATGTAGGGCCGTACCTTGACTCGGGCCCTGGTTAACATCGTCACAATTGCCATGACCCAAGATGCACAAAGAATGTGTGGTGCGCTCATGAAGTACTCAAAGCTGTTCCCACATACTCCCTATTTTATAATGAAATCTATTGTTTGTCTCTCTGATATTCTGAAGGTACATTGGGATGAGTGACCCCAAAATAAAAACACTAAATAGCATTTTCATACTTTTGGGGAAGCAAGTGAAATAGACTGCACAACAGTGGGCCTGAAAAGCTGGGTGGTTTTAAGCAAATAACGAAATTAGCCAGGTTTTTGTGATTTTTTTCTTCAAACTCACGAGGACGCCATGGGGCGAGAAAATAGTTGGATCGGGGAGGTGGAAGTTGATTCTACTTAAGAATAGTGAGCCTGAAAAGGTGAGTGGTTTTAGGCAAATAACTAATAAGTTGACCAGACTTTTGTGATTTTTTTTTTTCCATCGATCTCACGAGGACGCCATGCGGCGAGAAAATAGTAGCGAAGGCCGAAGTTAGTTCGATCACGTATTCCTCGAATTTGCATTAACGTCCTTTTCTTTTATTGTTTTTTGCATAATAAATGAAACTCATTCTTTTTATGTGCGGAAAAGTCGTGAAAATGAAAACGTAATTAATAATATATGGAACATATAATGTAAGGGCGACTTGTGCGTGCAGGGACGCTCTCTTCACGTCTTCCCTTCACAGTGGGCTGACTCATATTGTATCATATTTGCTTTAATAATTCGCAAATAGTGCGACTTGTCCTGCGACACAATATAAATTGGTGCATGGCTCAATCTGTCCTGAGTATATATGTGATCTACTCTACAAAAGCATGTGCTTGGATACTTAGAGAATGGCAATATGCATACCACTAGATACATTAAAAGTTGGTTTACCCATGCATGGCTTATACTCATAAAAACCTTGATAATCTTTTAGAGAAGGTCAACTACTAAGTAGATCGAGCAACCGAGTAGGTTCGCTTTCCTATGATAGACTGCCATCTATGGCCATTCATCTCACCGGCCAGAAGCAAAAAAAAAGTAAACTCTCTATTCGGATACTGGTAGGACGGTCCCTAAGACGCTACAAACTGCCGCCGAAGTCATTGCCTGTACTGCCGCCCCAACCTTCCCTGGGCACTTGGCCGGAGTGGCTCGTCAGCTCTCGGCATCGTCGGCCTTGTCCCTCAGCGGGCTCCTAGGCTGGCCCATATGGGCCGTATCAGATACTTAACCAGAGTAGTGGAACACGTCTCACATTTTCTGCCCAGTTGGATCCTCTAATCTTTCAATTTTGGGTTGTGGATAAATCGACTGTTTGTGTTCTGTTTCTTTTATTACAGATCATTAGCAGGAAGGTGCAAAACGCCCAAGCTGCATACTTCTTCCTCAAGCTCTTGTTTCTGTTTTTCCTTTTTCTTTCTAAGGATGGCGAGCTATGGAATATTGGCACCTTATTTTAATGCTTAATGATGCGCATAAGATTCAACTTCATTCACAATTAGTACATTAGATGTTTCTCATGCTGAAATATATATATATATATATATATATATATATATATATATATATATATATATATATATATATATATATATATATATATATATATATATATATATATATATATATGTATATTTATTTATTTATTTATATAGTTCAATCTACATAAGGATGGTAAAAGCAGTTAGTGATAATATTGTATACCTTTTTATTATATCCAATTTAATGGATGTTCACAACTTTGGATTTGAATCCATACAAAGAAATAGGTTTATAACGTATTTGAATGTGGCTGTTAAATCCACCTCTGGGTCTGATCTGAATCTGAATTTTAAATTCACATCTCAGGCTTGTAAACAAATAACTGAATCCAAATCTCATTATAATATGTTCAGAACCGACTTTTTGTATAGATATTGTATATAAAATATTTATTTAACTCCAGTAAGATACTTAAAACCAAATCAACTGAATCCAAATCCTATCGGACGTCAAGTCTTAAATATAAAACCGATCTGGCTTGCCCTTTTTTATTCCATGTCTGGTTTTTCTCAAAGCAATTTGATCAGATATCTCATCTGACCCATTAACATCCCTAAATACTAAAAAGCCATTTCTCTTTCTTTGTTATTTTCAAAAGGAAATCACTCTTTCTTTTTCTGTCCACGATGGATAGAAGAAAGGGAAAAGAATCATCCCCACTTACGCCCAAAAGTGGCGCCAGCCAACCGGAAGGGTGGAGGAGAAAGGGAAACGAAGAAAGGAACCCACCCCATCGTAGGGGTGAACAAAGAGTCGAGCTCAACTCGTTAAAACTCAGCTCGTGAACGAGTTGAGCTCGAGTTCCTGTGTCGACTCGTTCAAATAATTGATTTGAGTTCGAGTTGAACAAGTAACTACCGAGTCGAGCTCGAGCCTTAATCGAGTTTGTCAAGCCTTAATGAAGTCGATATATTCAAACGAGTTTACGAGTTTGTCGAGCCTTAATCGAGTCGAGCTCAAGTTCAACACGTGACAATAAATATCAATTTTATTCAGACTAGTTTGTCGAGCCTTCATAAAGTCGAGCTCGAGCTCAACACGTAACGATAACATCAATTCTATTCAAACAAGTTTGTCGAGCCTTAATCGAGTCAAGCTCGATCTCAACACACAACTTTTGGGTCGAGCTCGAGCTGCTTCCGTCGAGCTATTCTCAAACTTGAGGTTTCATTAGTTGAGCGAGCTCGAGCTGAAGGTGTGGGTGGAGGCAAATGCCTACACAAACGCAACAAAAAAATTTATTTTATTTTTATATTGATATTTTTAAAGAAATTTTCTCGTTTATATATTATTGATTGTTGAAAATTTAAAATTTTATACCAATTGCCCTTAGCCAAAACTTTTGTGGCTCTCCTCTGCCCGGATTGAAGGACATGCTCGGCACTAGAGTTGCCAAATGAAATGGGCCAGCATGTCGTTCTTTAACTAGAAGCTTGCCTGATTTCAATTTGATTCTCGATTTATTTAAACCGATCGAGGCACATGGGGTCCCATTAATTTGCAGCTCTCTGCCCATCACTCCCTGCCCCTGGGCTTGGCATGAATCTCACTTCCTTCTCAGATTGGGACTCCCCATTTTGTCCGCATCACTGCTCATTCTATCGGAAACCTAAAGAAAAAATATCATCTCGATATCTCATTTTGGCCACAGACAGTTCCAAGACATTTTTCCATCATATATATTGACATCTTATTATCTGTACGTGTTTTAACAAGGGAATTTTTTTTTTCCAATTAAGGGCGCTGATGTTCGCGCATAATTGCATTGCCCCAGTCTCTTAATTCGGAATTTCTTTGAAACTAGCTCAAACTTAAAGAGTGGTACCAAATTGGAGCCTTTTTAGGCTAAGGCCTGTCATTCTCAAACATGTGAAATCTCGTCTTCTTAAAAATAGTCTGCTCAGCATTACTGTTATTCCATTTATGAGGTCTGTCTAAGTTTGAGCAACGATGCACGGCAAAGTGTAGTTCATATTTATTATAATTGAAATAAGGGTGTAGGAGAGAGTTCACTCAAACTATAAGTGAAGCACAAAAGATCTTGTGAACTGACCATGGCAAGTCATTCAATTAACTTAGTTATAGAAATTGTTTTTTTTTTAATGCATTGTAGAGCTAAGATTTCTTTGTAAAGGGGATCGAACAAACTTGATACCATTAAATAAAAATTTTGAAAAATTTTAAAGTAGGACCAACCTCAAATTTTTCTCAAAAGTTTTATCTGGACGGAATTAAATTAAAAAAAAATTAATACATAAATTTGAAAATTTCAAAACTTAAGAAGACGGCATGGCCCCAGCCGAATATAAAACGAGTGAACGGAGCTTGCGGCCAGCTCGAACTCAACTCAACTCACATCTGGCTCGGCTTGAGCTCAACTCAAGTTTTATGAGGTAAGCTGGAACTTGATTTGCTTAGCCGAGTCAAAGCTGGAACTCCTTATATATTTTATGCTTAAAATTCTCACATTTTTATTTAAGCCATTTTAAGTTTTAGAAATTACAAAAACAAGTATAAGTGTTAAAAGAGTCGAATCTAATCGATCAACATGAACTCAACTCGTTTACAAACTCGAGTTATCAGTTAAACTCGATCTTGGCTCGTTTAACGTACGAGTTGAGCCTTTCAATTTCGAGTCCGAGTTGACTGAACATGTTGAACGTTCCTAGGTGCAACCAAGCCAAATCTCTTTGGTCAATGGCATCCTAATTGCTAGTGTCAATGAAGAGGACAAGAAAAACTGAAAGGAACTATTCAGAAAAAGCATCACCTTGGCATAAATTAGTAAGATTCGAAGGGGAAGGAAGAAGGAGGAGGTTTTTAGTAAAAGAAAGCTTCCTTGGTAACTGGGGATCCGAGCTTAGCTAGCCGAAGAGCCAATGGTGACAGGCGGGGTTAGGGAAGGGACGGGGTTGCGTGAGTTGCAGGGAAAATTCAAATCAGATGGGAGGAAAGGAAATAGAAAAAGAAAAGGGGGAGATGGGGAAAAGGGAGGGGGGAAGAAAAAGACGAGACACGGAATCTCGGGAAACGATTCCCTCTCGTGACCCGAATGTGAAAAAACGAGGAGGAAACATTTTCCTTCACAAAAAAGACGAAGGGGAAAGGGTTCTCATCTTCCCTTCCTTTTTCCACGTAAAAATCCGACATTTTCCCCGTCCGCAAACGCCTTGCATCCTCCTTACCCTAGGCCACCCTGCTCTCTCTCTCCCTCCCTTCCTCTCTCTCTGTGGGATAACCGGGGAGCTGCAAAGCTTCTGGTGAGTTCTTTGTCTCTGTCTCTCAGTTTCACACTTTTTCTGTTCTCTGATTCTGATGGGTTTCATTACTTCCCTTCCCTTCCTTCTTTGGTTTTTCATTGTTATATATCTTTCTTTTCCGGGTGGGTATTACGGGGGTGTTTCATGAAGCTCCTATCTAGGGGTTTTCTCACGTCTTTTACTGTTAAACCCCATGTAGGATTAGGGTTTTGTCTTCTTCATTTGTTTCGGGGATTTTAAGACTTCCCCTGATTGTGATTCTTATGGCCCGGGACTCTTCATGTGCTCTTCTTTCATTTTTGTATTGAACAACTATATGGAGAATCTGTGTGAAATAAGGAGGTTTTGGCACAATGGATTTGATAGAGTTGGACCTTTCCATTAGCCTATTTGAAGTGGCTGCTTGTATTCCAAATGTCACATTATCTTATAAACTTGAAGTCATTTAATGTAGATCATTACATAAAAATGTGAAGGAGATAAATTGTGTTGATATTGTCATTGCCTGTTCGCAGTGATTCAAGTTTGATATTTGTATGCCCGTCTACTACTTGCTTTTCCTGGGAATGGATTTTTTTGGGGCTTATTTTCGCTTCTAGACTTCTTTGTAAATTATGATAAAGGGTATGAATTTGACACTATTATAGACATAAACATATGTCAGTTTGAGAGAGCCACTGAAAACGACAGATATTGGAAAATGGGTTTTTGGAGGGCATTTCTTGTGCATCTTTAGGTTATATTGCATTAGGTGGAAATGCTTAAGAGAAATATTGGTGATGAGTTCTTAGGGTTTGAAGATCTGCCAGTTGTTTCTAGCTACGTCACTGGTACTATGTTTTGACTCACATTCTGTATTCCCTTTCTAGAAGTTATGTTGAATGCTTGCTAACGATGAATCCATCCTCCAATCTTCAGTCATAACCATGTGATGTAGTTTCTAGTATCTTGAAGCAAATAAACCATACATGCTTTACAGAATTGGATGCTCTGAACTCTTTGGAAAGCCTCTTCCTTGATGATGCTCTTTTGGATGTGAAAGTAATGAAGTGTCATGCCCTTTAGTCGTTGAGGTTGCTTTGCCACTTCTAATTACCTGCAAAATGGGTTTATTGTGGACCCACTTGGAAAAGATGTACACTTACCTATGGTAATATGCTTCTTGTTCATTAAAAAGTTAGGAACACTGGCTATAGTAGCTGCCTAATTTCCGCTATTTATTTACAGGTAAGCCAGCATTGCCCTAAATAAAAGTGCTTTTGGAGAGTTTAAGCTTCTAGTATGTTTTAATTTTTGGATTTGTAGATTGACTAGATGTGCCATTCTTGTCTCATGTATGGACTACCATTTGTTCCATCATCATTAGCTGAGTTATATGTCTTATTGTGGTTTCTTGTTACATTGTGGTCACTGCAAGGATAAAATGATCCATATGACTCGGTGCTTATTTATGTTTCCCACAGGTGCATGCCCAAATTTTAAGAAAGGAGACAATGGAGAGCTCAGCTGTAGGTCGTAACAAAAAGAATATAAGTTGGACACCACTTATGGACCGTTACTTTATAAACCTCATGATAAAAGAAGTGCAAAGAGGTGCGAAGGTAGAAAATGCATTCGTCAAGAATGGTTGGAGCCGTATGGAGAGGTTGTTTCAACAAAAATTTGGGACTATCTACAACAAGGATTGCATGAGAAATCGTCTAAAAACTTTAAAGAAACAATATAACATCATAAAATCCCTATGTGAACAAAGTTGGATTGTTTGGAACCATGAGTCTCAAATGATTATTGTTAATGATGAGGCTGCATGGGAGGCTTATATTAAGGTATATCAGTTATATCACACAAATTGCATGTAATCCCTTAGGGCACTATTTCTAGTGGCTGACATTAAAAGTTGCAGGATCATCCTGAAGCACAGAACTATAGACACAAGCAAATGGCATACTATGAAGATTTATGTGTTGCATTTTCACGTATACCTGCTGATGGGAAAGTCAATAGTGTGGGAAATTCTTCTGGGGTTAAAGCAATCATGTGTGAGGAGGAGGCTCTTGAAGCTGCCACAGACCTACAATCTTCACCTGTATCTGATGCTCATGAATATTTGCTTGATGATGGACATGGTTCACAATCATCAAAATCAGGTGCAGGCACAGACACATCACTAGCTCTGTCTCTCCCTCCCTCTCTCTCTCTCTCCACATATAAGTGTGTATGTGTCTTTTATTGTAAGTTTAAAGGTGTAATTGAAGCTAGTTCAATGAAATTTTAATTTGCATACATGTTTTCTCTTTTAACCTGGACCAGCAGACCTTAGGGCTGGAGAATTTTCTAACACATTTACAGCACTACATCTTGGGTGCATTCCCTTAATGTTCCTTTAACCTGGACCTTAGGGCTGGGGATTTTGAAAGACATCTACTGCACTATATCTTGGGGTGCATTCCCCTTAATGTGGAGCTAGTACTCCATAGTTTGTCTTTGTGCTCTCCATGGAAGTGGCCGAGGTTCAAAGGTGAAAACGAGTTTCTTGGAACATGTTTGTTAATATATCAGTAGCAATTACTTATAAATGATACACTTACCAAGTTATTACTAGAAAAATGGCTGTGATATTGTGTCTTAAAAATTTAACTCATAAAGAATCATTATTTTATTTCTTTTCATTTATTTTTGGCATTTTGGTGGAACTGATTCTTTTCCAATTAGTTACTAATAAAACAATCTTAAGGTTCTAGCCATTAGTACACCAAACATACTCTTGGTTTACTGCATCTGGATTGTTGCTCTTACAGCTAGCCAGATGGCAGAGTCTATGCCTCATGTTGCTGTATTTACTGAATTAGGTGAATTTTGGCATACACTTCTCATTAAGGACATTTATAATTCATGGTAGAATACATGTATTGATACTTTATATGCTTCTTTCTATAGATGAATGGAGGGCCTTCACTGAAGATTGCCCTCTTTCACACTTCCTATTCCGTATTTGCTTGTAAAGGTCTGGTCATGAAGCCTAAAAAGGATGTAACTCTTGAACAAAAGCCATTTTCTTGTATTACCTAGACAGACAGGAAAAGCGAAAGATCTATGATTCTTCCCCCGTTAAATGGCTGCATACGGACCATTCAGGGTTGCAGCTATGTGTACTGCTAGAGCCTTAGGCTATGTTATGTTGATAATATTTGACTGTTATGTCTAATCATTCTTTTGTTTTTTCCTTTCTAGTTTTAAAATAACTTTACAATGTTGCAACAGTGAAACAAGAGAAGGGCATGAGAGTCGATAACTGCATTTACTGAAAGACCCTTGCATGCATGCATGCTCAGTGCTTATTAAAGTGCCATTATACTGCAAACATTATATCCATCAGTTGTTTTGATCATCTATTTGTATGCCTCCACAATATTTGACTTCAATGAAATTTAGCTTTTACTGTATCAAAATCAATTCTGTAATCTCTTTTTGCATAAGTTTAAAGCAGTACGTTATTGGCAATCGGTTGCTTATTCCTTTTGCCTGCAGATGCTGGTGTGAATGAGCTTCTTTTATAATGTGTCCAGTTATTTACTCTCACTGTCCAACAACGGCTCTTAATTATTCTGATGTGAATGTGGCCAAAGTGCCATCATCCTAATACAGATATTTTTGTGCCTTTGGCTTTGTTATGAGCAAGCATAAGTTTTGCAGGCAGCGAAGGAACAGAAAGCCCAGCCACAACCAGTCACGATCGAAAGAAAATGTACTGGACACCACTTATGGACCATTATTTTATAAGCCTCATGGTAGAAGAAGTCCGCAAGGGAACCAAGATTGACAATACATTCAACAAACATGGTTGGAACCGAATGGAGAGGGCATTTCAACAAAGATTTGGCACTCATTTTCACAGGGACTATCTGAGAAATCGATTAAAAACTTTAAGAAAGCAATATAATGTCATAAAATCTGTGAGTGAATACAGAGGGTTTGGTTGGAATCGCGAGACACAAATGATTACAGCGACTGATGAGAGTTTGTGGGATGAATACACTAAGGTACTATTTTCTCATATTCAATTTTCTTATTCATGGATAAATAAGAATATAGGAGAATGGGATTGTTAATATCTGACAGATTATGCATACAGGAGCATCCTGAAGCACGTCAATACAAAGATAAACCTCTTCCATTTTTTGAGGAGCTATGTGCTGTATTTTCTCGCACAGTTGCTGATGGAAGATATAGCATAGCAGGAGTTAGCTTTCGCAGTAAGGATGGCATCCCGTCGATGGATGGTATGGGAGCTTCGGTAGATCCCTTATCTTCACCTGTATACACTGGCCATGAGCATGCGGCTAATGGCATGCACGACTCATCTGACTCAGGTGAGGATAAAGACATAAGAAGCAAGAGGCGGAAACGTCGTTCTGTGACACCACACAGTTTAGATCATTCTAGAAAATCCCAAATTGCTGGAGATGATATGGTAAAAGCTCTTCGGCAGATGGCAGCTGCAGTTAATAGCTTAGCAAATGCTTTTAAAGAGGTCAAAAACTGTCAATTGGTAGAAAAGTATATGTCTGCTCTCAGTGAAATCCCAGGCATGGATCCTGACCTTTTTTTAGCTGCTTGTGATCTCCTGGAGGATGAAAAGAAAGCTAAAACCTTTTTGGCATTGAATGTGGAGCTAAGGAAGAGATGGTTGATGAAAAAACTTCGTCCGTTCTAATTACATTCTTGGTAGATATCTGCTGCCTCTCCACTCTCCCTTCTTTCAGACTACACATGTAATTCTAACATCTGTATCCTACAGCAGTCTTGGATTCATATGATCCACTTTTGCAGATGATGTGGGTGGTATTTATCCAAAAATGCATTGCTACATGTTGTAAAGGTGCAATTGTGTTCTTTCCATATGCTTTTGGATATACTCTAGGTACATGTTTTAGTCAGATGATGCAAGTACCATGTGCTAGCTTGCTGATGTTTTGACTCAATTTGTAGATTAGGAGGCTGGTAGTTGTAGATTTGATCTGTTGCCCCTTAGCTATGAAAAATGTCAAAACTTGATATTTCTTGTCATGTACTGGTTTGTATCCTTCATATTGTGCAAAAACGGCAAGTGGTGGTCTTGAAAGAAGCTGAAATTGTTGCTTCTGCAACATGTATATTTTTGCGATGATGTTATGTAAAACTTGTATAATGAAATGTAGATCTAATATTGGTTTCTCTTCAATGCCAATTCCGAATGTTCGTTGTAGAAATAACATGTGGGCTTGCAACATATTTCGGTAATACAATAAGGAACATGATATTCCTTCGTGCAACTTTCTAGGTGTCTTAATGGAGAGCTATTCCCAGGGTTGGAGACCTCGCTTTGCTGGTTTAACCTGTCACATCTCCGGTTCCTTATCCCATTGAACAGCTTAAAATTTCAGGATAAAAACCCATCGAATCTCAGGAACTACCAGTCCATGTTCCAGCTAGTGATGTCAAGATTTCAGGTTTGGGTTGGATATGCAGCTGAACTGTGAGCCTGATTAACTGGGGTTTGTAGATGAAGATTACTCTGGTCTGATTTTTTGTTTTCAGTTATATGATCAGATCTGACAGGACAAATTACCACTATGTGATCTGGCCAATTTGGGCCGTTTGTAGTTTAATCAGATTTGGTTTCAGGTGATAGTACCTTAGATGAAGCTCGGTCTTATACCTGTTCCAAGTCCTTTGCTCTAGCTGAATGTGTTTCAAAGCTGAATATCGCCACTAAAATCTTACTGATTTAAGACCTTTGAATACATATTGGCATATTCTTTTAAAGCACTTTGTTTCTGTTGTAAAATTTTTAATAGCCAATTGTCTTTGCATTATATCTTTGTATTTTTAGGTAGATCTATTGTAAATTCCAAATGTTTTTAAATATATTTTGTGTTTTGGTGCTTTGCTTTTTGGTGATAAAAAAATGAAGGTTTTCTTCTAAATTGATATAGACTATAGGTGATTGGCAATTGACCTTAACGTTGGCACCTTTAGAGACATTTTTTCTAGCTTGTCCATGTTTAGCAGATTACGATGGTTTATGCTACCTGAGAATTACTTGTACAGCATCCTATCTATCTGGCTTCTTTTTCTCATTTGTAGTAAGAAAGATCGTTTTTCACGAGCGAAGTCAGGGACCAACTTGAAATGGTTAATCACAAGGATGCTTTTCTTTTTCCGGCAACCGAGAGATTCGTCCACTTTTTATCTCTGTGAGTAGGAACTTGATTTTGGTATGTGTAAAGATGCGGAGACTATTCTAGTACGGAAATGTACAGAAAGACGCATCACCTTTTTGGCTGAATAACATAAAACTTCTGATACTGCTTGAATTCAGAAACACATCAAGTAAATAAGAGGCCAACTGAAAAACTTTAAAACTTGAACATACTTTTGTAACTTTACCAGAATTTAGGGGGTCTTTGCTGTCAAGTTTCACGACCTGATATACACTCTTCTTCCCGTTCTTTTCGTCTGTTGATGGAAAAGTGTTCCACACGGGCTTTTCGCTGTAACTCATATATCCAGGGGAAACACTAGCCTCTTCATCTATTAATTATAAACGTTTAGTCCTTATCTATCTAGTCGAAACTTTCACTTCGAATAATAACCATAGACTGTTTGTTTTGCGGCTACGAAAATTTTTGGATGTGGAGAAGTATTTTTACCATATATAACAAAAAGGCGAAACTTCTGAGAGATTTACTTCGTAACGTGCTTCTCATAAAATATGCAAATCGAGAATTGTACAGCCTCTCAAGTAACCATATCAGCTTATTGATGCGACTTGGGCAATTAACAGGAAAGTTTTTGATATAAATGCATCGAAGGGATGTAATTTTTCTTGTATGATATCAGCTTCTGAAAGTTAAGACAAATCATGTTTTTCCTTTACAATAGTGCAGTATTCACATGCTCTCTATCTCTTTCTCTCTTCCTCTCTTTTTGGGTGACGACTGAAGCCGAAGCTCCCCTCCGCCTTTCTCCAAGTTCTGAGGTTATGTTGGGGCCTGGTGTAAACAGAGTTAGTGAACTTTGACCTTGGTGCCAAACTCTATCTTATAAGGTCCAGAATCGTAATGCCTAAGAGAAGAGAGCTGATGATGTGGGCTCACAGCCATCAGCCGGACCAGCTATGATATACCTCTCACTCACGCATATGCACTAATAGTTTTCCAAAAGACCTTGACTTTTGGGTCTAGCTCTTCCCTCATTGAATTCTCACTGTTAATCACTATTCATTGTTAAGGAAAGAGATAAAGACATAATTTATGTGTGTGTCTTGACTTCTAGTAATCCAGACGACCTTGACTTTATGTGCATGAGGGAGAGAGAGAGAGAGAGAGTTAATAATTCACTATGATTTGTTTCTATTTCCACCAATAAGCAAATGTGTTTACGAGTTCATGTTCATAAGCAGACCAATATAGTGAACATCCAAAATGACAGGTAGGAAATAGTTTGTCCTGGGCCTCCCCTCCCAAATCCCAAATGGCCTCTACGGCTCTACCTCTGTCACCTCCTTAGGGTGGTCCAAGGATTGAACTGTGTGTTGGCCCTAGCTAGTCTCTGCTGCCAGCATCACCACCCAAGTTGGCCAGCCTCTGTTACGCGCTTGATCCTAACAAAGGGAACACCGAGAACATTTCAAAACCAAGGTGGTGGGTGTGTCTTCTTGAGTGTGATAGTTCTTCCACTCGAAAACTTTCCTTCTCTCTTCCCCCCTTTTCTTTTCATCAGACCCACCTTAGCCATCATCAACAGATTAACCAAGTCTTAGATTTCACACATGGATCATGAAGTCAACCAGTCAAAGTACCTCTTCTGTTTTAATTCCTCCGATTATGATTACTCCTTCGAGCTTTTCTGGACGTTCACATCAAACTTGTAACCCAACATTAATATACTTTTTTAAATAACATATATATCTAAAACATTTTCATTAATTCTAAGGTTTCTGTTTCAGTTTGTTGCATTTATAAAACACAAAAACTGGTGAAGAGCTGCTATGGGCTTTCCTTAAAGCCCCATCCCATGGCCTCCACCAAAGATCTTGCTGCTTAAAGTATACAAGATGCCCTTTTGTAAGATGCCTTAATGCATGCACCCGTATCTCTTAACCCAGTTTTGTGTACAATGTGCTGTCCTAGAAACCAAGCAGAAATGATGAACCACTAGCAGAGGCAAATGTAGGCATGTGTAGGCAATTGCCCACACAAGCCCACATAAATTGCTTATTTATGTATTAGTACTTCATGGGCATTTAGTTAATTATATATTGGTTGCCCCTTAAATTACAATTGAAGTATTACTGTATCTCAGCCCGAAGTTTCTGGCTCTGCCACTGTGGTAAATGTCTCTTGATCGAACTGTTGGTGTGCACTAAGGCACAATTAGAGGCACAATCCCCTTCTTCTATCACTTGCATATTGCCTCTCTTGGCAAGCCATCTACCTCAGCTTCTTCTGAGGGATGGGTGAGCTAGGCACGAAGAATAGCGCAGTTAAAACACTAACATAAGTGCATTGTCAAGTGATTATCAACCTCTATGGAACTTATTTAGTTCCTCTGCATAGTAAGTCAGTCAGGTGGAACCAAAGAGAAGAGAAGGTTGGAAGAAAGAATAACAGTCTATAGGACTTGGTCTTCGTCTAGAACACATGTTCTAAAGACATTCTGTTCTTGTTTCAAGAAGCATGTGTTGTTGATTGTGGATGTACTTTTTAATATAACAACTAAATGCTAGATACAATGAGACCAAGCCAGAACACAAAACAACATGTTCTACAAGTTATTCTTATCAATTTAACACCCTCTACGGAGCTCTTTTGCAGGCCTGTGGAAGACAGATGATGCCTGCAGATAATATTAGCTGACCGGCTGACTCGCTTAATTCATTATTGTCTTTCTTGTCGAGAAGGAAACGCTCCTTATTTGACTGAATTGAGTTGTTTGTGTGAAGTCATGAGTACTCTCTCAACTGTAAATTGTGTGCACCCAAGGTTGATTCTCCTTCTTCCTCTTGAACATGCAAGCCCAACTCCTGTAGAAGATTTTTGAATTAGAGATGAACGAGTATGGCGCCCTTGATGACCTCTTTCAACTTGTATATTAGGTTCAACTTCCCAGCTAGTTGGTACCAATTATAACTTTCATAATTAATGTACGTCATATTTGTAAGCTTAATCAACCAATTATGTAATGAAATTCATATAAATATTCTGGTGACTATAACACTAACGAGAAGTCATAGTCCAATGATGAAAAGGGAAAATAATATAACGAGGTCTCTGGAACCGGCATGGCTGTCATTGATTTTAACAACTACTAGCTAGCTGGGAGATACTTTACGCATACCTACAACTATCATATGGCTTGTTTATGAAATAAATAGAAAATATACCAACTTTCTTTTCATTAAAAGCTGGGTGTATAACCTTAAATGTCACACTCCAATTGTCCTTTCGTATACCAAACCTAGATTGGCCACATCAATCTGAAAGGAAACGTTGTATAATTATACATCATGATCCAACACAAACCTTTCTCTCTCTCTAGAACTCTCATTGTCCATTGATGGAGCCCCTTCCTTCATCATGGTTTTAGAGACGAAAATATTTATACCACAGCAGTATATCAAGATTGACATAGCCAGTTTGAGATGCTGATTCTTGTCAAATAATTACTGCTGAACGTGTGAACCAAGTAGGCATTTGTCATGATCCAGTACACGGACTTCAAGTTCCAGGCTTAGCGCTTCAAACTTGGTCGGCTGCTTAGTCAAGATCCATTAGATGCAAATTTTGAATGATAATGTGCACTGTACTGCTTATTTGACCCAAAAAGAAAAAAATTGCATTAAATTAATTCGCTGATTTATTTTGGGTTTTTCTAGTACCATTTAGCTTTCTCTGTCTAAGAACACATCAGCGCATGAAAAATAGCTGCTAATGCATTCTTATTATATATATATATATATATATATATATATATATATATATATATATATGTTGCTTTTTATTAGTTGTGACACTCCTGAGGATAGTGACATCTCAATGAAAATAAAGCGTGAGTACTATTTTGCTTTATTATATATTTGTTCATCATATATAATATTTGATGTATACATTGTAAACAACGAAGCTTGATTCCAGTTCCGCCATGGATCCTCCTGTCATGGAGCTTCTAACCGCTTTGATCACATGATAAAGAAAGGCCTGATCCGCCCCTTCACCAACATTCTAGTGATTAATCAACCAACCAACTTGCTATAATTGAATTAAAGGTGGTTATTTTGGTTAATAGCAAGATATTGTTTCAATTCTAGATGGATACTTTTTAAAGATTTCTAGAGAGAGAAAGCTCCTACAGCTAGCTTTGTGTACGTATCAACATCCGGCCTAATTTCTCAAGTGGGAAAAGAAAAGTTGATCAGTCCAGCAGATAGTTAATTATCTCAGCTTATCAGGATCTTTTCTGCATTTCATATATAGTTACAGGGGAAGATATTTCTTTACACTATGGGGGTTTTCAGCCTTGTGCAATCATAAAGCGCTTGGGCTGCCAGTGAGATATTATGAGTTCAAGTTGAAATCTAAGGTCATCTCAGTTCCAGAATTATCTCAAAATATTGAAGCAGATCGAGAACTTTCTACTATTCTTTTGCAAGATCAATGCTGGAATGCAAGAGAAGGACTAGTTTTGTGGGTAGTTTCCTGTTCCAAAGCAGAAGCAGGAATGCTGAATTTAGGATGTTAGTCGGAACCCAAGTTTGATGAGTGCTGTCAGCACAAACAAATTGGGAAATTTCCTGAACTTTGGTAAGAGCCAAACGGAATCTCTGATGGTAATTTCCCCTCAAAGCCGGGGTCCCTGCTTGTCCCAGAACTTGGAATGAGGACATGGTATTTGAATACCAGGGTTCATGGACGTCGATGTCCAACAATAAAAGAGATGGCTCCTCTTTTCGTTTTCCTTCGCATTAATTACGTATCCTCGAGTAGAAAAGGTGAATTCATCCATGTCACGAGAAATGCCATGCAACTTTATTTCTGTGAGAGAGAGAGAGAGAGAGAGAGAGAGAAAGAAATAGAGAGAGAGAGAGTGAGAGTGAGATGAACAGCGGCAAACTTAGCTTCCCCATGTTCATGTGGCTTTTGTTACAACGTGACAATGTCGCGAATATGGCAGGCATCTTGAATCAACTTGGACTCATACCATACCTTTCCTTCATATATAATATATATATATATATATATATATATATATATATATATATATATATATATATATATAGAAAGAGAGAGAGAGAGAGAGAGAGAGAGAGAGAGAGAGAGAGAGCTTTGTAACATTAGATGTAGTTCTACTGACTTTATTTTAACACAATATCCTCATGAACATGGCAAGGCGGAGACTCTACAACCAAATTGAGCTCATGTAAACTCCATGGTCAGTCTATTGTCAACAAAAGAAGATGCAGAGCTAAAGATAGGAAAGGGTAGAGAGAGAGAGAGAGAGAGAGAGAGAGATTGGGAACAAGTCTCTACTGCAAAAGTAGGCTCCTGATGACGGCAGCTTGGGCACTGTCCGTAGAAGCCAACAGCTCGGAGAGCCTCTCGCTGAGGTCGTCCACCTCTCTGTGCAAGCTCCTGATGTAGTTGCACGTCTCCTGCAGCACCTTCGACGCCGAAACCTGCACCACCACCCACCACCCATAAGCTGAAATTTTGTTCACAATGATCTCAATATCGAAATCCATTTCACTATCTTTTTAGGGACAATCGCAGAAAAATGCCCAACTCACGCCCAAAACTCATTAACATAAAACCCCCCCAGATCTCTCTTTCACTGAGAACTTCACCCAACTCTGGCCTCAGTGGCAATGATCATGCACCTGTTGGCTCCCGAATTCATCAAGGGGACGCCTTGAAGATACAGGAGAAGCCATTGTTAACTAGCTAGGAAGGGATCCCGAATCTTACTTATCCTTCAAGGCCCTCCATGAAGATCGATCTCCTCAACAAAAAGAAGAAGAACGGAAAGAAAGAAAGAAAAGAAAAGAGTACCAATCAACCAACCTTGTCCGAGCTCCTGTTGCGAATCTCCGGCAGCAATGCCTGCAGCTTGGCTATGAGATCGTTGATCTGCTCGTCGGTGATCCTTGGAGCACTAGATTGCCGTGACCTTGATCTCCTGCTAGACATCTTCACTGGAGAGAGGAAGAGAGAGAGAGAGAGAGAAAGACTCGGCTTAGTCTCTAACAGTAGCAGGGCGCAAGTCAAGGCAAACAAGAGAGGATCTAAGAGAGAGAGAGGGGAGCAAAGAAGGCAGTGTGCATGGGGAGGAGCGATGGCCCTAGGTTGGTCTTAAATAAGGTTGTGGAAAGAGAATCGTTTTCTAGAGATACGCCATGCTGTCCTCTCTTTCTGTGCCCCCAAGTTGGTTAATACTTTAAAAGAGAGAAAGAGACGATGACCATGGAGATTGTCAGATTCAACACATAAAATAAAAGAAGACAAGGGAAGGAGGAGGCGTGACCACCACCGCAACCCTGAGCTCTAGACACTCTCCACACACCAGCACGAGGGCCGTCAAACCCTCAAAGGGCACGCCCCAGCCCGGTCCCGGCGCCCAACCTCTCACCAACAGACCACCTCCGCCGTAGGCCCATCCCCTCCGCACCCACCCTGAAATGGCGTGCTTCTAACCTCAGCGACTAAACCTGCTTCTCCCATCATTATCATCATTGTCATCCCCTTTCATATAAAAATCCAGATCTCACATTCATTTGAGCATGATTTAGCCTCTAGCAAATGTCGTCTTATGGTTTGCCAAGTAAAAAAAAACGGTGGCATGGTGTTCAGAATCGTACCTGCATGATGTCGCCCCGATCAAAACTTTCAGGTTCCAATTCAATCCCAGATCCAAAACCCTAAACCCGAGTTAATTTCGTTGATTTCGATTAGATACAAGAATAAACAGACATACCCAACTTAGATTTGGTCCGTAATTAGAGCCGAGAAATTAGATTGAAGGATTCGGACTCCCCTCACAAGAGATATATCCGATCTATTGACATCTCTATTCCCTAGGAATCCCCATGGGGGGTTCAGTGTCATTGGCCACCCGAGTGCCATGCTTATGTTGTCTTGCTGCCTCCTCGTGACATGTCTCTCTTGTGGGCCTCTCCTTTTGTTTGTTCTTCACTTGACCTGTTGGCTCCCTAGAAGTTGAGTTAGCGTCATGTCACCCCTTGGCTGTCCCTTTTTGAATGTCACACTTGCCATTGCCAACGGATCTCTGTCTTTATGAGACAAATCCGTCCATGCCAATTGCTCTTAGTATCCGTATCGGAGGTGAATCGTTTTTTCGCAAACCATACGGGGAATTACAAAGTTAAAATTTATTTTTCTATTTTAAAAACCCGCTCTAGAGCTCCGAGCACTGGTACCATAAAACCCCTTAACATACAATAAACCCCTTAGCTCTCAATTGGTTATGGTCTACTGTAATGGGTTGGCCGTTTATCATCAGTCACTAGTCTGACCAGCTATGCTAAATCCTTTAAAGCCCGCTAAAAGCTAATTTTAAATAGTAATACTGACTACATAAACAAAATTGAGTCGGGTTTCGATCTGTTAAAAACAGATCGGTTCAGTAGGGGCCGATACTGGTAGCTAGTGCTCTTTTTCTACTGGGTTTCACTGTTGTGGAAGAGGGCATTGGGTGCAGTAAGTTTGTAAGCATGCCATTCCCCCTTGTTCCCTATTGGCTTGCCACATTATTGAGCCTAGGCCATGGGTCCCATGCTCATTAAATATTGGGACATCCGAATTTATGAAGCCCAAATGATTAAAATGACAGTTCTCTTTTGCTTGGTAGCTGAGATATACATGAATTTATAGGTAGAGAAATAATAAAATAATGTTGCTTATACTATTTTCGATATTCATATTTTTTTTTGCCTATGTAAGAGAATGCGTACATGGGAAATTTTTAATTAAATATCAGCTTTTTGTGTCTGCATTTTCTGGCTCAGAAAAAGGCTGCCTGCTGCGAACCATGATGTTGCAGGGCGATGTTTGAACGTTCAATCTCACTTTTGGTCTTCTGTTGCTCAAAAATGACTTCCATCAAGTGTACAATAGATTTCCAAGTACTTAAACCTAAAAACCAAAAAGTTTCAATTGAAGTTTTTAAATTTCTTACATCATGAAGGTCCTGTCTAGGTAAAAAAGGAATTTCGATCTGCAAGTCTCATTCTTTGTTTTCATGAGAAATACATTTACATGGTTAGTGCCCATATCTACCTTATGAAATATGGGTACTATCAAATCTGAAATCTAATGTGCATCTACATTTATGAGATCAAGAACTCAAAAGAAAATCATCAATTTGGAAATATAATTACCGTCTTAACTTTTTTAGAAAGTTACTATTAACGTAATCATACGGAAGGCTATCTAGAGTCACTCAACCATATAATCAAGATTGTTCATGTGGATGGTTGACAGAATGACAAAGATAAGAAAAGGTGTGAATTAATATTATGATGAAAATATCAATCTTTCTTTTTTTCTTATTTTTCTCTTAATCGCCTGTCATGTTGGATCAGACAGTCCTGATTAGATGACTGAATGATTTAAAAAAACCAAAGTCATCATTCAATTTTCCTCTCTTGATCCATTGGGTATTTTTCATCTAAAAGCTAGAATGAGATCTTAATAGCTGTGTTTTTGTATTTTCAACCGTACCCACGTGATATAGGACCAAAATACAAATACAAGTTCCTTATGTATGACCAGTTCCATATTTATTTTATTTGATACGCAAGCTAGTATGAGACAGACGACAATAGTTTATACCAATAAAGAAGCATCCCGAGAATTGAACTCTTTAGCTTTCTTTAACTACAAAAGTCTTCAAGTGCAATCCCTTAGCTAGGTGGGCAGACCTCTTATTCTCCTACACCTAGTTTTTCTTTTTCTGTTTAGACGTTAAGTTCAAGTAACGACTTGCTGAGTCGGTATATTGGACCTTATGAAACCTACGGTCATAGGGGGCCCAATGAAGCATTAATTGCCAAGCACAAAGCAACATGAAATTAGGTATTATCCAAATCAAATTAATTCTATCAAGATCTTCGTGTTTTTCAATTTATAAATTGCCGTTAACTTCAAGAACCTGACGCGGATCAGGCAGGTCGTACTTGGATCTATTGTTTTCTTTCTTTTTTTTTTTTTCTTTTGGGCTGAAGAATGTGACAACTATTTCATGAACAAGTGAATCTAGAGCAAAAATCAGCTGTCCGTCGCATTATCGTCCAAAAACTTAGCCAATTTTTAAAAGGGGAACAGATTGAGAGAGAGGCTAATGATCTTTTGTCTTTTTACTGGTAAGAATCGAGTGAGAGAGACCCAAGAAGTAGAGATGCGTGTATACATGGATCTCGGGATCACCCTTTTCCGTTTTTGGTGGACATGTAACTCCACGATTTCCTTTCTTTAACAAACCATTCAATTATGGCGGTGGAGAAAAGTCTCCGGCCACCGGAAAAAAAGTTCTCTAATTTTATTTTCCGTTCATCTTTTCTTGAATATTAACACCTTCATGCAGAAGTTTTCGGGGAGATCTTCAAGTGGGGAGGTAAATAGTAGAATGCCAACTTGGTCCAAATGACAAAAATGCCCTCAAAAAAAAGGAATCCTCCTCACAAGGACAAGATGGAAAAGCAAAAGCTCGTCTCCCCATTTTGTCCTGTCTGGACAATGTGCTGAGTCTCCTGGGATTAAATAAACGTATGCGGTGTGTTCGGCCCCGAACATACATCACATATTATATCAAAGTTCGTTACATGAACCATTCAATGAACAAAAATTTGTATACTGATCAGAATGGTAAAAAGGAGAGGTCTTTATATAAGGATAAAAAAAAAGTAAGGTTTTATTTTGACAAAATCTCAAAAATACCTCAACTTTCCCCTCTTTTATTTTGGTGCATATCTGTTATGTATGCCGCCCTGGTGCACGCAACTCACTCTATATAGCACTGACCTTTGTCGCGAAACTAAAAAAACCAAAAGAAATAAAATATGGAGTTTATAGCCAATCAATTTGCAAAGCTGCATAGCTTCCAAACATGTCCCTCCATAAACACAGGAACTAAAATTAGAAGAAAGTTTTCTTTATCTCAAGGATCGAACTCTTGATTTCTTTGAATTTTGGCCCTAGTTGGCGCATGAGTCCACCTACCTCGCTCAAGTATGTGAGTTCTTCTGTTGGCTGGTAGCAGACAATTATCTTCTTCTCCTCATCCTCATCCTCCTCCTCCTCCTTCTTAGGCCAGAGAGTTTATTGGGTGGCGGGTTTCGCCATGATTGAGATCTTGCAAAGGTATTTTGAAAAAGCATCAAAAGGAATGGCTGGACAGGTTGGTCAACCATTGCACAGTGAAGCCACCATTCAAAAAAGCATCACATGAGCTTAGACCCCAAGGTGATGAGGCAAGTCTGTACATGTATCACGAGGCCACCCGCCACCAATAAAAAATGCAGCACACATGCCATGGCCAATCATGCCTCCCTCTCTTTCCATGGACCCTAATCTCTTTGGAACCCAAGAAAGATTGAATGATTTTTACCCTGCTGCTTTATTATCGACCGTTAATTTTTTCTTTAATAATCTTTTTGGGGGAGGGCAAGGGGATCTTCCCCACACTTTGCTTCTGCCATTAACGAATTAATTAGTCCCATCATCAGTGTCTTTTATTGTAAGTGTCCTCTTAATTCATAGTTTTTCATCTCCCCAAGTGGGTGGAGTCCTTGAAGATCAGAGCGTTTGTACTCGAAATTAGCAAAAAATTCACCGACGGGAAGCGTGCGGTGAAGGTCTGCACGCGTTTCCTGCGGATGAGTTCGAGAGGCTTTTCTGGAAGAACAAGAAGATTAATGGCTAATCAAAAGCTACGCTGCCTCGGGAGGGCCAGGTTGTTACAGCTTTAGTTTGCACACTCAAACCTCTTCTCTTTCTTTATTTTTTTGATAAACGAGCTGGAATTAGTGGCGTGTTAACCAGTTGTTTAATAACAGAAGCACACCTGGTGTCTTTGATCTTTTTGTCTACTTTCAAGATCATAGTCTTTGTGCGCGCGCACACACATACACACACAAAGAGAAACAGAAAAAGAGATTCTTTACATCAATTTGATTTAAAACCTATAATGTGTGTTTGATGTTCTTGAGAAAGCTAATACGTGTATTCCGTAAACCATCACTCTAATTGGTTGAATGATTCTTAATTCACATACAGATTTTTTTATATTCACTCAATTTGCATAAAGAAGGAAAGGGAGGGAGAGTATAATAATATCTCAGACCACTCACGCCAAGTTTAATCAAAGGTATATCGTTTAAAATGTGTGCCAAGTAATGATTTAAGCCTAGTCTCCCCATGTTAGTGTGTTTGTAATTACTACTTTTTGTAAAACATGCATTAGTTTAAGCTGATTTGATGCCAAATCTTGATTTCCTTGTACAGAATCTCATGAGAGCTGTTAATAATTTATGGTTCAAGAAACACAGTCAGATCTAAAAGATGATTGACTTGTTTCATGTTTCTCGTCAAATTGCTCGTAAGGTTACACCTGTAGGGTTAGACTAACACCAAAAAAAGTTTTTTGGCATGCATTTTTAAGTGGTTTGATTTTGACCTTGACTACTTAATGTTGGTATACAACTCAAACAATTAGCTCTATTTCTCCCCATGTAGACTTTAATAGTCCGGCGTTCTCAAAGTTGGTAGTATACATACATCCATAGTTCATAGAAAAATTCATGACTAGACATTCGGCTCTCAAACTTCCTATTCAAAGAGAAATTCATGACTAAAATTTGTTGGGTGAGTATGAAGAGTATTTCATCCTACCAACAAACAAAAGAACAAAATCTTTCACCCTTCTTTTCATTCCTTTAGGGTATAAGACCTATTTTAGGTATTTCGAGGTGATGTTTCTGCTATACTTCAACTTGCATATTGGTGCCTCTCATTTTACAGCAGAAGAAGTTAACACCCTAGTTTGAAACTAAATGTAACTGCATATCTAAACCAGTCCATTAATTAGACATGCAATTTTAAACTGATAATACCACATTGCACGCCTATTTTATTGAAGAGGAGGTACTCTTCATTCACCAAGATAGCTTTTCCATATTACCTTATTTTTATTACATTTGACCTTTAGCAGAAGGCTTGATGCCCCAAATGCACCTACTTAGTTAGGTATGCATGCGGAATCCCTTGTTTGCCGACAAGTTTAAACTTTTCCAGGCCCTAGACTTTTTATCTTCTTCTCTTTTAAGTAAATACTAAGTGATCAGAGAATCGCAAGGGGCGGTGAAGTAAATGAATGAAGCTTTCGTCCTGTCACTCTGCACTCTTAAGTTTTCCAAGTTGTTTACTTTGCAAGGCATAATGGGTTGGCATTCTTATTTAATTTAAACGTTGAATTGAGATTTTCCTCATCTGAATCAAAAGAAGACACAATGACGCATTAAGGAGCAACTGTAATTGCTTGGTTTCCATTTCACTCCTCCTTGAGAAAATGTTATTTTTTTAATATAAAATAATTTTTTTTAAATAAGTGCAGCTGAGGGTCAATTGGGTGCATTCATGTGGAGGAAGATCTATAGATGCACTGGCTCATCAACCGAGATGGGATTTGTAAAATCTATTCTTCTAAACATGATAAGAAAAGTAAAAAAACTGGGGAAGGCTTTGGAAAAAACAAAAGAAAGCAATAAATAAAGTTAAGGGGAGGATCTGATCGCTTGGTCGGTGGTACGGAGGGCATCCGGTCCATTCATTTCCCGCCACTTGATCGGAGGCGCTGATGCTTGTGTGACTCCCTAGAATTGTAAATGTCGGTTTCCTTCCTGTATCGGAATTTAAAAAGAATATATATGTTGCATGAACTGACATCGTATCGGTCAGAATAAGATAATAAAAAACATTGTTAACTATTATTATTTTGTTATTATGTGAACCGATATGTGACCAACCGAAACGATCAGACTGCAGATGGTCTTTTATATTGTCTGATATCTTAAGGGAATCGTTTGGACCTCCACATTATTTTATTTTTACTGTTGATTCGATGCGTACTGACCGATACACACTCATAATCAATGAGCCGATGAATTTTCATGCAATGCATGCGCTGCCGCTATGTGTGGAATGGGGTGGGCAACTGCCCACACCAGCCCCTCAAAAAATTTTACTGGGATGAGTTGAACCCGTCGGTTAAGTGACTCAAAGATATCTGTCAAAAAATCATGGCTGTTTGGTTCTTGATTGACAGACAGTGATTAGTGCTGCGAATGAGTTGGATCTGATTTAAAAAGTTTTGTTATTCTTGTATCGTACTGGATCCGATTTAAATCCAAACTCTGTTATTAATGTGAATTATGAATCAGGCATTGCTAAACCTGACACAAGGCACCAAATTCATATTCAAATTTTGAAAGAACCGGACCCAAAGGGTGCGGATTTTTTTAATACCTCAATTGGTGACCGGTCAGAAATTATTTTATGACATCTTTAGATATAAAAAGGCATTTTATTGTTAGCAACATAAAAAAGTATGTCGAAATAATGTGGGTTGTGTCATAACATGTCATATCATGTCAGAGCCCCTTGTGACATAGATTCGGCCATAGTTATCAGGAAACTAGATTTTCTTATAAAAAATTAAAAAGCAAGTTCGCTTTTGTTTTTTGTTTTTTGAAGTTTTTACTTTCTGCTTCCTTGCTTGAGGCTTCCCCATTGCTTCCTTCAATCCCATCAGCTACGCTGTCACGAAGTTTTTCAAATACTTCCCTTTTGCTTGACGTACAGTGTAGTTGCTCGATCTTTGCTTTGTTGGTAGTTTTTCGTTTGAATATTTTGGCTGCAACTTGTACATAAATCTAATAATTTTCAAATATTTTGCTTCCTTTTTGCTTGAATTATACTATACTATATCTATAGTTTCTTTCTCGATCGTGGCTTTGCTTGCCAGTAATTTCGGTTTGAATATGTCCACCACAGCTCGTAGGCAAATTATAAAATCGGTCGCAGTAGGGATTCATGGAAACCAAGCGACTAATTCAGTTTTTTAATGGCAAGAAACCTTAAGAACCAGGCCAGTTGATGAGCATATTCTTTAGAGGGCGTTTTTATAATTACCAGAAACGAAGCTTGTGTGTGCATTGAACGGGAGAAGTTACCTGCTCTGCAACTGTAAATACTTATGTTTCTGAAGAAAGGAAAGTCACTCTTAGAAGGTTCGGACTATTCTTCCTTAACTTTTTTATTATATGTACTTTAACCACTAATGCGGGTATTGTGAATCATGATTTCCATTTTCACATTAGAAAGCCGAATGATACTTTGTAGCAATAAATTAAGTAAAAAAATAAAATTTAATTTGTTATTGGTATTTTATTAATATATCAGATGATGGGGGTCCGTATCGGCCAACATATGCCCTATACCAGCTCTCTTATCATTTCGCTTTGTCCCCAATTCCTTGCTTATCTGCGGAACATGCAATGTGTTAACGATAATGCACTGTGCCCTAGAGTAACAACTCGAACGAGCAAAGAGAACAAGGTTAGAACTTCACCATATGATCGCTGTAACCTTTGATTTGATCGCTTTCTGATGTCCACCAACAAGTTGGGTTAACGAAGTTAGGCAGAAGGGATCAACTCATATTACAGTGGCGGAGACAAATTTTTGCTTATGTCCACAGTTGCCCACAGCAGTCCCAAAAATTTATCTTTATTTTACTTGCATACTGTACCTACAAATATTTGTTTATTTATATGTATTAGTGCCACTTGAGAAGTGAAAATTCCTGAAATAGTTAGTCTTTCACTGTCATAGAATGAACGGTGAAAAGCAAGTTGATGGATATCTCGAATACAAATATTATGAAATACATCCTTCGCTGCAAGGTGGTAGTTGAGTGAAAATTTGCATACAGGTCTGTAACTACGCAAAACAAAATATTATCCTCTCATTGTCTACATGGTTCAATTTGATTCTTACTTTTAATTTCATCCATGTAGGAATACAAAGGGGCCAGATTTGGTGTGGAGCAACAAACAATATTTTGTTTGAGATCTATATCTTTATCAGATTGGAGCAGGATTCGGACTAAAGAAAGTGATACCAAATTCAGATCTGTTTGAGATAATCCAGATGCTTAACATATAACGGTGTTGGATGAAACAATTTATTCGGTTGAGATCGGAAAAAAGAATGCACAAGGAATGAGAGTTGGATTATCAGTGGGGCTTTATATTTTATTCTGAAATTAACTAATGGGATTTTGATTTAGTTGGATATTATTATTTATACGTGCATAGGTTTGTGCCTGTGCCTTTACATGATTTTTTGTATGTGTTTGTGTGCAATGACTGTGGTCCACTCAATTATTCATTAAATTGTTGGGGAGTTTTCAAAAGCCAATCAATTTTTTTGGTGAAAATAAAAAAGCAGACTAAGGGCATCAGCCATGTCACAAAGCAACTTAAATTTTTATCAATCAAAAATATATTTCTGTAAACTTGATCTTAGTCATTTAAACTCAATATAAGTTAATCAGTGAAATCCTTATAATGCTTTCAAGTTTTGTTCTTTTCGTCGACTGTTGGGGTGTTGGGCTCGCATGTTCCTCGTCTTCTTCATCTGTTCATCTTCTAGTTCTGTGCTTCTTGCTCCGTTCCCTTCCTCATTGCAAAAGCAGAGTAAAAATCAGTTTCTCATTTTCCTTCCCATGAAAAACTTGACTTTATGTTCTTCGATTTTATTATAACAGGTGCTTTGTGAAAATGTTAGCAACCTCAAATGTGTTTTTCATCGGTACCAAAACTTTCAGTGTGCTTTTGAAGTTTCACTAAATGGTACTAGTAAGCATGGCATAATCACTCTATTTTGCAGACAGGAGAGCAAGTAATGGATACTCTGTAGGATCCATCTATAATTTTTCCCCTTTTATAATTAAAAAAAAACTAGAATTTGTGTTATGTCTACTGCACAGAGAGAGAGAGAGAGAGAGAGAGAGAGAGAGAGAGAGAGAGAGAGAGAGAGTTAGCCCTAACAATCTTGAAGTTAAAGGAGCTCGGGCTGATGGACCTACACTTGCTTTAGTTGACAAGAAAGACAGGTGTTACATCTCTAGTTGGTGCTTTTAACATATTCCTTTTTTATTTTTATGCATCAAAGAATGCAGAAGTGCAAATGTCTACTTATACACATCTGTACACAAAAAGGTATCCAGATACACAAGAGCAACAAACACGAAAGACAAAGTATATGATGATATTGGGTAAACTTATCGAGTAGAGTTGCAACTGAGCAAGAACTGGTATAAGCGACTTCCGTTGTTTTGCTGCATTAGATTTCATTCTATTCAACCGCAAATGTATTTAATTGACATGAATTGGAATAACTCAGTCCTAGATCGCGCACACATTCTCTTACACACACACACACACACACACACAAATCTCATCTTAGGACCGGTCGTGACTGGATAAACTAGTGCTGAAAAAATATTGTTTGAAACATGAAAATTGAATTTTAAAATAAAAAAAATTAGGAGTGTTGATTCTAAAATGTAATAAAATTTATTTACATATTCTAAAAACATAATTTCTTTTATGGACTCATAATGTTTTGGATGTGAAATATATAAAACGTATCATGAAAAATAACGAAAAATGTCAAAAAATGAAAAAAAACAGACCTCACACACCAAAATGGAACATTGACTCTCTCTCTCTCTCTCTCTTAAACACACACGCACGCACGCACACGCATACACACACAGAGTTGGTGTCAGTGAAGCATCTGCAATTTTTATTTTAGTTATTACTTACGAGTCAGCAGCATGATGACTGCATGGAGTACGAGCGGGAGTAAAGCATGGATTCCCACAAGCATGGGGGCTTGAGAAAAAGATGGGTCACACGAGACTGGCCTCGTGTTTCGTGTGTGTTTTTTTCCTTTTTTTTTCTCTGTTAGGTGCGTTTTGGACCACCTGGTTTTGCACTGAATCATGGCGGAAGGTGGGATCATGCTCACATACTCAATGAAGGGACGATGGGAGACGACGATAAGGACAACTCCCGCGCATGTGACCACGTATCTGAATCGCAAGAGCACATGGCCGTGGCTGCTGCCTGCATGGCCTTCCTCATTCATTTTCGTGCTTCTTTCTATTCCGTACTTCTTTCTCTTCCCCATGCATCACAGATCTCGTTAATGGCTCGACATAATGTATCATTCAATTAAAAATCAAACGGTTAAGACAGATTGTTCCACGTACGTAACTTTTACATTTAACAAGTAAGAACGTTTAAAGCACATCACCTGAAAACGGAAATTGAAAAAAAAAATTCGACAATTCAAAACGCATCAAAATGTAGGGGGTTGAAAAATCACATTTATTTCAAAGCAAGATCTAGAAAGTAATTTGTGACATATAATACACAAACAATTTAATAACAAAAAAAAAAGTAGATCATGTAATTTTACCGTGATTATGGCTATCTTAATATCTTGAAATATATGGCGTACGAGGTGTCAATTTTCTGAGATTTGAAAACTCATGTTTTGGTGCTACCAAATAAATTAACGCAGAACGTCTATATGTATATATATATGATAACTTGACTATGCAGACATGATTGGTGACTATTCTATCCATCTTTTCCACAAAACCAACATAATTTAAGTTGCCTGATTTGGGTATATGATAAGCATTTATAAAGATTCGGGACATCAACAGCATAAAATTTTTAAAAATATCGAAGCTCATAAAGTCATACTTTTTCAAATACAACATTGTTCAACTATCTTTAAATAAATTTCCCCATAGTGTTAGATGGGTGAAAATCTTTCGCAAATTTCAGAAACTTCCATGTTCGTGTAGCTTCATATGATCTTTTGTTGAATTCATATTTTTGTTCAGTTTCAAACTTGAATTGAGATACAAAACTTGATATACCATCAGAATGAGCGCTGAACCAGGTACAGATTTTGTCATTCAAATCTGAGTCAATTCACTTTAATTTGGTTGACTTGCAAGCCCGCTCATTTACGTCCAACAGACAAAAGTGTTGGGTATGGCTAACTACTGATTTCTCATGTATATACATGCCACACAGAGATCGTGCGCCCACACACCCATGCCACATTCTATACCAAATAACTGTAGCTTTTTGATGGATGAAGACAACTGATGATACAGATGTAAATGGCTTCGTTAAAACTTTTTTGGAATTGCTTGACTATGCTTTCCAGTGGCCCATTCGGTTTGTAACTCTTTTACCTGGTAAATTTACTATGTACAAGGCATCTTCAATGTCAAACTGCTAAATATATTCACCCCAGAAGTTGAAAAACGAAAACAGGAAGACCTTATCATAGAAACTAGTAAATGTTGGTATATGCTGTCTGAGAATCTTCTTCACTCAAAATCAGATTTGGGCAGTCCGGCATATGCGAGAGAGAGAGAGAGAAAGAGAGAGAGAGAGTACAATACCCCTGAGAAGGAGTCTCAATTTGACAGCATGGTCTGCAATAAACCCCATTGATGCAGAAACATCTAAAGCTGTCACAGTGGATTTCAAGAGGTTCAAGTTACCACCCTTTTTCCATACCGCCCATTCGTATAAAACTCTAAATTAATTCATGTCCCACATAAAACTAATCTAACACCAATCATATTTTTGCTGAATTAAAAGTTAATTAAACGGATGATAGAAAAAAAAAGTCTTATCCTCGAGTCCAGCGTCAATTGATGCGAACGTAAGAAAAAACATAAAGATAGCTTCACCATCAGACGGAAAGAAGAGACTAGCTGCCACTCCAAACACTAATTTAAGTGTTCTATAGTAAAATCTAACATAGTTCGACATAAGAATCTAAGCATTGATCTCTGTCTTCCGGTTATTTTCTCTTGCTTGTCAATGTGATGGAGATGTGAATAGTATTGACAGATTTTAGAGCGACATGATGTACCAATCGCCTAGGCATGGCAGTCGCAGTCCGTCGTTACTCTCCTTTTTGGTGGGCAATGGCACACCCTCCACAAAGTTATGCCAACATAGCGGAAGAAGAGGTACTGGCCTTCTGATGTTCAACTCAAAGTTCCTAAACAGACTTAACCAAGTGACTGACCTCTTATTGACACTACTCTTTTAGACTATTACCCTCCCATTACATGGTTAGTCACTAGGTTAAATATGCTTAGAGACCAAATTTGTTCCGCAGCATTCTTAGAGAAGTACACTTATAAACCCTGAAACTGACTTCAAGTAGCCGCTGGTACATTATGTATTCCACTATTAAACTACAATCTAAATGGCACGAAGAGTTGGGACTTATAGCTAAGTTTGATTCATATAGGTGTCTCAGCTGATTCCTCTTGTTAGAACCTTCTGACTCCAAATGCAAGCCCAACATCTAGATACGACAAATATATGTTAAATTCTTTGAATACTAAGAAAACAATATGTCGTGATCTCTCTCTTTCTCTTTCTCTCTCTCTCTTCAAGATGCTCATTCCCCCAAAAGTAACTCTATCTGGGTATAAGCTACAGTTTTTCAAACCCTAGGACCACCAAAAGAAAAAAAAACACGGCAACGGGTGGGGGCCCATGACTGCCTTTATTACAGGCATGCCATTTGGTACTAATTCTTTAGGTCCCAGACCAATCCAAAAATTAAGCCGGAACATGTTGAGGCAATAATTCTTGGTGTGACTCTAAGATGCGGCACGGTTTCTCAACCCAAGAAAGGAAACAACCCCAACCTCTCCCCACGTTGTGGCCCCCCCTTCTCCTTACTTCCCTCTTTTCACTTGAAGACACTCCAATTACCATGCTTCATGTCTTCCCGTCTTAAATTTTCATGGCTGCAGAAGCCAACATGCTGTTATACAATGCGACAACCAAAGACTGCAGCACGTACCTTTCAATCCAAGTAAAAATTACTGGATTCGAGTTCTGTATAATGAGCCAATCAGGCCTCCCCTCTTTTTCCCTAGGCCACCTTAAGCGCGGGCTGCAGTCAAACGGTATAATACTGTTGTAATAAGTATTGTATATACACACAGAAACTAAGGTGAGAGGCAATGACCTAGAGTTGGTAGTCGCATGTGTAGGAAGACAAACCCATATTGAGGTCGTTTTCTTAAGGAGCTGATCGACGAGCCGTGTTCTGTTTGTTTACCAGCCCTACTGGAGGGAAACAGTGACCCTTTTGTTTTTTACTCGGGCAGTGTTCGCAGACCAAGAGAAACGAATCACATGGGAAAGTTATGCCCCTCGGTAGGTTCTTCATATGATTCACATGGGGCTGCTGGGGATGGAGACAGCAATGCTTGATAAAGGAATGCGACACCTTGATTGAGACATAGAAATCCTACTTGCTGCAACCATCAATTCCTGTGGCGAAGAATTTTGGGGCACCCACTGGTTCTATTTGTAGGGTAGGCTCCTATTTGGTTGTGCTAGATGCAGACAGTCGCAGGCAATCATACAAGTGTGGCTACACTCACACATATCTCTGCACAGCTGTTCATTTATCCCATGCAGATAATGTGAGATAAGGAGATCCACGTTGTTTCGTTCCTGCATGGTAAACTAGTTATCTGCAGTTACTCTGTCTAATTGTAGCATAATACAACCACTCACCGGTATTTTTTTCACATAATCTAATGTCAAATTTAAATATCAGCATTTACCCGCTCTTTGTGGCAGGATAAAAGCTTTAGAAGCTACAATTGTTCATTTTTTCCCTTCTAAAGAACATACTTACTCCCATACCTAGCAGAAAAGGAGCAGAATGCAAAAGAGTTGTATGTCGCCGATTGTATGTAAAATTAGGTATTGGTGTTTCCAGATGCAACAGAAATTGATTTTGTAAGTGAAAATGTAATTTGCTCTTTTGTTTGGTTTCACAATACCGAATAAATATGCGATGTAGATTCAATAAATAACGTCTTAACTGCAGAATGCCTCAACCAAGATTGATGACCATGATTTAAAAAAAGGGTACCAAAAAGTGGTCCGAGTTTTAAGAGATTTCAGATGCCAAAGAGAGAAGTAAAAATGAACAGCAGTGCGAGAAATGGTACCAAAAAGTGGTAATTTCAGTTTTTTTTTTTTTGGTTTGGGAAGTAGGAAACAAGCAATGTAGAGGACGATTTAGAAAATGGTTTTCTAAACCACGTAGATAAAAATAATATTGGCTTGCGATGATCTGAAACTTAGAAGCACTACTAAATTTTAATCGTTTTCACTATACTTGTTATTATCAAGTTGAATTCAGCCATGATCAGTTTCCATGGTTATGTGGGTCAGATAATGCTGTCAAGCTAGAAAAGGCCAAAAGCCCATGGTTCTTCTCTTTGGCATAAGCTAGGTATGTGCCAGCTGAAAAGATAAGCTGGCATGGGCCTGCATGACTTATGCTTCTGAGATCAATAACAGAGGAAGACTCTACCATGGCTTTTACACTTTAGAAGCAATCTCATGAATTTCGGAGCATTGGCTATTCGGTATCTGAAAGTTTGAGTCCCAAACATATCAACATAGTAAAAATATCATAGAAAGTTACATT
>JAANDH010000032.1:372268-417720 GCA_011799765.1 Nymphaea thermarum
ATATATATATATATATATATATATATATATATATATATATATATATATATATATATATATATATATATATATATATATAACACTAATAATTAACAATGAACCAGCTATGATTTTATCAATTACTCAATGGAAAAGCGATTTGTTTGATGCACACCTGCGCTCGAGTCAACACAACTTGGGTGCAGCAACCTTTCTGAGCCCATGTTACTTAGGAGTGGGCACACTGGTGAAAGGTGGTCGAAGAACAAAACGGTGATTGAAGAGAAGGGCATGCAGTGAATTCCATGGCCACAAGAATACAGCATTAACTCTAGGAACCATGAACGGTTGCAATCACCATTAAAGGTCATTAATGGAGACAGCAAGCACCGAAAAAAACTATGTTTAACAGCATATGCAATCATCAGAAAACTCACACTTTTTTTGGTCTCCCTCTGTCTCACTCTCGTGCACACACACACACACTCACAACCTCCTGAACAATTTAATATTGATTTGGCAGTCGTGGATCATCAGTGGCCACATAAATCAAATAAAGGATATGAAAGCACAAGAGAGAGATATAAAAAGAGAGCCAGAATCATGAAGATATGCTGACTCATGCAATCCAGATTCAAGTTCAAACACTGCACGATACCAATACTACTAAATCATTGAAAAGGTAAAGCACCCTTTGGAAAGAAATTCATTAATATACAAGTAAACTGAAATTACCACACATAAATACTACAAACACAGACACGCATGTATTGGTGGGACATATATATATTCATTGAATGCTGATAGACCCAACTATCACATAAACATTGTTCTTGGGTTTTTACTGATTAGGTTCTTCGGAATCCTGGGCACTGATTGAAAATTTTGTTTTGTAATTCAAGAAAGAAAAACAATATAAAAACTTATGAGAGTATGAATTTTGTAGAAATTTTCTCAACAAAATAATGATATAAATTAAATAATTATCAAAACGTTAGAAAAACCAGAAATGTTTAAAATGTGTTAAAAAATTATTATTAAAAAAAATTGTGATATTTTTATGATATTCCGACTTTGGAGATATTTACAAGATATTGTACTTTGTTAATGTTTTCAGATTCTTTACTTTTCCCCTTTTCATGCGCCAGCGCACACACACACACACACACACACATACACACATATATATATATATATATATATATATATATATATATATATAGAGAGAGAGAGAGAGAGAGGGAGCGAGATATGCCTACTTAAATTGCACATGTTGTGCATACTCTCATTTAAACTGCTTGTCGGTCCCTCTCCCAGTGCTACCTTGTACAAGAGTAGGCACAGTTCCTTCTCTCTTTGTGTGTAGACACACACAGGTACACTATTGTTTCTCCTTAGATACCCACTTAATTTTATGGAAGAAACAGTTATCTCAATGCATACTCTTCCAGGCCTGGTATAGTATGCTTTAGGCAGAGGTTAGCCTTAAAAATTTCTTTAGTGTAAAAGGATATAGCTATGAAATAAAATAAAAGTTCACAACAAGTACAAGCTCATTTGGCATTTAAGAGTTAAAACATAAGACTCCCCAGCTATGTTATCATAACAGAGAATCCTAAACCTAAATGCATGTTTCCCCACATCAAATTCTCAATTTATTGTGTTCTTGTAAACGCTAATTGTGTTCGAGTTTGAATCATCTAACTCCATCATCAATCCTCTCTAGAAAACACAACAGTTGTTATCCTGTCCGTAACAACTTTACCCGAGCACCTAGTTTAGCAAATTCAAAAACATCTTTATAGTTTTCATCCATTCAGAACCTAGGGGCAGTTTGGCAGCTGGAACTTTCCGTGAGTATTCTATGAATCTACTCCAAAAATTGAAGTAGATTCATAAAACACCTAGTAATAGTGTCTCGTGTATCTGCCCCAATCTTTAGGGAAGATTCATAGAATACTCACAGAGTGTTCCAACCACCAAGCAACTCCAAAAGGACCATGAATCAGGTTGTGAAGTAGCAATTGGACTAAAGAATATATATTCTCAAGTCATTCTCATTAATGATTAAATATAAGCCCCTAAGGAGCTTGTCCTCGAATGTTAGAATTGAGGTTTGATAGTTAAACATCGCTCTAACACTAACTGCAATAACCAAACCCAAGGCTGATCTAGCCACCTAGTCTAATGGATCCCAAGTTAGTATATATAGCCAGCCTAAATTGGTAGGCAAAACGACTACAAAGAAGGGAATGAGGTAGTAACTGGGCTCAGACTTCTACGGTTATAATTCTCTCTGAAGATTTTCAGTGTAAACATGTTTGCAAGCCATTTATACATATGGGATGTTGGTAAAAATGAACAAAGAATTATTTAATCAAATTCACAAAAACTTGGACCAAGACAAGTCAGACATAATGATGAGATTTGTCTCATAAATCATGTGGCTTGAAGATATGCTACCATAGTATATTATATGATAGTATTAGAGGTTACAACTATATCTGTTGAAGGAGAACAGGATTGTCCAGACTCAAGAATATAACAAGCACAAAGAATGATGGAACCAGGACTGCAAAAAAAAGAAAAGCAAAGTATATAAGATGCATCTAAGAAGCCAGTCAGGATGTTTTAGTGAGCTTAATAGCATCCATAAGAAGACAATCAGGATATCCATGCCAAGCATTTGGAAGATTTGCCGTTTCCATTCTTGACTTAGTGCAACATAGTTGGACTAAGTCACTAAGCAACAGAAGAGGAGATTTTCAAATTTTCTCAGGATCCCTTACTCAAAGTAAACCTTTCTATTATTGATGGATAGTTTCTAATTGCATTTAGGAATATCTTGTACACCCAGATGATTTAAAATTAAAAAAAAATGCCTGTAATTGTGTGATGGATACACAACTCATGGCTTCATTTGGGAGACTGCGTCTGGAATATCAGGCATATTTTGGTTCATTGGTGCTTGTTTGGGAAAGTGCATGGAAAAGGTATTGAACATGCATGATAAATGAGAAAGTGAATGAGAATGACCGTCCTTTCTATTTGCATTAGAAACCTGATTTTTCTAACTACCACCTCCTAAAGCCTAAAGGTCCTAGTGCTAAAATTCAGCAATTGACGTCTTCTACTTCTGCAAATCCATAAAATCTTGCCAACCAGCTGATAACAAGAACAGCTTGAATTCAATATTTAACCACCTAATCATGTTCAGCAGGATTTTAAGGTATCCTAGGTAACATCCCCATTTATGTGCTGAATAAAGTTTTGCTTGAGGTTGTCTTTCCACATGTTATACTTCCTGATCGTTTCACCACTAAACAATTCATTGTTGTACACATTAAAGCATTATTGCATTAGAGTTGAACACCCATAAAGTCCAGTTCAGCAATGTCTCCTGAGAAACCTTTTCACATCTCTTGGAGGTGTCCTGATTACAGGCATGAAGTTCTGAAAGGCAGTATTTGGCTAGAAAAATGCACTTGAAACTAGAAATGAAAAAAACCTTATTAGAACAGCCTCTATATGCACTTTAGCCTACATGCTCAAGATTGCTAACGACAAAATGGATGCTTCTGCATATTAATAAAAGGCAAAAGCAGAAACTTGCTTTATAATCATGCTCGTGTGCACATACACATAAGGTGACCAGTTCTTCCATGACAAACAGACCTGCTTGCAATTATGCATGTGTTGCACCTCTGAAATGTTACTGTGTCACTCAGGAGATACACACACACATTTTTTTCAATGTGGTGCAGGAATTTGCTAGTGAAGTAGCCTGCAGAAAATCTGCAGTTTCCCAATGTTTTTTATGACAATATTATAGTATGATTTTATGAAGTAAACTAATACAAAAATGAATGAATATCAACAAATGCCTATATATCCTAAAATTGTGAGACCAACACTTCGCACAAAAGTTTATATGAAAAAGAAAGGTACTTATTTTGACCTGAAGCTTTGCAGTTGCTTGCAATAGCATTGTGTCAAGTGCAGAGAGAAGTTCAGTTCATTGGATGCATACTATGACCTCAAAGGGCAAGAAGCATCCGTACATAAAACAGTAGCAAGCCAATACCAAAAAGGAACATATACAAACTCCAAAGACAAGTAAAAGGAAAGTGGTGAATACATCCAAACTGGACGCTGCAGGAAGTGAAACCATTAGCCAAATGTCTACAAAAAAAATACTGTACAAGTTTCTGTCACAAGCTCCCATCTTTCTGTTTTGGAGGGCAAATGCATCTTAGGGTGAAAACCCTAGCCAGTGAAACGTTATTTCAAATGCAAATTACCAAAATTTATAGATCCAAGCAAGCAAGGTTTCTAATCACATTGTCAAATCACATAACCAATAAACTATAATAAGACACTGTTAACCAAAAATTACTTGAAAAAACACTGGAATTCGTATTGGTTTATTTGACTGAACAAAATTTCAATGATCAAGCCCATGCTACTTCTATCATGTACACTTGTGCTTAAGAAGAAAATAAATGAAGTAGCATGAAGATGAAATCTAGAGTTGCAATTTTTATATTTTAATGAGCAGTGCTCTTCATAATTCTGTATCCATCATAGTAGCAAGCACCAGCTGACATATGAAGGAAAAAAAGATAGTTAATGGAATCACTCAATGAAATTTGTGATCCCCAAAAAAAATTGATAAAATTAAGTCAGTAATCCAGGCTGTTATGATATGGTAATATAAATCTATCCCATGGTATTCCTGAATCCTAGTTGTACAAATTCTGGTCTATAACAATGAATCCTGAGTCTTTCCAGAATCCAAATTTTAGAAACATGGCCATCCTAACTTCTTACAAGAAAATCTGAATTCTGAAGGTTATCAATCCTAATTCTCAAGCTGAAGACTTTCAATTCCTTAGGAAACTCAAGAAACAATTACTCTCAAGAACCACCACTTATTCAAGAATTTCAATTCTTATGCTTATATAATTTTCACATATTGCTTTCCAGGCATTGTTATTGTCTCCTGATTTATTCCAACTTTAAGAACCCGCTAAAATCTAAAATGACTGTTTGATACTGTGATTATCGATTCCCATATCAGCTTTTCAATTCGATTTCCATTTTTTATGATAATTGGTTTCTTCGTAGTTTCCTTCTTGCAGGAGGGAAACTCTCTTCCTTCAGTCTCCAATGGAGATTTAAAAAAATTAAAAACAGGTGGGAGAGTGTGCCTCAAATTTCATTCCCAAACACTATTTTCTTTTGGGTATGCAGCCATATAGAGTAAAGGTGCACCTTTTGATGCAAAAAGATGGCTCATATCCAGGAAAATTTGAGATAGACCTAACTGGAACCAGAACTAAAATCCAATTCCTGCCTTGTTAGTCTTTTCCAATCATCTATAAAACAAGACAACCACAAGAGAAAAGGTGAGCAGCTTTTCTCCAAGGTTTTTTTTTTAAAAAAAAAAAAAATTCCAAAAGGTTGATTCCAGGATCAGACTTTGCTGATTGCCACAAATTGTTTTAAGTCACCTGCATTCAGATGCACTGACTTCTTGTTAGAAAAGCAGAGAATCAGTCTCTCTGGTGAATTTGAAGATGATGGTTTTCTGCATGAAAGAGAAAACAAAGCAGCAAAATATGCTCATTCAGAATAACCGTCCTAACTTGAATCTAGTCTAGGCATAGAAGACAGCCTTACACTTAGTCACTAAGAGGCTTGTTGGAGGCACATAAACAAACGAATGCCTATGAGACAGTCCAGTTTGAATGTGGAAGAACAAGAATTGGTACATGGCCCGAATAGGAGTCCAAAAGTAACAGAAAGCAACTATAGGAAAACCCCTTGAGGGACTATAGAATGTTACGTCAAAGTTTTCAGATAAAGTACAGCTAATAGTTTCAACTTTCAATCGTCAGATGTAGATACAAGCTTATGATCAAGAATTTTTCTTAAATATGATCTTCTGTTCCCAGTAAATAGGTTTATTAATATCAATAGAAAAACAACAGATTCTTTTCAACCTAACATTGGAATCACCACAAACAAGCAACTAATCCATTGTGCAATGGTATTGATCATAAATTAGATTCAGACTTTCAAGTAGCTTCTTTATTTTGTACCAGCAAATTCCGGCACTCAGATCTGAAACTTGAAAGTAACAATCTCTACAATTTATTTTTATTATTACCCCTACAGATGTACATCTTTTCTCTTTCAGTCGCTCTATGCTGCTTTGGGATACCTCCACATGCAAACTGACAACATAAGCCTATTTTCTTCATGTATAGTTGTATACTAGAAAAGCAGTTGCATTTTCTTCACTTTCATTGTTCTAAGTACCTAAACCTTTTGCCAACACCCTACCAATTTTTGGTCTAAATTCTTTCAATGTTTGAAAAACCTAGAGTTTTCTTTAAAAAGTAGAAAATAAACCATGTACCCCAATTTACAAAAAATGTTAGCATGTACTTGTAACAATTGTATGTTGACAGATTGAGTGCATTAAGTACATGCTAGTGACTTAGCTACTTTCTTACCGATGACCTTCACAATATTTTTAAGAACGCTTCTCCCATAATAAGGAGTTCTTCTTTTGATAGATTCCTGCCATCTGATTCATGGATGCTTGTGTCAACCTATGTAGTTAAAAGTGCCAGAAACAGCTTAGATGGTTTCAGTTAAATTTAGAGCCTAAGTAGGGCTAGCCACATTAAGCAGCCAGGAAAAGGAAAAAAATAAACTGATAAAATGAGATATTAAATTTTAAATTAAGTAATTAACAACAAGACTGAAGCATTTCTGAATGAGAAACCTATTATTATTAACTTATAATAAAAGATCAATTAACATACATGATAACACACATATTAAACATTTCATAACATGATAGAAGCATAATTAAAATTATGAAAGAAAATTTGAATAATTAAAGATTAAAGGTTCAATGGCATAAGGAGAAAGTTTACAATTTGACATCACTGCTTTGAAATGTTCTAGAGCATGCAAAATCTTCTAGCTTTATAAATACCAACCACTAAATCTCTAATTCTAATGTCTTAAAAACGTAAATACCAAATTAAAGTTTAAACCCAGTAACTTTTTTTTTTTTTTAAAAGGAGGCAACAAAGATCCTCAATAAAAACACAACTTCCTGCTTCCTGTTAAGCTTGCTTGTTGTAAACAATTTACTATTCTAATTCTAATAATAAAGAAAAAGATATATATTATATAATTGTAACTATCATTATAAGTACATATATACGTACGTGGATGCATACAACATAAAACTGAATTAAGGAAAAAAAAATCTGCACAAAATAAGAAGGAAAAGAAAGAAAAAAAAAAGAAGAAAAAGAAAATACTTCAGATCCCAGAGGAAGGAGGAGGAAAAAATCCAGGCTGTTGAAAAAAAGCCTAAGCTATTGAGTGCCGAGGTGATGGCCTAGGTGTTTTCAAACAGCAATTGTCCTAGGCAACCTACCAGGCCTAGGAGGCCTAAACACTTTTCAACGACATAGGTGTCAACCAGCCTCAAACAGCTACTATTTTAGAGCGACCATTTTCATGTCTCAACCTGTCAATGCTCATCTATACTTGAAAACGCTTGCCTCTATATATAATTAGAATATCTCTGACCAAAAGTCTCGGGGTTGAAATACTAGCATTTAACATCATTATTAAGTGGCTAACTCGTTTAAAAAAAGAAAAATTGAAATGCAGGATTGTTTGACTTTACAGAATTAATAAGTTTCCTAAAAGGCTTTGGTCTAATAAGCCCCATTTGTCTTATCCTTGAACCTGCAGCATTAACCTTGGGTTACTTGTCGCCACTGTAAGAAAATGATATAAACATCCATTTACCAAAATTGAGAAACCAAATTTCAGTTTTACTAAGACATGCTAATGGCCTATCATCACAAATGATGATGTGATGGGGGTTAATTTAATTCATAAACATTAGTCCAGACATTTAAAAAGAAAAATGTGCCACCTCTCCTACCAGATGAACTAATTATTCAGAACAAACAAACATACTTAGAAACACAATGAAAAAAACTACAGGATCTTCTAAAATAAGGCAGGCCTGATTGAGACTCGGTTGCAACGTGAACAAAATCACAGCAAATTCAGTAACATGAAAAATGTTGATAAAAAACTAAAATGTCGTTGTAGACTAACTATCGGTCGGTAGCTCAACTTACTTAAACTTGCCAAAATCAGATAGACCTTACGTAGATGGCACTATGATTTATGAATCGATTCGTGCAACTTCCAGAACCCCATTCAATGCTTACTGTGTCATAAAGTGTCGACTTATAAACCGATTCGAAATCTGTTCTAAGATTATTAATAATGTAGGAGTGAGTAACTATAGTATTCTCTATGAGAGAAGAGCTACTAGAAAATACGTTGATCCATTCAATGCTTACTGTGTCATAGAAGTGTCGACTTATAAACCGACTACTATAGCATTAACCTTCGGTCAAAGACCCTAACCAGGCCTTGAGCAACAAGAGACGATAGGCAGTTCTATTATCACGTATCCACATCAAGAATGGAGAAACGTTCATAATAAATAAGAAACCGCATGGCTTATGCAATCGACGGAACAAATCAACAGAATACGACACAATCGTCAAAGCACATTTAAATTCACAAGGAGACCTTAAACAAAGAAAGAGTTCTGCTCTCGATACGCACAGACTGAAAGACAGGCAGGCGGCGCAGCCCAGGCCAAAACGGACTCGCTTGCCAAACGGCGATCGGATGTGGGATCCATTTACGCCGACGAGTTCGAGTTCCTGCTCCTCAATCGGATCCAACCGAACGCCAGTGCTCCGTTCCAGAGCCCTGGCGAGGCCTGAGATCTTTCCTCCGCCATGAGAGCACCCCCTCTTTCCCGCTTCTGGTTTTCCAGAGCTTCCGGGGAAAATCTGAAGGAGCGAGAGTTATCGAGCAAGAAGAACAAGATCACAGGAACGTGGGCGCGGGTATAAATAGGCGGGGGCGGGAGAAGAGGGTGCGGACTTGGCTGGGTCGTTGCTTCCTCCAACCGTAACCTGTTTTGGCAGTGAATATATCGCGTCTTCATTTTCTCGTGAAAAGTGAAAATCTCCCCAAAAGTAAATACAGGTAATACTTAAAAGACACGAATACATTTAAGATCTATGGCAAAAAAATGTACTCCTTTGATAGTTTCGTGATACCAAACGGTGCATATTCTGCTCAAATAATCTTTTTGTCTGCTTGCAAATATTTTACACGGAAATATAAAAGTATTGGGAATTATCGAATTGAAAATCACGGATGGAGGCTCTATCCAACAAATCCAAGCATAGTTTATTTTGCCAAAATAAATCTTTCATGGATATTCAAATGTCCGTCGTTTTCCTCATGAATTCATATAGGAGCGAGAATATGCATGACATTTTTTTTTCTAACCAAGACTACACAAAGGGTAAGGATTCATGAGGGTTTAAGATATGATGATTTAAGAAATGTAGATTTATGATCAGACCCTTCCTCCTCCGATCTTATAAAAAGGGTAAAAAAAAGATCTTGAGTATAGATATTATGCTTACCCAACATCCATAATTTGATGAACCATGAATTTTGTTATAGATATTATGCCCCCTTGAGTTTTGTAAAGTTTTGAAGTGCTGATTATGATTCATTTTCAAATGTGATCGACAAAAAATTTGTTGTTTATTTTGTTTTATGCATATAGATTTGACCATTAGTCATTTCTTGGGATCAGTGGTGTATAATTCCACAGGTGGAGCGAGAGTCGAAATCCTCCCTCCCCCTCATTGTCCCGAGAATTAGGTGATCTAGAGCTGCTTCAATGCCTGGTGTGGGTTCAATGTATGCTTCATTGACATAAAGATATAGTAATAAAGATATAGTAAGCACAAGAATTAAATTAATGTGCATGGTCCAATTTTAAAAAGGAAAGTTGGACAAATAAATTTATCTGCGATAATTTTAAATATGTAGATACCGCCTTTCCTTTCGTTGATAGTGCCGCCAGGTGCTTTGAACATACCACTTTTCAAGGTACATGAACCACCTAACTGGTTGCCTTATAGCCTGAAATTGAATATTCTAGTTATTGTGATCGGAAGATGCGTAGACCTATAACTGAAGATTAATTAAAAGGAGCTTTTCATTTTTTTTTTCTCTATGGGACTACATGAAGGCAAATATTTTAGAGGGTTTCAAAGACATATCATGTTGGCCACTATGGATGCTAATGACATGCTTTAGTCACTAATGGCAAAAAATTATTGGGAAATGAAAGCACAAGTTGGCAACGATAAAATTGTGGTTCCAAAGAAGAAGATGATAACGATCACTGACGATTTGCGGCCAAGCTGGAAAAAGTTGCAATCAAAACCTGTGTGGTATGAATGGGTGCCAAATTGATTTGATTTGTTGACCAAACAATACTTGACATGTGTCAACCCACATGCACTTGCGCGTGCACACACACACAAACTATATATATATATATATATATATATATATATATATATATATATATATATATATATATATATATATATATATATATATATATATATATATATATATACTAAACAAGTAGATTTGAATTAGCTGATTCAATAGATTTCTAGCGGGCTGTATCTAGAGACTTCACTTCGATTTGTTCTCTTTAATTTGGTAACTGGACGTGAAAGTCTTGTTTAAAGAGATCTGGTTGCTTACGAATGCATGCTTTTCTAAGGATGCTTTCATGGTGGTTTAGAATTTTGATTCAAGAATGAAATTTTAGAATCATAATTCCTCCTCAAACTGGAATAAAATCAAAATTCCAGGTTTCGTGCTGCTTCCTAATTTTGGAAACAAAATACCCAATTGGTCTAATAATTCTAATTTCTTAAAAATGAGCATTTTGATTTTAAAGTTTCATGATTCAGGACATATCAAACACCCTCCTAAGGGGACTTTGAATTTTTATTCAATGATGAAAATCCCAGAATCATAATTCCTCCTCAAACTGGAATAAAATAAAAATTTCAGGTTTCTTGCAGTTTCCTAATTCTGAACAAAAAAACTCAGATGGTTTAATAATTCCAATTTCTTAAAAAATGAGCATTTTGATTCTAAAATTTTTAGGTCCATCAAACACGAAAATTGAGTACTCAAGATCAGGTTGCTCTACTTATTGGCCCTTATGATGGTGCACACTCATTTGGTCTACTTGCTTGGTTGTTAATGGACTTCCATCAGTGCTCTGAGCAATCTTAACCAAACTGATTGAGAAACTCGAATTACATGCTGACTTGACTCAAATCTGGTGCCAACCTTATCTCGGTTCACAAAAGACAGTAATCAACATAGTAATTTTGAACCTATCTAGCAACCCGTTCAAGCCAAACTTATGTCACATGGACACCCCTTCAGTTAACTTACCCCTGTCAACATGGCGTGGGCATGGGACACGTTTGTGGCATGGCAAATTTATTTTGTATTTTTTTGCATATTTTATTTCATAATCTATATTTAATGAATATAAACAGTGGATATATATACTTGTTCACTTAAAATCTCGTTTTTATTGCTATATATATATATATATATTTATCATACCTAAGTTTTTTTGGAAATGTTCATACTAATGTACCCACGTGCACTCATATGATATACAGCCAGATGAATATTTTTTTACCTTATTATAATCACACAAGATCTCTAATTTAAAAAAAAAAACATTTTTCATAATATGGTTAGGGATATTTTAAAATCAAACCCTAGTAGCTTGTGTATCTAAAGCTCTTATGCATTTTATCTTTTCTTCAATAAAAGCCATTCAGGGCGGGTGGGACATCAACAACCCACTATCTGAAAAAGAGGCCTAAAAGCCCCGCTCCCCCCCAAATTTCCCCTCCATCTGGGGTCCTAAGCTGTACAGGAGCTTGGGTGAGTGGTGGGCGCCTTTATCTTGACGGAACACTCCATCTACTCAATAGAAACAATTATTGTGGTGAGAGACATAATTAATCTATTGTGCTTATCTAGGTAAGCGTTACTTTAGTCCGGGGTATTGGAGATAGACAAAAGTTTGAACTCAAGACCAGCCACCTATTTAGTGAAAGTCCTTTAAAGGTTGTGCTTTGCCCTTTAGATTCTGACCACCAGGTACAAAAGATAGAGCAATAGTAGCACCCATAGTTTGTCCGTGCCCTAAGATGTTCCATCAAGCAGGGGGCGGAGCTAAGGTAAGGCCCGTTTGGGCACTGGCCCCACCTCAATTTTTTTTTTTAATTTATATGTAAATTTTAGAAAAAATCATTTATTCTATATAAAAATTTTGAAAAACAATATTTCAGCCCTAATCAAAACATAGAAACTTTAATTCGGCTTCGCTTATGAAATTTTTTTGGCTCCGCTTCTGCCATCAAGTGATCTAATCTATGCTGCTGGGCCGCTGCGGAGATCTACTGTTGTTTGAACATTGGATTTCGTGCAACATGAGTTTGATATTCCCTTTGATCTGGCCTCCTAAGGGTTTTCCAGATAAATTACAGCCCGTTTAAATAACATCCAAAATAACGTTAAAAACCTGGTTTGGTTGTACTAACGTGAAACTTAATTTTAGCATCAATCTAACTTCCTTTTGATAACAAACCAAAGTTTTAGAACGAATTTGGCATCATAAAAACAAACAAGCGCAAGCAATTGAATGGCTAAGGATTTGAATTTATTTACTCTTGCCCCGATTTTTTTTTTTTTCACCACATGAAAATCGAATCTGTTTGCAGAGGTGGGACAAGGAAAAGAAATTCTCGAATATGAAAGCCGTATGGGCATGAGCGATCCTCTAATAAATGTCAAAAGATGATATGCACTGGCAATGCTTGCATTGAGAAGATGAACATGATTGTATTCTTTGGACGATAGCCGCGTTGGGATTCAAAACAGGATCTTTTGTGTCCTCCAACTTACCAAACAGCCGTGAATTCCTGGTTGCCCGTACTGCAGTGATAACAAATACCCGTTGCTTCATCTTACTTTTACCCTGGATAAAATAAACAAGTCTATATATCCTAGTGGGTCCAAAAATTTTGCCTCTATTTCTGAATAGGGAGCTCAAAGTTCATGAATTTGCTGAGACAGGCCCTACTTTTCCTGAAATTAACTGTGAAATGAGCGGCCTTCAGATGGAAAATAAGTTGATCAAGACCCATTTCTAGTATCGCTTTGACTCGGTTGGTTATATATATATAAGTGCGAATGTGCTGGATTCATTTGATTGTTTTTTACTCAAATTAAGTTAGAATTTGATTAATGGGGTTTGGCAAATAAAATATGATTTGATTCTCAAATGAATTGGGACTCTGCTTGTTGTTTTTGGAAGGGATTCTGAATTTGAGTTCAAATCAACTTCGGACCGAGAGGAATCCAAGTTTGAACAATGATGGATCTCAAGATAATTGGACACAGTTTTGATTTGCAAGGATCAGATCCAGTGAGCCTGACCAGTTCGCATTCCAATGTGGACATGTTTGTCACTCTTTCATTTACTAAAAAACTCTTTAGATCAGATATATAAAATTTATGGAAATCATCAAAAACATGTGTTCTACTAAAAGCTGAGCAGATCTGAACTATATTGTTTTTTTACTTCTAAAAATCCATACATAATGTGCAAATACTGCCTGCATGTTCTCAACAAAACAAGTAAAACAAACAATCTGTTAGTTTAAATAGTAAAAAAGGTACCTAAAACCAAACTTTTTTTTTTTGTTTTTGGGATCACAAATCTGGTGTTGGACAAGCTTCTATGAAAAGTGTCTTGATAGACAACTCAGTCGTCGGCCTCTTAAGTTACATTTCAAAAATGTCATACCATATATGTGTGAAAGGACTTAACAATATAGTTCTAGATCGAGGAACTTGAAAATTTTTCAGGAGTTCATGTACTTCTATCGATGCTTTGCTATTGGTTGTTCTTATTTGTAGCCTCTTGTAGTGCAAACAGAAACCAGCCAGAAAGTAAGTTGAGGTCTACCATGATTCCAGTAAGATTAGAGTGGATCATGTAGTTGATATCAGAGTCACAGTCAATACTCGGACCTGGGGCCAACCAACCACTGAAGAATGAACATTCGTGCTTAATTCACTTCATCAAAGCCTCAAAATTAGCTTGGGCGGGATAAGCGATCGATGCACTAGAGTTTCTATCCAAATATAACAGCCAACTGTTTTTTTTTTTTTTACTCCAGTAGCAGAGCTACTTGTTGGCTGGGGTGGGCCACTGCCTACGCAAGTCCACGAAAAACTTCATTATATTGTGTTACCTTCACGACTCTAAAATTTTATGTTATGCCCACACCAAAGTTGTATCACCAATGCAAGTGCCCCGCGGATGAAAAATCTTGGCTCTGCTAATATTTGACTCCCATCTAAGTCTAACTCTATAATCGGGTGAGCAGGAGGTTAACAACCCACCGCTAGGAAAGAAGCCTAACCACACAGCCACATCGGCAATTTATACGAGAAGGTTTCTCCACCTACATGTTAAATACGCAAAGACCATGACAGGAGAATAGTATATGAACTTTTACCTCTCAATTGACAAACCAAAGTTAGATCAGAGCCCTTTACCAGTTCATGCTAAGAGAAAGAGACCCACTGACACTCAGTCCATGTCTCCTGAGTCCTTATCTCTTCTCACCTTCAAAGATATGAAGTATAACTCTCTACCAAGTGGGTGGATCTCTCTTTTGGCATTTTAATTCTTTTTTTTTATTGCACTATCTTACAGAGACCCTTCTTTGGTGCCCCACTTCACATTTTTTTTATAAGCCTTTCACCTTTCTCTTTATCACAAGCCAGCCTCTCTCTAGATCTCTCTCTCTCTCTCTCTCTCTGTTAAAATATTTGAAATATATAGGTCTACCACCCAAAAGAAATCACTATAAGTTATAATATCTGAGACAAACACAGGAAGACAAAATAGCAGAGGGCCACTGACTCTTGAGGAGGGGTGGGGTGGGGGCTGCTTAGATCTAAGATCCGTGACTATGGGCTGGGCAGAGATATCAACTTACAGAAACTGTCAATGGTGGTGATGTCATGGGAGCACATGGGGTGGCCACCATGGGGGGAGAGTACCACTGTAGATTTGGTAGGGAAGCATGTGAAAGGGAGAGGGATTTAAGGGTGAAAAATGGATTGTTTATTCAAGGGAGCAACATTCAGGAACATGGTCATCTTCCCAGCCACAGCCACAGAAAAACCCATCCCTTTCATTGCCACCAGTTGCATGTGGGAGACTAATTCAATTTTAATTTTTTTTTCCCCAGCTTCTACAAGGAAAAACACAGGCAATCAGAGTGGGGCGTGGGGCCCGCCCTCCGCCGCTAGGGCGCCGGACCGAAACTAGCCGGTATCACCGGCCAAATCGTGTCGTCAGCAATTTAATTCCTTCCTTCCTTCTTCTTCTTCTTCTTCTTCTCCTTCTTCTTCTAGGGAGTCAAGCCCATGGCAAGGTTCTTGAAAGATCTTAGATTTTAGGGTTTGAGAATCTTGGTTTCTATATTATGAGGATTGCTTTAAATCTTTTGTTTGAAAACATGAGTTGCATCATAAATTCATCATTTTTTCATCTAAAATCTAAGTGATCAAACCCTGTTCTTGAGATCTAAATTTGAGGCATGTGAGGATCTTAAATTTATATTCTAAAATTTCCTAGAACCAAAATCACATAAGGGTTATACCCTCATAACTAATAGTTTGTATGACTTATCAGTTTAAAAGAGCTTTTTACAAAGAGTAAAGGAATCAACCAATGCATAAATTGTCGCACTTCCCAAGACTTGCCCCCCACAATCAAACACAACCAATCATGACTCTAAGGCTATATGTGCTAAGAGAACCCTAGGGCGCCATTAGACCCAATGGCAGGAGCTAGAGAAATAGTTGGTAAATGTTCCATATTAATTGACTGATCACCACGCCTTGAGATTCTCATCAATGTCTACAACATTGTTGGATTTAGTACTTCCCAAGGAAAAAACATGTTTATCTTTTGAAAGACTAAAAACTACACAGCTTAAGTTTGAATTTTTTTTTATCTAAACAAATGAATTGCAGTGGAAAATGACATGCAAATAGGGCTGTACACAAGCTGAGTCGATACTCAATTCGAATCATATATTGCTCGGCTTGATCTCAGTTCGAGTTGTACAAGGTCAGCTCGAGCTCGAATAGATAGACAGGGTCCCAGCTCAAGCTCAACTCATTTAAGCTCGTTTGCCAATTCCTCATTTGACTTGATCTCTTTCATTCGTTTTTTTAAGTTTGAAAATTACACAAAAAAAAGCCAACCTAAATTGAACGAGCTTACTCAAGTTTAATCAAGTTCAGCCCACGAAACTCAAACTCGACTTGTAAGCTCCATTTTTCAGTTAAGTTTGTGCTCCAGTTGGCTCGACTTGTTGAACAGTCCCACATGTAAATAAAAGTGTTAATGCTGGAATTATAAACAAATTAGTTTTACAAAAGAGTGCAGAGAATTGGGTTGTATCGATCGCATCAAATTAGCTTACGTATAAGATGTCTATAAAAATAATACATCTACTCAAGAAAACATAAAAAATTAATGTCCTTATGAATATTTTACTAAATAATGGGCCAATGAAGGCTCATTTTGGCCGATTCCGCCCTTTCAAAGGCGAATAAACCGTATATATATATATATATGTGTGTGTGTGTGTATATGTATATATATTATGCTTGAATTGGAAAACATCTCTGGAAGTAAAGAATGGTTTTGAGAAAAGGAGATGAGAGTGAAGTTGTTTGTGTTAGGAAAGGGGATGGAGAGGGTGTGAGGCACGGTTTCTGACGTCCAACTAGGATTGCAGCATACCTTTCACCAAGAGAATAGAGCCAAGAATTTTTCTGTCAACCCTAAGCCAAAGAAGAAAAAGAGACGTCAGTACACAGGAATAAAGTGTTGGGGGCAAACAGTTGAAGCTTATTTGCTTCTCAGTCTTGGTCAAATGACGATAACAATACTGGACCATGATCTTCACTTGTCAATTTTGGATCTACAATTCGAACTTCGATTACTAAAATGTTCATCACCTTTTTTCTCTTAACTGTTCATCGTGTTGGATTGAACATACTTGGTTCGATGGCTAGGTGATTTAGTTTTTCTATATATATATATATATATATATATATATATATTATTATCTTTTTCCGAGTCTTGTATGTAAGAAAAATCAACGACCAAGATGATTTCTTAAGGGTCACGTATCAACCGATTTCTACAAAGAAGATTAGTTACGTAAATTACTACATTGGAGACTCTGGCAAAGCCAGTATATTCAAAGAGACGGAGTTGGAGGTCAAGAGTACTTGAATCACGTAAGGATTGGATGCCTAGAGATTTTGTACCCATGGAAAAGTTCTTCAACTGCCCTATAGAGCTGACTCTTACCGTCCTTAGGTAAAATTAGACAAAGTCTACATGTTCTGTTGAATTAAAGACTTGCCACGGTACTGATTTGGACAACTTTTCTTTACTTAGTTTCTATTAAAAATCGAACCAATTCGTTCGGTCTCTCTTTTTACTAGTTTTTTCCTCAAATTTCTATATACAATAAAGTCTAGGAATATCATGAAATCTATGATATATGTGCATTCATATTCATTTAAACTCATCTTATAAAGCTCAATCTATAGATTAAATGTTTTGAACGATTAAATGAATTACCAAACATGGATTCTCAAGTAGTTCAAAACATTTTATATATATATATATATATATATGTTTATAAGTGACGTTCATAGAGATAGAAAGAGAAAGAGATGGGAACAAGGTGACCTGGGGAAATGGTGTGAGATTGAATGCAGAAAAGAAACCCGGGGGGGCGATGAAGGGCAGCTTTCACACAGAGGGCAGTGTCGAAGGAGGGGGAGAAGATGGAAAGATGGAGATGGAGATCAGATGGGACGTGACGCCCATTTTCATGTGCCCAGCGCCGTGGGACCCACCCTCGACGAAACACGGACAAAACCCCATGAGCCTCTCCATTGTGCAAAAACTTTTTTTTTTTAAATATATATATTATTTAAATTGAATTTATTTTCTTTTTTTCTTATTTGAATTGTATTTTTATAATTGTCATCAATACAAATACTGCGAAGATAGTTTTATGGTCATATTTTTTATCCTATGGTCTCTTTCGGGAGGAGTGGTAGTACTCTGCAGAATGTGAGAGAGAGAGAAACTAGGAGGAGTGATAGTACTCTGCAGAATGTGAGAGAGAGAGAAACTAGGAGGAGTGGTAGTACTCTGCAGAATGTGAGAGAGAGAGAAACTAGAGAGATGAATGGGATGAAGCGGAGCCTGCAGGTGCATGATCCCTGTAGGCGGGTTAGGTGGCAGCTTCTGCACCTATAGGACCCATCCCACAGATTCCCTCCCTCTCTCTCTCTAAATTTCTCTTTCTCTCTCTATGAGTCCCTCTCTCTCTCTCTCATATTACCCATAAAACGACCTGAAGTGAATGTCATTTGCTGTCTATTATCAGTTACCACAGAGCAAATTCTCTCTCTTTCTCTCTCTACAGCTCCCTCTCTCTCTCTTGCATTATGCAACAAAAATTAATTGTAGCTAGAGACTAGCTGAAATTAATATATAAATATATAGCCGTTCTCTCTCTTTCTTCTGATATTTTATTTGGTTTTGAATAAGTTGGATCAGGAACCCATTCTTCCAGTTCATTTCCAAAAGGGAAGAAAAGGACGCTGCCCTTCTCGCCTCACTCATCCCATTCGGTGTAGGGAAAAGGAAAAAAAAGGGAGACTCTCCACTCCCTTCCCTCATTAACCGCATGTCAATCTAAAAGGACCCCTGAACTATTTCTCTCTCTCTCTCTCTCTCTCTTATATACTCCAAACGCTTTTTCCTCCAATCAGCTTTAATCGGCTGCAGTCTCTCTCGGCCGCTCTCCTTTTCTTCAGCACACTTCCATGCTGATCTAATTATTGGTTTCCAACATCTCTCCCACCTGATCTCTCTCTTCCCCAACCTTCTGAGGCCTCTCGAGTGAACCAAAATTCTGATGGGATGAAGCCCGATCAGCCATGAGTTGCACCGGCGATGGCATTCTTTCCTTCCAATTTCATGCTTCAAGGGCCTCCGCCGCCGGCGCCGCCCCCGCCGCCACAGCAGCCGTCCTCCCACGAAGATCACGACCACCATCCTCCCACCAATCTCTCCCAGCTCATGCCCGCATGCACTCCCCAAGATTTCCATGGTCATTATCGCAGCTCACTCGAATCTCTTCCTTTTCTGTGTTTCTTTACAGAAACTGTAGTTTCCTAGATCGGACACCCGCGCGGTGGACACTAAGCTGCTTAATTTAATTTCCTCGAGTTCGATGCTCTTCTGTCCAGTTATTCGTTATGTGAATTTTCTGCGCTCTTTTTTTTCTTTAGGTCCCCCATATGGATCATTCGGCTCATCTTGCTTTGAATCTTTTGCTCCTTTGATTTCTGGAATTGGATATCGTGTTTGATCATTTACCTGACGTCTGTTTTGATAATCTCGAGCTTCTGTGATGTGGGCATGCGGTGCAGGTGTGGCGTCGTTCCTGGGGAAGAGATCCATGTCCTTTTCAGGGCTGGAGTTGTGTGAGGAGATGAACGGAGAAGACGATCTGTCAGACGATTGCTCCCAAACGGGGGAGAAGAAGAAGCGGCTCAACATGGAGCAGGTGAAGACTCTGGAGAGGAACTTCGAGTTGGGGAATAAGCTTGAGCCGGAGAGGAAAATGCAGCTGGCCAGGGCTCTAGGCTTGCAGCCGAGACAGATCGCCATATGGTTCCAGAACAGGAGGGCTAGGTGGAAGACGAAGCAGCTGGAGAAGGACTATGATCTCCTCAAGAAGCAGTATGAAGCAGTCAAGGCCGATAATGATCTCCTCCAAGCCCAAAACAAGAAGCTCCAATCTGAGGTCATCTGATCAATCCCCATGAAATTTTCATATGTTCTTAATCAACTACATCCAATCACCAAATGCATCGTCTATTCGCGTTCCAGCATGTGCATAAAGATAAATATAAATATAAATACAAATATAAATAAATTATGTATAGACAGATAGACTCATTTCTGCTGTTTCAAATTAATTCTGTAGTTCGTCTGACGTTGGGAGTGCAACATGATCTGCACTGTTGGTCCTATTTTAGAAACCATAACGTGGGGGGTTCTGATCTGATCTGATTGTCGCCTGTAAGATCCAAATTTAGTGGGTTTTTGAAAATTAAGAGACGCATCTCTGTATAAGTTAGATGAAGATCATTGACGCCCTTCTCAGGTCAGAACAAATTAAACATAATCAGTTTTTTTTTTTTCTTTTTAGTTCTTCGATTTAGAAATTAAGGAACAGGCACAAGCGCACTGAATCGAGTCAACTATTGCAAAATTTTCTCGACTCGTCGAGGATTTGTGTTGGGAAAATTTCAATGAGAAATATGATGAGGGAATTGATTTTCTTTTGCTTCACACCTTAAATTTGTAGGTATCTGGAATAATGGGGTGCAAAAGTAAATGCACTAAAGATAAGGTCAACAAGCCTAACGTCATTCTTGTCTTGAAATACTTCGGTATATTTTTATAGGGACCTGGCTCAATAATGTGAAGCAGATCAAGGGTTATCTTATTCCTTTGAGTAGTATTCGATGCAATTCGCGTTTTCATAGTGATGTCGAACAGGAGTCAGATTGAAATTGTACTGAATCTCTTTCCTTTTCTGTGATCACCTTCATTTTCTTATAATGCATGGGAATATCACGATAACAAAAGAAAAAGATCCATTAAGAGCAACTCTGTGAAAGTTTCATCCACCATTCATGGATTATGAATTGGAGGATTGATTGCATTGGCAGATCATGGTGCTGAAGAAAAACAGAGACGCAGAGCCCATCAATCTGAATAAGGAAACAGAAGGATCGTGCAGCATCAAGAGCGAGAATAGCTCCGACCTCAACTTGGACATATCCAAAGCAGCAGTGGACAGCCCAATAACTTCACACGCCTTGAGACCCGTTTACCCTCCAATGAGGCCGGGAAACGTCGTGCAGTTCCTTCAGGGGCCCTCAAGGTCGGAGCTTCCAAGCCAGAAATTTATTGCCGGCGCCGGCGCCGCTGCCGCCGACGAAAATGCAGTCCAGGAGGAGCCCTTCTGCAACATGTTCTGCACAATGGACGATCACTCTGGCTTCTGGCCGTGGACTGATCACTTCCCACGCAGCTTTCACTGAGTGCATCCTCGCAAACTGCGACTCCCCTATCCCTTCTTTTTGCCTTTCCCTCTTCTTCTTCTCCACTTATTCTGGTCTGCTGTATTCATGTCTAGTTGGTGTATAGAGAAAAAAAAACCATTCTCGATTTTCAATTGCTTCCAGGTAGGACTTGAAGAAAAGCAGAAAAAAGTGAAGATGGTATGCTTCTCTTCTGAATCAAATGCTTAAGCTTTAATTTTGTGACGTCAGTAGGATTGATTCAGTCAACTGGGTAGCTAGCCAAAGAGATCCCTCCAATGTTTTCTTACAGAAGAAAGATGGAGCGAGAGAGAGAGAGAAAATACTAGAAGAAAATAAGTATTTCAATCATCTGTTGACTGTTAATCCAATCCAGTGGAGTTAAGATCCCCATTGCAATTTCCATAAAAGTGGAAACTCCAATGAACGACCAAACAACTCAGAGCATACCCCACATATATCATCACTCTGCAACAGTCTCTTGTACAACTGTCCTCCCTCTCTCTCTTACACATGCATAAGTATCTGCGGCTCGTGAAACTTGTGACTCTTCTTTTGGTGAATTAGTTGAATAAGATTACATGATATAAATGATCCTGCCTGCTTATTATAGTATTTGCTGTGGAGATCACATCTTTTGCTTCGTTTCGTTGAAGAATAAGAGCAGACAAAGGATTCAAATACGGTGCTCAGGTTGAAGACTGAGCACTCATGCACGAACACGCACACACACACACAGATGCAGTGCAGGCAAGACTGCCTCGATTTTCATTTTGCTTAAATACTTCTTGAATTATAATTTGCAAATTCGTGCTTTACACCATTGATCTTGTTAAAAAATCATGGTTTTCTTCTACATACGGCTTCGAAGTTCAAGAACTTATAATATTCTTAAATTCCAAACAACAAAAAAATGGGTATCTTTTCGAATTTCGCCCTGGCGTTATAGACAACTGAGACACCCATACCTAATTGTTTGTCAGATTCATCTTTAATACAATTGCCTTCAAACGGGATCAGTTTAATTTGCCCTCGTCGAAATACTCGCATGCCATTCATGAAGAATTGTTTGCAACTCCGCAGAGAAGGATGGATTTATCGATAGCAGTAAGCAGAGACGCGTTTTGCCTATTGACAATCAGCAAAGGTTGAATTTGAAAAACAAAATCAGATAATATTATTCATCTGTGAAAGCCATAAAGTAAGGACTGGTTGTGAATTCCATATCATGTACACAAATAAATTACATTAAATATATATTTTCAAATTAAAGAATTTCATTTTTATTGATTTCATATGTTAGCAAGGCATTATCACAATTTGAGGCAAGTTTTGAATTATTTCCATCCGTATCAGAAAAGAAAAACCATTGACACAAATCATGTGCAAGAACTTTAATTTTTATTGATCTTCTAGATCTTGTTCACTAAACCACAAACACGCATACATAATTTGTCTTTCTCATAGTTTATACGCTCAATAATATATATATAATTCTCTATTCAACTTATAGAATATAAGTAAGAAAAATTATGAGCACTAGTGCTTACTAGTTTTTCTAGAAAAGTCAATGTCAGTTTATTTGTTGAGCTAGCAGCAACTTATACGTGCATGGACTTTTATGATTATATTATTTGAACAACTCCTAATGGCGAATATTAGTACTTATACTCTTAGACTAATATATATATATATATATAGAGCTTTGTGCCATTTATTAATGCCTGTTTGACATTTGTGGAAAAGAATAGGCATCGAAACGAATCATTTATTAGTTGAAATGGATAGCGCAAATATGTTCCATAAACTTAATAAATTAATAATAGGCCGTATATTAGTACTCGTTGGGAGATTAAAAATTCTGAAATGCTTTTTAACGTGAAAATTATAATCTTTATACAGATTGATGGACTCACATCGAGTCGCTGATCGCATCATGCATGTGAGACACCTTGTTTTTAAATTCCGGCGTCAAATCGGCCGGTGGAACTGCCCAGAGTTATTTCAGTCAACAGTATGGACTTCCATTTATTACAAGCGATCTAAAATTGGGGGGAGATCACTGTAGATGACGTTAACATTTAATTGCTACAGCCTGAAAGAGAGATCTCTAGAGAGAGAGAGAGAGAGAGAGAGAGAGATAGAGATAGATTACTGGGGTTGGTCGAACATCTTTTCGATGGAATATGCGACCTTTTCTCATTTCATTCCAAATCAAGCTTATGTCTCTTAATCAGGCGTTACAGATACAAATTGCGTGGTTTTATTCAGAAAGAATGTCTGTAATTGCGGGATTCGAAGAAACAAAGCAACTGCAGAACAATAATGCCATATTTTAATGGTCAGGACCAAAATCTACTTAGGACAAAGTTAGATTTTACTACTAACTTTGAGATCCACAAAACGGCTAATTTTCTAAAAGTTGGAGCTTGCTACCACCGTATTTATGCATGATCAGCAAGAAAGACCAAAATAACGTTCATTTAGTTACAGTAATTTATAATTATAGGACACAAAACAAGTTTTAAATGAAAATAACGTCCAATCAGAAAGCCAGCTTTAGTAATATAATAAGAACCATATCGTTATCTCAAACATATCGGTTGATTTCACCCGGCAACTTTGAGCATCAGCTGCAGCATGTCAGGAGAGAGAGAGAGAATATGACACACTGTTCATGAGAGACAGGGAGAAAAAGAGAGAGAGAGAGAGAAGACAGTCTTGGATTCACCAAAAGAGAGAGACGTCTTGGAATCAGCAAAAAGGCCTTCAACTTTATTTGAGAGTAGGAAACGAAACATTCCCGGGGTGTCCAATATGGACTCAGATACTTCTCTCCCCTTAAGTCAAGCCCTTATTGCCCTTAAATTACGCAACATGAAGCAGTTGCCCAAATTACATTAACCCCCTCTCAACTTAAGTTCTTTTCTATTACCTGGTTATATATATATATATATATATATATATATATATATATATATATACTTTTGGAGCTATGATTCATTTGAAAGGTTGAATGGGTGACTAAGAATGTTAACTGGTGCATTTGAAAATTGAATGGTGAATGGTGACTCCACAGTGGACAAGATTTGACAGCAGATCAAACAGCTCACGTCTCTCTCTCACGCTCACACACATACATCTCTCTCTTTCATTGTTCATCTCTCCCACTTTCACTCCGACAGGTGGAGGCTCCACCCTGCTGTCATGGCGGGGCAGTGGCGTAACTAGTGTGGGCAATTGCCCACACCAACCTCGCAAAAATTAGCTTAATATATATGTTAGTAGTTTTGAAATATTGAATTGAAATTATGGGTATTGAGTGGGTGCCCCCATTTTTGGCTTTGATAGAAAAGAGAAAGAGGAAGGAGGTAGATGATTAAAGAATATATATATATATATATATATATATATATATATATATATATATATATATATAAAAGATCCATTCACCTGCCTTTAAATAGATGCATTAGTCTGATGTATGGTGACTCTAAAGCTATCATTTTGAGATTATATATTTCCATGGCTCTCTCCTTTTAATTACTTTGTGGCTAACTTGGTCATGCGGAACATTTTATTAAGACGATCTAATCATTATCCTTGATATTTTCTTAGAAAAAATCCGTGTGCATATGTGTGCAGAAATATTTTATTATAACTTTCCCGAAAGTATGCCATCAGGAGGCGCATGTTGCATGTCCGCCTTTCTCTCATAAATCAAGCTGTTTTTCTATTAATTCAACTATATATATAGATTGACTTATCATGCTAGCCGTGGTTTTAAAAAATCGTGAAAATATGATGCGTAGATCAAATTCTATAAATGTTTGAAAATCCACAGTCTAAATTCAATGTAGAGTACATTAAAAATCATGGTTTTTTTATGCTTAATTAAAAGTACCATACATGTTAATGATAATGTTTTAAGACTGCTAACCAGATTACCGAAGGTCGCTTTTATGCCAATTCGCAGAGAAACGGAAGACGACCATGACTACACCAATACAGGCAACAAAAGTCTACAAACTAATGCAAGTACGTAGTGGCGCAAGCAGTATGATCACTAAGATTTTAACTTAAATTTTTTTTATGTCAAGTCCTACCACATAAGTGTGATATTACAATTGCCTCAAGGGTATAGCATAGCTGGTCGGGGTAGGGGCTTGTATAAAGGCAGGTCTCTATCTTAATTTTCGTGAGTGCTATGTTTCTGCATCTTAAGGTAGTAGGGCGTTGCATCCAAGTTGAAGGGTGCACTGTTGCTATTCCTGACACCAACATAGCAGCTCAGAACCCCAGAGGTAGGGGGAATGGAGGGGCCTTCCGGCGTTGTTTCGAGCAGTGGGATGAACCTTTAGCTCACCTGAAGTGCGGTATTATAATTCATTTTCCTTAAAGAACATGCTTCTTTGGATGTTGGATTCACATTGTTTAAATTTAACTTTCATTGATGCCAACACTAACTATCCAACCAAACTAAAATACACAAGAGGTTGGCAGTAGGGGCAGAGCTATAAATTCTAACTAAGATTTACTAGATATAAAAATTTAAATGTTTAAGGGGCATCAACCTATAAATGAGAGAAATTGCTCATAAATACAATATAAAAATGAAAAGCCTTTTTAGGGTCTGCGTCGGCAATTGCCCACACATAGTCCACACCTGGCCCCGCCCTTGATTGACTGGTTTCAATTCACATTTAAAGAAAGTTAGGAACCCACATGATCAATATATAATATGATGGACACTTGCATATAAATCCTTATTTATAACTTCTCAAGATTACCAGCATATGACTATTCTCACGTCATTCTCACAAACAGTATTGCCATGTTAGTTTTCTCTCCTAGAGAGAGAGAGAGAGACTGCTAAGCTAGGATTAGTTTACGTCCTTCTCAAACAAGCACTCTGCAAAAAGTTGGAGCAAATAATTTTTTTTTACTGATCTAAACGAATGGACATCGCACTTGTCAAATAATAAATGTTTGTTCAAGCACCTGCAAGAAAATCAAATGCTACAATGTTGGCAGTAGCTCCTGATGATAACAACAGTATTTTCTTTCATTCATCTACTCCAAAATATGTTATTTATCAAACACACACGGAAAATTAATGCATTTATATATAGTAAAAAATTTGACAAGAATTAAGAAGTAGCTGCTGATCAATATCATAGTGTGAATACACAAAATGTGTGTGTGCTTGTCTGCAGTCACATGAGGGAGAAAGAGACAGAGAAAGAGAGAGGGTTCTCAAACTTAATATGAGATCATAGTAGTTAAGTACATGCCCATGAGCAGTTCGCGAAAGGCAAAACCACCCTGTCTCCTCTCGTCTCTAGGGTTTAAAGCTGTTTTGAGACTTGGGTGGTTTTACAATATACCTTTCGACTCGAGTATCGCATATGCTATTGTTTACAGTCCAGATAAGACAATGTGGACACCAGCAGAAATCAAACTGGAGAGTCGGAGACACATAAATCACCCTCTCTCCTCTCGCCTCCAGGGTTTAAAGTTGTTTTGAGACTTGGGTAGTCTTACAATACACCTTTCGACTCGAATGTCGCATATGCTATCGTTTATAGTCTAGATGAGACAATGTGGACACCAGCAGAAATCAAACTAAAGACACATCAGCGTGATGTCAGCTATGCTCTGCAGGGACAATTAAGTAGAGCCCCATGTGAAAGATCCAAATTCATAGTTCATAAAGGTTGATTGTTATTTAAAGAAGGGGAAAAGTTTTCGTACTTATATCTATGAGGCTGCCACTATGAAATATAGTCGTACACTCTAATATATATTCCTATTTATGTACACTTATAAGTTTTATTGGGACTATAAATATCTCCATGCTGTTGTATGCGTGCACGTCAATTAGACTTTGATAAGTGATATATATGCATGCGGTTATGCAGACCTAACTTGAGGTAGGTGTTGACAAGGGCTGCCAACTGGTCCAGTACCAACTGGATCCGACCCAAATCCAAATACTTAAATATGGTACTGAAAAAAAAGGCCCCACCTTGGTTCGACCCCAATTTCACCTGTACAAAGCTGTTTGGGATTGGAATACATTATTTTTTGCCGCACACAAGCCGAGTCGAGCCCGAGCTTGGCCAGCTTGAGTTCGACTTGGCTAAAAAAACTTGAGTTCGAGTTTGGCTCGAACTCGACTCGAGCTCCTTATAGCAAGCTCGAGCTCGACTCGACTACACAAAACCGAGCTTGAACTCTACTCGTTTAACTCATTTAACTCGTTTAGGCGTTAACTCATTTAGCATTAACTCGTTTAACTCCTAACTGTAAAACCGGTTTGAAAATATTATATAGAGTACCGGTTTGCGAATCAAGTCGGTTATAAACAAGTCGAACTTGACTTCTTTACCGTTTTGAGTATCTTTGTAAGCTCAAACTTGACTCATTTATAAGTGAATCGAGTACGAGCCGAGTTTTTTTGGTCGAGTTCGAGTCAAACTCGAGTTGGTTCGACTCGTTGTGCAGCCCTAAATTGGAACAAGGTGATCCGAAACATCGGTATCGGGTACAGGTAAAACCCGATCGGACACAAACCCAACCCTTTTTCAATATGCCAGTATCCCCATGAAGAGGAAATCTACATTGGATCCGAGCCAGACCTGACCCATTAATAGTGCTGCCGAGAGGGACTGCACAAGGAGGACTCCAACGGATGCAAACAAATGACATTGAGCGAATCCAAGAAAAATGGAGAAGTGTGTCTTGTGAAAACAAAACAATAAGACAAGAGCCCAACCAGGCATCTTGGATCTTACTGTGTACAATGCCCACATTCTTCCTCAATCCTCTTTTGTTTTCTACTTTTTCTTTATAGTAAACCCCTTTCCAAAAAATTACATGAAAAAAAAAATCAAAATTATCATTGGGAATATGAACCAATAAAAAAAAGAAACAGAAAAATCAGAAGACCCTATTGCTACATTGAAACTTCTCAGAGGCATATGTGATTTTGATCCCTCTGCTGAGATCAAGAACTATGGGGAACGTGAACTTTGTCGTGTTATTTACTAAATTAATACTGGTAAGGATATCAGGAACTGCAATCCAAACAAGTCCTCAAGAACCATTGTCTCCAAATCAGTGATACAGTTCTCAGCAAGATGGCTCAATTTTTTCAAGTCCCTGATTGGATAAAGCTTCTTCATCTAGCTTCAACCTCGCCGGCAGGCGAGATTTCCGACGAATTTATGAACAAATCAGAGAGACCACGTCTGCCACCGCCCCCCCGGAATCTGTTTCCCTTACTTTGGAAGCTGAAAAAGCACATCCGTAAACTTGAATACTTTCCTAGGAAAACAGGCCCCACATAATTTGTCCACCGAAGGCTGGGAAAGTGGGCCGCTTCAGTCCTTAAACTTGGTCTGGACCCACTCAATTGAAAAATGGAAACTAAAGCTCAGGCCGGGCCTCTGCCCATGTGCTGCAGAGGGGAACCCGCATCTTATGCCAAGTTCAGAGAACGCTCTCATGCATTAATCTGAGTTAGCTGGGAGACAAAAGGATCACCACCCACTAGAAGGAAGAATAAAATAAGGACGGGCCGTGCCGGAACCAGACATATTTGGCTAAGGCGCACCCACTATATATTTGAAGGGCATTTTATGCGTAAATATGAAAAAATTTCGACGTTAGCGGATTTTTATTAGACTGTATAAGCAATTGCCCACACATGCCCACATGCGCGTCCGCCATGCACTATATCAGATCCAGATTAGATTAATGAAGGTACATCGGGTGCTTTTAATAATAAGGCCACCTTAATGGGGTTCAGATCGCTTAATGGGTGTGTCCACCTACGAGGTAGTCGGCTCTCAGCATCGGATGCCAAATGGTAGGGCCCGCCAGAACCCTTAATTGATGGCACATGCAAAAGTAGATCATTAGGTGCTAAGCAAGTCTTCGTGTATGAGAGAGAATGAGAAAGCTAAATTTTTTTCTCAATATGTTTTAGATTCATTAAGAATGAATCTAACAATTGAAAGTATGCTCATTTGAGAGGGAATAAGAAAATGAAAAGTATATTAAACAACATTTGGCAAGAACGTTTTTCCTTCTTTTTCTCTTAATTGTCGGGTTGATCGGGAGGAGGAGGACTTCATCCCACCACCCAACAAGGAGCCCAACTCATTATGAGTTGATGCCCTTGAATATTAAAACCAGAAGCTAGCCGCCTACCAGATGGTTGAGGTTCTCTGTGGTCAAACCAAACTAGCCTCTACTCACCTCTCTTTTATATATATATATATATATATATATATATATATATATATATATATATATATATATATATATATATATATATATATATATATATATATATATATATATATATATATATTGGACAGCTGATCAGAGCCGTCGGATCCTTAGACTTGAATATCTTGAAGTGATGTCCGACTATATTTCAACTTGTATATCTTTTGTATTATATAAAACTGATAACATGAGGGTTTGAAAGGGAAACTCAATTTCAATAAGATGCCCATGCAGTTTGTAACACCTCTCTCTCTCTTTTCTTTTTGTTGAAGTTGCTAGATTCTAAGATGCGAATGATTAGTGATAATCTGCAAGATAAATGAGTTCGGATGCAGGTCAATCCGAACAAGAAAAAAAAAAGTAACCAGTGCGAAGAAAGTAGTAAGTTCCCGTTAACAACGAATTCAGAGCACAATTTTGAATCCAGATCGATTAGGTCTGTACAAACTCAGATTAGATAATAGATAAAAGGTTATGAGCAATCTTAATTAGTTGTTTCTGCGTTCAGAATGAATTGATACATTCTACACTAAATCCAGATGTATATCCAGTCGAGCAAAATATAAGGTCGAACACAGTGATGCCTAGACAGGATCCAAATCCAATCCATTTATTTGTTTCCTTCCTCCTATATCATAATTTTTTGAAGTGGCCTCTAAGTGCAAGTAAAATTAATCATGCACATGAACGATTCCAGAAGGTCCATATGAACTTCAGAAGCAAACTATCTGGATCCAGGACACCCAAATAAATTGGAGATCGATCCGAATTGAATCGGATGCGACCAAAAATAAGAGAGAACGCACTCTAGGACAAGCCAATATATTGGAGGCTGCAATATTGTCAGAACAAGGTTATGGGTTCAACTGAAAATAGCAAAACACCCATACCAGATCAGTGGCGGAGCTTGGTGTGGGCCACCAACTTATGGGGGGCAGCTGCCCACTCAGACCTGCATAATTTATTTTATTTACATATTGGTTCTCTATAGAATTTTGTTTATTGCATATTGGTGCCCATCAAATCGAAGATTTAATGAAATTAATGTCACTTATCCACAAATTTCTGACTCTACCACTGGTTTTGGAAGAAATCATGGCATTTATTATGCAGCTACCCTGCGTATGCTACTCCCTTGATCACCATCCGGTTGAACATGGAAAGGGAAGGCTTTGAGAAGTTGAAGAATGGTTTAGTTAGTTTTCATGTGAATATGAGGAGTATTTCATCATACTGTCTTACTAAGAGCCGAAACCTCCATTATTCCCAATCAATACCAAGTTTGCTTTCTGTGCCTCAGAATGAGATGGATGCTATGGAAGAAGCATATGGAAAGTTAGCTGCATAACAAATGCCTGTAACAACTAAACCCACTACTGGGCACGGGCCCCTGGTTTGGCGGATTCCAACCTGCCTCCTAATAGTTTCAGATCCAACCCCAAAAAGGCTAAGAATCAGGACAATCATCTATGTAATAAACTCCTTTATAAACCCTTGAAGATCCCTCATAATTTTAAATACGAGACTAAATTTTTATGGTGTTACAATACCACTATTTTTTCAAGACAAGTAACCTTTCTTATCACACATTCGGGCCGGGTTTGCTGGTCATATTCCACAACAAGCAGATGAATCCCTGTTGTAAAAGGGTCGGATATGGTATAAGGTTTTGCCATTTTTTGCTGTACCAGATCCGAACCTGATTCTGATCAGGATGTCCACATTATCTTAAGCAGTTTGCAACCTTAAGCGAAGTTTTCTTCTTCAACAAGCAAATGCACTCTTGAGTCAAAAGGTGAAAGAATAAAAGAGAAGGAAGAAAAAAAGTGCTACCCAACAAAGGCAGCTTCAAAAGCGTATCAAGGAAATGATCACTTGCATTTTGGTCTAAAGCTTTTTCGGTGAGAAGGGTATACGATTTTGATCATTGCATTACATGATCACACATTATTAAGATATGTTTGGACAGATGATCCACAAATCCTGTTTGAAAATGTATTTGCTTGTCAAAACTCCTAGTTTTAAAAGTTTCACTATAATATTTACAAAAAAGTACTTTTTCTTCACTGGTAAAATCTTAGTTAGTTCTCTTCTTTCTTGATGATAAAAGAGCAGTTTCCATGTTAAGCAACTAACATGGAAGGACATATTCCCACCTTTCGCCAAACGGGCATTTTAATAATTTTTATAGGGGAAAATTTTCGAGCTGCTTTTGCTTTTATAGAAAAAGGGTTTTTTGTTGAACCCCAAAGAGCATTTTAATCATTCCCAACTCATAATATATGGTTTTCTTTATTAAAAGCCATAACAAATAACCTGCTCTCTAGTGACATTGACTATTTGAATTGTCAATTCTTCATGTTCCCAAGTAAGAGGGATGCATGTAGCTCATTCAGTTGCCATAAGATACCTAATAACGCAATTTTGCCAATTGTTGCATCTTATGAATATAAATTTAGATGGGAGCTTGTGGATTTACGGTCCATTTTAAAAATTTTAATTTGTATTGGTAAACGAAATTATTGTTTGCAAGCCAGAAAATTGATTTCCATGTTTAACGAAGAAACATAAAAACATAGTAATTCGAGAGTAAGGAACATAGTAATATTTCTCCATCAGTCTCTCTTTTCTCCGTTCTCTCTTCTTTGTTATATGGTTTCTTTGCTTTGGTTTTTTTTGTTTCCTTCCATACTACTCGTCGCTCAATTTTTGTTAATGAATTCTTATTTTGTCAGCTCCTATCTCTCACTCTCTTCCTCTCCAAGGATCTCACTGTAAAATTATGATATGCCATCATCATCAAATATAGGCCATCGAAAGTGAATCTAGCTTTTCCTCTCTCTCTCTCTTAAATTGAATCGCATTGTGTTTCTTGTGTTATGCATTTGTTAAGGTGGTTTAATATTGTCTTTACTTATATGTTGTCACCTTAATTATTTTTTATATTTTTCATTATTTGTATTAATATTATACGCCTTACTACTTTGATCTTGTATTCAACCCCTCGAAGCTTATGTCTAAGTTCATGATAGACTTTCCGTCGCTTAACACTCACTCCATCTATTAGGTGGAAGTGGAATTCTAAGTACGTTAAATCTAAAGCACCTTTTTCATGTTCGATGTTTGTGCAGGGCATATGGCCGTTGCGCTGGGTAGTCCTCACATTCCAAGAACACGTTGTTCCATGCAATCAAACATGTGCTAGGATCCTTGTTATACAATTCATATATCCAAGATCCTGACATCTCAAATCACCTTCAAATTGAAATTCAGATGTAAATCGGCGTTTGGTAACAAGAACAATTGTTCTCAGAAATGCATGTTTATAGAGCTTTGTTATGCGGAACAAACGCTCACACAAGGACCAACAAGCCTCTTCTTTCCCGAGGGGGGAGACCATGCGAGCAGCGACAACGTGTCTTCGAGAGACAACAAACAGTAGGAGAAAACTCTAGTAGAGCGAAGTGACGTGATGAGAATCTTTTGGTGGGCTTGATTAGACTAGTTACTCATCCAATCGGAAAGAAGGTTCTCCTCTTATACGAATCAGTAGTTATACCAATCGCACCTAAACTCCATTTTAATGAAACACACTCGTGACCTGCCATTGAATTCTTATCGGTAAGGTTTTGGTAAAGGAAAGTTATCTCAGATTAGTAACGATATTCTGCTTTCAAGCAGATATTCCTTGCAAAATTAACCGATATCCGCGTCTGTTTATACGTACAAAACTTCCAATACCACATTGAAATTTACAGAAAATGTCTGCACAGTACATCTTAGTTCTTGCTCGAACCTAATTCATTAAACTATTCAATGGTGACTTGCGCGCAAGTTTTATCAGTGGACGCGTTCGGGCAATCTATCTACGAAGGGAAACGCTTTCTCTCTGAGGAGGTAAGGAGGATATATTTCCTGGTGGTTTTCTTTCATTTCTTGTTTTCGGATGTCTTTTGTGTGCAAAATCTCCGTTCCGTTTTCTTCTCGTTTGGGTCCTTCGTGCTCATGAAAATTGGCCTTGATTCTCCATTACCAATGATTTGGCTAAGTGCCCACCTTCAATGTGTTGGTGTTTCAGGATTCCCCTGCTTTTCTTTTCGCAGTTCTTTCCCTGTGAATTCTTTTGCGTCCGTAGCCTGTACTCTATGAGCAGATTAATCGAGAGAGAGGGAGATAGAGAGAGAATACTGTCTAGAGTCACTGGTTCTATAATTCGTGGCAGAACCATTTCGAAGGGATTATTTTTTTCTTTTCAATTTTCTCCCTTTTTTACATAGGTTGGGGAAGTTACAGCGGTTCCTGCCCAAATCACTCGAAAGCGTATTGTGCATTGTGGACTATTAAGTTTTTAGTTTTTAGAATTTTTAGAAACCTTTATGTAATATCAACCTTCACAAGTTTCACTACAAAACAGATAGAGGTCATAACTTGAACTGCCAGGTCCATCAAAAGGCAACAGACCTGTGTATAAGCAACAGCCTCTAAATACACGCACTTACAGGACAAAGCATGTGGGTGCCATACCACGAAACATCCTAAAGAGAGAGAGAAACTTAATCTTCTACTTTCAACGGTACCATATTCAGGGTAGGACCACACTTCTGCCAAATGGGGTCTCCATTTTTACTTCCAGATCTGTGCCCTTCTTCCATAACAATTGCTGAATCCCCTATCTGCAGCTGTCTCCATGTAACACAAGCACAAGTGTATACAAATTTTTGCATCGCTAATTTATGTTGTTTGTTGTGAAATTGGACTTCCTAGAATAATTTTTATTTTGTGCAGAACATGCCCAATTTTGTCTTGTGATGTAAAACAGTATCTTTGTTTTGCATTTTGATGTTTAGGGTATTGGAATGCAACTGTAACCATTTATTGACTTGGCAAGTAGGACATTAGATCACTTTTGTGGCACATTAATGGTGGTTGTAGGGAATAAAAGTTTAATGACTGAGAAGCGGTACAATAACTCGGCACCAACCGTTCCTCATGTTTCTTGGTACATCTTTAAGCTTCCCTGGATGGTGACAGAATAAATGTGCAATAGCATGGTTACCATTCCAAGTAAAATATGGACTAAACTCTATGTTTATCTATAGTTTGAGCTTGTTATGACTTACGAGTGACATCCATCATCCAAAAGTTCATCATCATATGTATCATGAATAATGATTCTTCAGTTTTCTCCTCAAATTTGTCCTAATAAATGATCATATGACGTGAATAGCACATTTTGTGATGCATATTTTTGTCCTGTATCTTGAAGCTTCCATCAGCTCCTTCCAACAATTTTGTAAACTTTATCCCATGAGAATCAATGTCTTCATTGGGAGTCCAAAATTGAAGTGAATCAGGTAGTCTGGCTAAAATGTTATTCAGTTTCTGTTCATCGACATTTGCAGAGTTTGGTTGAACATCTGAGGTTCCAGCTTGGCATCCCAAAATCTTAGGATGTGAAGCATAAACTTTCTGAACATTATAAACAGAGATTCTTTTTTTGTCCTTTTATTTCGTTGTTCTTCCCTTCTATAATGGAGCTAACAACTCTGTTTTTCTTTTCTTTGAACAGTTATATCAGCTGAACTGAGGCTTGTACCAATAATTCCCTGTCGCTACAGCAGGATGAGTTCTCATATTTTTGCAGTAGAAGTCACTAATCTGTCCCCTGAAGCGACAGAAAAGGATCTTTATGATTTCTTTGCTTTGTGTGGTAAAATTGAACATGTTGAGATCATCAGGTCTTGGAATCCTTTTGTGCATCTCTCTCTCTCTCTCTCTCTCTCTCTCTGTGTGTGTGTGTGTGTGTGTGTGTGTGTTGTTAAATGGAAGTGCTCATGGCTGCATTTATGCTTGTTACGTTGTGTCTAACTTATATATTATCTTTTTTATCTAAGTGGATGCTTGTCGTTGGATTATTTTGTATTTCACTGGATTATTTTGGTTTTCACTTTGACAGGCATGGAGAGCTTGCAACTACCGGTTATGTCACCTTTGAAGACTTTCATGCCATGGAGATGGCAGTCCTGCTAAGTGTGAGTTTTATTTGTGTTAGGGTACTGAATTGTGAAGTTGAAAATTGTTGTGACAGTTTATGTGCCAGAAATCCCAACACATAAGAAAGTTAAATCTTAATTTGTGATTTTGTAAGTTATAACATTACTCGTTAATGATTTAGGTCTATTCCATTTGAACCTGTAATTGCACGATTTACCTGATGTTCAGGAATGTATGAAAGCTGCATGTTAGAAACTATTTTATTCCTTTCATTTTCTCCTATGGTCTAGAGATGAGTTAAATGTGAATACTTTCAGGGTGCTACAATCCTAGATCAGAAAGTGTGCATTGCCCGTTGGGGTGATTATGATGACTCTTATAGTCTGTGGGGTGGCTATTCGTGGAGTCATGATGGAGACACAATTTCGAAGGTACTTTCATATATTCAATGTATTTCATTCTTTTCATGCAACTATCAAGGAAACTGAAAATACCCTGGGATTGTCAGTGCTGATAACTAGAACCTCAAATATGTGTCTTATTTAACATCATTTCTGTTATTTCACATCATGTTTACTATTCTGATGCAGCTTGTTGGTTCTCGGGGCACTAAGAGATAAGCCTTTATAGTCTTCCCATTCAACTTGATTTTCTGTTATGTAGAGAAACCCACTAAACGTGTCTTTAAGTATTTGACTACCTTATTTAGAAGGTTAATAGCTTAATTGTACACGTTTTCCTTTAAAACATATCCAAGAATTGCAACATACCAACTTTTGAAATGCAGAATGTCCAAACTGTATGTTGTACACAACTCTGAAATGGTGGGGAAACTTCTAAATTATTGGACTTTTTTATGTATCATATTTCTGAGCAACTAAGGATGAATTATGCCCAAATCCCAGAATTTGTATTGGGCATAGGACTTGTTAACATGACAAGAAATATGTCTCTACAACCTTGCCTTCAGGAGGTTTCATGTTAGGAAACCTATTGTTTCAGGATGTTGGATTACAATGACTTTCTAGTTAATTACACTGTTCTCATGTGGTACATCTGCATCAGCTAAGATGCTCATAGCAGGAGATGCTGTTCATAAAATTATCTGAGTGGGACATTCTTATTTATGTAATATGGAGTTTCCTTCAGGATAATGCATCATAAAGGAAGGAACAAGTGGTATAAATGTCAATGCCAAAAAAATAAAAAAATGCTATGTTACTCTTGAGCATGGGCCACTAAAGACTTTTGACTGTTGCTTTGATTTTATTATGTATTCAATGAATTCATGGAGTACGATTGTAGCATTTCTGAACTTGTCTGTTGCCTAACCAGGCCACACAAGAGAGCCACTTCATGGCTACTCCAACGGAAGCTGTAACAATGGCACAAGAAGTAGTTAAAACCATGTTAACCAAAGGATACGTCCTAGGCAAGGATGCATTAGCCAAGGCGAGAGAGTTTGATGAATCCCATAAAGTGTCTGCCGCAGCTGCTGCGAAGGTTTGTGAATTGAGCAAGAGAATTGGGCTCACTGACAGGATCAATGCAGGAGTTGATACTTTCAAATCAGTGGATGAGAGGTACAATGTCTCTGGAATTACTGGCACAGCATTGGCAGCTACAGGCAGGGGTGTGGCAGCTACAGGCAGAGGTGTGGCAGCTGCAACCAATGCGTTTGTTAAGAGCAGCTACTTCTCTGCTGGTGCTCTTTGGGTGTCTGATGCTCTTGCCCGGGCTTCTAAAGCTGCAGCTGAACTGGGAAGTCATTCCAGTAAGAAGTAAACTATGGAAACTTTTTATGCTTGACTGTACTGTACGAATTGGCAATCTAAGCTGGCCTTCTTTCTGCTTGGTTAAGCAGGGACAGTTCTTTTCTGTAATGTAATTAATGATAATCGTAATGAGTCTTCCAAAATTTTAACTAGTTCTTATGTCTGTTTTTCTTTTCCTTTTCAGATGCCAATTGATAATATGAATAATCTTCCCGGATCTTTAGCTGCATTTTGCTGTTAGTAGCTTGCTTTGATTCTATTTTTAAACAAAAAACAGGGGGTTAAGCAGGCTTCTGAATATTGCTGCGCTGCTGTGCATCTAGGATATGAACGGTTCGGATGTGGTTTAAATAGTTTAAATAGTCGAATTTAAACTGTCTAGGTACCTGTTTGTATAGTTTAATCTGATGACTATCAAGGTGTTGCCTCTCAAGAGGGTAATCCACCAGGTGACATGGTCTGTAAACTCTGCAATGATTCACTAGTTTGAATGCGAGCTTAGGGAAGTTTCACTCAGTGGCATCCTGTTTCTTGGATTTTCAAAGCAACCTCAAGCTTCTCATTTCTGTTACAAGTCACCTGTTTGCTCGAAGCAGGTGATTTGTTAGAACATTTCACCATCCTAGGTGGAATGCCTTAACACACAAGTTGCCCTCCTGGTTTGCCAACAGCTGTCAAAAAAGGCCCCTCTTTATGCTTTAGTTCAGAAATTTTGAGGTTTATTGGAGGTAAAACCTTCTTTTTTTAATGGATTCTGTAAGGTTTAGTTTTTTCTCAAGAAATTCTTTTATGGAGATTATGGGAACTTCAAAACCTCACCTTTCTGAATTGAACCTTTAACTTGACATCCGAATTTGGGAGTCGTCAGAAAGAAATTGTTGCCCATATGAGGGTTAAAACTTAAAAGCATGGGATTGCCCATTAAATGGATTTTTTCTTCGATATTAAGCATTAACGATCTAAGATCCGCAGAAATCCTGATTTATAAGCTTCTACTTTCAGGCAACTGTTTTCTCCAATAGATGTCTCTTGAAAATTCACCCTCAAACTGAATCGAATCTTCTCGGAGTATGTGTTGTGGTTTCCACTTCTGCCGATCGTCTTGAATATTTACTGCGGCGTCGTCCAGTTTTCCCATGGATCCTTGCAGTGGACTCCCAAGGTGAATGTTGGAATCTCTGCATTGGGGTTGTCGACACCCTCACAATTGAGTTTCTTGTTAAATACACGAATTTCCAACAAAATTAGCATCGTAGTTTCATAACGAAATCGACACAAATATACAGTAATCTCACCCTGCGACTAAATCGAGATCAAGTCATCTGCTGTTTGAATCCCTCAGCAACATGAATCACATATCTGGTCAGTAAGTAACAACAGTACACTAACAAACAGGAAAAAGGCTTCCATGGCTGGACAACTCGACAAGGTGAAACGGGTGGCGACCTGCCTGTGACAAGTGACCTACAAAGAAAAACTGTACTTGCTTTTCCAAGCATTGAAAAGGACATGAACCCACAAATCTGAACAGCAGTAATAATGGCACATGAAACACCCAACCAGGTATTGCACATCACTCCTGAGCAAAACTCCAATGAAAATAGAACTTTGGAGATCAGCAAGAAAAGAAAAAGGGAAAAGGAAAACAGAAAAGCTGTCTTTTTCATTTTGCCAGCATAAACTTGAGCTTTTTGCAAGGGTTTTTTAGACGCAAGAATGCAAACCTAAAAAAGCCACTTTCCGATAACGGCAATAACTTCACTCTCTTAAGGCAAGTTGGGGATCTCAAGAAAAGTTGGGGACTCCATTTATGAGATGTTTGATTGAGGATTAAACTCTCAGGGTCTGATCTGATGTGGCTTAGAAATTACACCAGTGCTAGGGGTGGAAGCAAGTGTGGGCAATTGCCCACACGAACCCAAAAATTTTCTTAATTTTATATCAATATTTCTGAGTAATTTTTTTTTTTCATTTACTTAATGCTCCTTAGTCTGAATTTTAGTTGGGCACCCAGCCCGTGATGAGCCTAGTTTGAGCTGGCCTAACTCGACCCGACATATATACTTAAAAGTTAGAATTCATCTCTCCCCATATTTTTTTTTGCTATATATATATACTTCATCAACATATGACATTAGCAATCGACTTAAAAACTTTTGGTGCATTTCTTATGACTTCCTTAGAAACTTTTCAGGTGTCCGTGATGGTATCCTTAGAAACTCTTCATATGTTGCCGATGACACTCTTTAATCGTCAATGGTTTTTGAGATATTAAAATATAAAATATTAAGAGTTTTAAATATAAGTGACATCGAACCGGGTACCCAATAGATATAAAGTTGACAGTCGGGCACGACCCAATAACTAAACAGGCTGGGCTTAAGCTGCCGACAAAGGCTTTGGGCCCACTAAAGCCTAACTTTGTTGAGCCACGGGTTGGCCTGGCCCACAGGAGGATGAAAAACCTTCCTCCTGTTACTCCCCACAAAAGAAGAAAATGAATCTAATGGTAAGGCTGTATTTGAAAGGTAAGTGTTGGGTTCTAGGAGTCAGTTTGAGCCCACGAAGAAATCGGGTCCGGTTAGATAAAATTTTTTATAATATTTTTATGTACATTTCTATATATATATATATATATATATATATATATATATATATATATATATATATAGTATTTTTTAAATTTTCTTTTTAAAGTAAATCCTGGCCCGAGTTGCCAAAATGAATCCCGAGCCGGAGTCCGTATCGAGCCAACCCAGTCCGGCTCAATGCCCACTTATGGTTTTGAAATGAAGTCCGCGTTTTTCTATTTTGTCGTTTTGCAAAAGCCCCTCTTGAAACGCGTGTTGTAGCAAGGACCTCCTTGGTCCAGCATTTTCTGGAAATGGTGGTCTCCAAAACGATATTTTTTTTCTTCTTATGATCTCAACACGGCCACAGAACAGTGCTCTTTCGGCGTATTTTTGATACAAAAAATGGCCTTTGAGATTATATACAGACATGAAGCAACAAGTAAACCAGACAAATCTATCTGTTCAATAGTGGCCTTCCTTTAACTGGGACCAACTTTCTCCTCTAAAAAGAAACAACCCAAGAAACCAAAAACTCAAACCTGCTTTTACTACCTGCCCAACAAAACCCACATTCAAATTTGGTCCAACTCACATGCAAGAGAGAGGAAAAAGAAATCTATGGTTTTGTTCATTTATGCATAAATGACCTATGCAGCTGACTATAGGTCCAAACTCATCCCCCCTCCCAAAGAAAAAAGAAAAAGAAAAACTAAGATTTACCTACTCCACCTCTCTTCATTAGAGTAAAGAAAACAAAGCCTTAAAACATGTAAAGATTGTGAGAGCGCTACCACTATGAAATTCCAAACAAACAGTGCCAAATCTCTCGCCTACCTGTTCATGTAACAACCAAAATGGAACACATTGCTCTTTGCACCAAGTTGGAGTCGTTACATCTTTACTTAAAACTCACATTCCACTGCTGTTCCTAACAGGACTCAACTTTCAAGTTTTGAATGAGAAAATAACTACAAGAAATTTGGTCATGCAGTAGGCCCAACTACCATGCTCCACTTGCACCAGAGCAGCCCAATCCACTCGAATTTTTTCAACTCTAAGAGAATTATAGGCACATCCCTACTGTTTATCAACAAGAAAGTAAGCAAAATAGGAGGCGAAGAAAGAAAAGATGAAGGAAAATTTTCTCATGCAATTCAATGCTTTTCGTTGTGTATTCAAATCTTCTATCCATTGTTTGCTTTGAATCAAGCATCAAATTTCTTCTGTCAAACTCTACACTCTTCTTCTGTACACAGAGTCCAACTAAGCTTCACCACCACCCACATCTCAGTTTCCACATACAACATTACCCTTTAAGCTAAAAAACAAAAGAAGGGAATACCAGATAAGGGCTCCCACAAACCAAAACTTACAAAGGAATTGCTCTAAAGAGTATCAACAGCATAGGGAGCACCTCACGATGCCGTTCTCGTTGCAGTCCGGGCACCTCAGGAACTCGTCCCTCTCCTCCTCATACACCTTGCAGCTACCATGACAGGTCTCGCAGGGCACGAATCTTATGTCACCGCAACCCTCGCACGCTGACCCGCCGGCCGCCCGCAGCGGCAGCCCCTCCACCAATGCGCTGAGCTTCCCGGAGTCGTGCAATTGCCGGACTTCGTCGGCGCCGCCAATATACCGGCCACCTATGAAGAGCCTCGGCAGTGGCCCCGGCCCGGGTTCGCCGAAAAGTGTCCTGAGCTCGTCCTTGTATCCGGAGTGCATGGATACGTCCCTCTCGTCCACCAGCACGCCCAGTCCCCTTAGTATCAGCCTCACCCCACGGCAGTCCTCGTAGGTTTTTCGTATGCCACGGAGACTCGTCACATAGAGAACCACGACTCCGTCCTCGCCGCGTGGCGGACAGTCGTTAAGTGGGGCCACGCGGGATGCCTTCCGCGCCAACTGCTCGCCGGCCGGCGAGCTCGCCTTCAAGCTCTCTGACTCTGATTTATCCGATTCCTCTTCTTTATCTGATTCATCTGGTGAACCGACGGATTCTGCGGGTTCCTCAGCCGGTTCGTCGGCAGCGGCGGGGTTCGGATTTGTTTTAGGAGAGAGTTGATGATTTAGAGCCTTACGAAACGTGTCGATGATAGCCGGATCGAAGTCGAGGACCACGGAAGGATCCGAATCTCCCACCTGCAACCAGACCGATCCGGGGGAACCGGCGGCTGACGGTGGCTTGGGCAGGACGGCGTGGAAGGAGAAGGAGCGGGCGGCGGTGGAATTGCGGTAGCTGGGGAGGTAAAGCGGAGAATGCTCCTCGAGGCCCTCCATGAGCTCCCACACATCCAGAGTCTCGGGCTCGCCCGGCGGCGTTGCGGTCGGCGTGAACTTCCTCGCGCTTGCCGGACGCCGGTTCGCCGTCTCCATGGCCGTCGACCAATCCAGCACCTTGGCCGCCGGAGAGCGATTTTCTTCGCGCTTTGAGTCGCCCCCACCGCCATCGTCTCCTTCGACGCTTTCCACTTCCTTCCTTGCCTCTGCGAAGAGTTTCTCGTCGAAGGCGTCGAGTTTGAGGCTGCCCAGCGTGGTGGACGAGAGAGAAACAACGTGGCAGCCATCATCTTTCTTCCGAAGGAGGTCGTGGACGGGCAGGGAGCGGCTGCGAGGGTACCAGGAGGGGTTCGGGCTGCCATGGCGGCGAAACCTTTTCGAACTCGCACAACCCATCGATGGAGACGGAGGGAGACGCAGACAGAAATGGCTGCGAATAAATTTCCTTTCTGGGGGAGGATAGGTCTAATGAATTCGTGTATGAACTAGAGCGACAGAGAGAGGGAGGGTCCAATCCAATGATGAAGGGATCGGGATTCGGAATAAAACCTGACGGCTCCCCTGGATTCCTGGTTTTACGGGAGATGTAGATGCCAGAAGATCCACAATTTACTATTCTAAAAATTTCCGGGAAACCCGCCGGCTTCTATATTGCCATAGAATCATTCCTCGTCACAGAACCTCGTTCGCCGTCCACAAAAGTAAAGTAGAAAAGCAACCATTCCCCTCTCTCGGAAGAAATGCGTTTCCAGCCGTCGACGGCAAATTTCCCCGCTGAAGTTACAAGAGACAGGGCATCCTCTGTCTCTCAGAAGCTATCCGAGTCCACGCTCAGCAGCGATCCTGGCCAGAACCCAAAAAAACCAAAATAAGAGAAGAGAAATCCCTGAAAACATCAACCGATTCTACTAACCAACAAGAGAAAAAACACGATAACTTTCGGTCAATTCGAAATTCCCGACGAAAATCATGAAACCGATCAATGGTATAGACGAATTTACCAGAACTGAGAAGAAACACGAAATACGAAATAACGAAATTGGGCAGAGGCTTGACGGGGAGAGAGAGAAAGAGAAATCTGACTTACGGAGTTATCCTAAATTCGAATTCCTGGAGAAGCGATTTCAAGCACGGAAAAGTAAATCTCCCAACGTGAACACTGGCGACGTTTGCGGGTGCCCGAGTCGGACAAGATCTCGACACCAGTGGCCGTGTAATCGACCGGCAATGGAAGCGTCGGTCACTGCATCATCAGCAGCAGTAACTCCATCGTTAATTCCAAGCACTCCGCTAATCGCGTTTCCTTGTGTCGAAGAAACGACCAAGAGAAACGACGTTTTCGTCTCAATCTTCCGTTTCCAGAGAGAGAGAGAGAGAGAAAAGAGTCAAAAAGTAGGAGGAGTCCTTCCTCCTTCCCTTCCTTTTAGCCGTCGTAGTCTCTCTTCAAATGGGTTTTTTCCCCTCTTTTGAAATCGTCAACTCAGAGAGAGAAGAAGACGAGGAGTGGCGCCAACCCTCTTCCCCCGCCGCGTCGTCTTGAACGGAACGAAGCCGATAATCAAAAGCAAGAGGAGGAAATGATGTCCTCTGCCGCGTCTGCACGTTCATGGTTTTCTTCATTTTTTCAAAAATTTCCGTCTACCTTCGCTATTGAGGGCAAAGTCCAGAAACGAACCTCAAATCTTAGAATTTCACCATTAGAGTACGACTTTTGTAATAACATTTTTAATGAAGTTATATACACTTATAAGGCAGGCATTTCATGGTAGAATAAGAATTAAATTTATATAAAAATATTGAAATTCAACTTGCGAAAAATTTTTCAAACTATAATTTGACTCATTAATGAAAAACTCTTAGTTTTGCCCCTCCTAAAAAATATGTTTGTTAGCCATGGATCACTAATCACTTAGGACATCATGCAAATCTAAAAAGCGAGAGGGTAGGATTCTAACTAGTAGTATGAATTAGAATTCGTAACTTTCCCATGAATTTACAATTTTTATTCAAACACTTGTGGATTATAATTTCTAACAGATTGGTGATTTATGTATATTTTTTAAATGCGTAAATCTTCTCAAACAAGGTGTTTCTTTCTATTAAACTGCGGAATTTGCTACAGTAAAGAAGAAGATACGTCAATTTTGGAATTTTGTAAACCACGAAAAGGAAGCTTCGTGGAATAATTTAAATATTTCTGTCGCACGTCTGATATTCTTGCTTGCCGGCACCAATAAAAGCTGACGACCTCCAGCGCTGACCCGCGTGCATCAATTTACGTCCAAGCCTTATGCTGATATTCTCAAAACGCCCTCATGTTTTTAAATCCTGCATTTGTGAACAGCCACTAATCTCCCCGAAAATGGATGGTGACTGGCTTTTTATGGATAGATGAGAGAAAAAAAAATTGATGATTATTTTTGTTATTTGATATTAATTATATATTATTATTATTATTTTTCTGTCAATTGTCCATGTATGTACTACCGTATTTCTACATAATCAGAGTCAATCATAACTCACACCCAAATCCCAATGCCTATACTATATATGCAAGTTACATATAAGGTCGGTTAAAATCGCATTAAATAAGTTTTAAAAATATTACTTTTTCTTTACTAAATTAAATAATTAATTTAAGAAGAAATAGTAAAGTCTAAATTAAAATCGAATGAAAAATCCGATCAAAACAAGATGAACTGAGATGGGTCTTTAAATCAAATTAATCCAAATCCATGCGGTTTCGGTACATCGGCACGTGAATGACATATAGTGAATATGGATTTAATGAAGATTAATGGACGACTTAATTTCTTAAGACAATGACGGAAAGGAGATTTATTTGCATCTAGTCGGGGTTTTATTGGAGGGCTTCTCTCTCTCCCTCACCAATTGCACATTACATTACTTCTGCTCAATTCAATGTCCCCTTCAAATTTAAGGGCATAACGTTTGCAAACCAAAAAAAAAAAAAAAAACCTGGCATCCATCATCCCATGTGGCAACTATTGAGGTACTCTGCTTATTTTAATTTTCTTTTATATATATATATATATATATATATATATATATATAATGACTTTGGTCTTTTAAAGTCACTTTGTCGTGTAATCAAGACAGTTTATTTAAATCAGATAGATGATTAAGAGAAAAACAAAGAAAAACTGTATAAACTAGTAATCAAAATACCCATCACTTTTTCTTCTTCTTTTTTTGTTTCCTCTTAACCATCCATTATGTTGGAGTGAGATAGAATGGT
>JAANDH010000032.1:417820-442126 GCA_011799765.1 Nymphaea thermarum
TATATATATATATATATATATATATATATATATATATATATATATATATATATATATATATCATCTGGATTTCAGTTTGATGTTGGTCGTCGTATTTGGTTTAGGTCAATACAACTTTTAAGAAGTTTAAAATGGAAGGACAGTCATGTTAACCAGCAGGCAAGAGGATAAATGTGCTTCCACCAGACACATTATACCTCATTTTGAATGAGGGAGATCAGACGTCAATGTCTGCATTGAACACCCAAAATATATATATATATGCCACACTCTTTGTCCGTGGTTGGTGGACTTACCTTTCTTTCATGCCCGAAATAAAAATTTTAACAATCAAGTCTGTTCTTGAATATGATTTATGCATAAATTATTGCCAGAACCAAAGGGGAGCTTACATGGGCCCTAACCCCACCTCAATTTTTTTTTTTAAATTTACATATAAATTTTAAAAAAAAATTACTTGTCTTATATAAAAATTTTGGAAAATGTCATTTCAAATTGTGTTAAAATTTAAAAACTTTAATTTGGCTGACTCATGAAAAATTTCTAGCTCTACCCTAGTCATACGGGTCGCCTCTTGTCGAAGTAGGAATTTTTGAGCTGAGCTGTAGAAGGCATTTAATTTCAATTAATTAATTTTATTGAAACAAGTGTTTGAATGATTTTGTTACTCCGCCTAAATCCAAACGCAACCCAAGACTAAGGAGGCATGAGAATGGGAGGCTTTCGGATCTTTTCTGGGACGGCCTTAATCACCCCTAATTTGAAAACAATGGATTTATATATAAAAAAAATATTGGGGTACCACCTTCATTTATATAAATTTCATTTCAGTCTAGAAAGAATTGATCCATTGCAGAGGTCTCTTTCTAGTTTTTTTTTTTAATTTTTTTTCTTCGCCCAACTTGCTTATTTTTTGGATGAAAATATAATATGCTAATTAAGCATTAAATGACCCCGAGAACTTGATGACACTTTCACTTGAAAACAATGTTATTGGAATAAGGTCAGAATGGAAAGCGATTTGGTATTCCCAAACGCTAAATAATTGACGAATGGTGTTTATATATTGTGTTATTAGAATCAGAGCATCGATTTAAAATATTTCAAAACCATTTTTTAAATAAAAGTAGCAAATTAATTAGCCAATACAAGCTCAGTGTGATATATATATATATATATATATATATGAAAATTGAAAATCAACTAGTTAGAAAATTCTGTGGAATGGATATAAAATTCTATAGCTAGGAGAAGAAAAGGGCCATGAGAGAAGCGGAGACCTCGAGGAGAACAACTCCTTTCAAGTGGACAGCCAACATGCTCTCCAACGCTCGACACAGTTCGCAACTAGTCTTTTTGCTGGTGGCGTTGCAAACGAGGAGCTTCGTTTGCAAATTCACAAGATTTTGCTGCAAAGCAGGGAACAATGAACATGGCGCGCTGTTTGGCTGCTTTTGAAAAAGCTGCTAGATCTTAATTTTGGTAAAAGTTAAATTTTATTGTTCTTATCAAACTCTTAGTATTTTCACTTTTCTTTTTTTTGTTTTTTTGGTAAGCGCAAGGTATTACCGGAAGACCCCTCCCATTCCTCCTGCCTTTGAAGTCCTGAGTTGCGTCGGTATCTAGTAAAAGTGCACCCTTCAACAGGGGCGGAGGGAGGGGGAGCTCGCCTAGGCCATGGCCCCACCCTAATGAATTGAAAAAAAAAAAACATTGTAAAAAATAAAAATATTTTGTTGCTCTACGTATTTTTTAGTTGTGAGTTCAGTTTGGCCCTACCCAAATCAAACCCAAAAAACTCAGCCTCCGTTTGGCCCGCTTCTAAAAAAAATCTTGGTTTCGCCTCTGCCCTTCACCGCCCTACCACCTTAAAACACAAGAATATAGCGCCCATAAATCGAACTACATATCTAACTTAATACATGCCTCTAGCCTGATCAGCTTAAGTTTTACTTTTGAAAAATACAAATTTCAATTTCATTAAACTCACAAAAAGTCTCGATTTTGACTGGATTGGGTCAATTCTTTGTGCATTTGCCTATGAGTTTGGTTGAGAACCAAACTTTGACGCAGCAAAGCCAAAAAAACGATTTGGTCTCGTCAACCTTTTGCTTTCACATGAACCATGCTGCTGTCTTACAAAAAAAATATGGTTGACTGGGTTTGGACTGGTGGATGTGATGTGACAGACGCTCATCACTTGACGCATTAGCCAAGTTTGACCCAAGAGGCAGAACAGAATAAGCGCTTTTTTTTTCAATATTATAGAACGCATTAGCCATGTTTGACTGAATAGAGACAGCACATAGTAGGTGAGTTTTTTTTTTGGTATAAAAATTGGGAGAAAGAGAGAGAGTAGTCCGTCTTCCGACCAAGGCCATTTATCTAAAGCAAATGAACGATTGAAAGAAAAATAATATATATATAAATTAATATGAGATGATGAAAATGTGCATCACCTTTTTCATCACATGACTTGCTTTATCCAGTCTGTTATCATTTTAAGTGTTCAACGTTTGCATCGGCTTTGCGTAAGACAGACTGGTGTGTTCCGTTCCGCGGTGTTCCAGCTAATTTGAGCGGCCTCTCAAGGTATAAAAAGTTTTGAAACAATACCACTCAACCTAGTGAGCTTTGCCCTAATTGAAACCAACATGTCAAGATCCAAATTCGAATTTGTTCGCGGAAATGTTGGTTTGAGGCCAGAAATGCCTCCTTAGCCGGGGCTGCTCACCCGGCATCTTCCCCAGATAAACTACCCACCTCGCAGTGTCCCCTCCCCCACCTAATGATCGGGGTCTTTTCGGATGATCAGCCACAATGGGACTCAAATTGGGCGTGAGTCAAGGGGGTAAGAACCAAGGAGTAGTTGTCAATGGTCAGGTCCTTGCTAGCGACGTAAGACCATACCTGAAAGTGAACACCGACATGGACAACCACAAGCGGAGAACTGGTAGGAAGCAATGTTGTCGGTATCAGTTTGGTCCCATCTTATTGGTTTGAATGGGGATAAAAAAAAATTGCATGTCGCTGTAAGTTGGTGCCACATATGGGTCCAACCACAAGAAGTTCTCCCACTAAAACCATGTTGTTTCCTCTTACTTTAGACTTGTAACAACTTGGCTCACTCACTCAGGCTCGGACTTCGAGTCTATCTAATGTGAACCCGCCATCTATCTGTTTCAAATAGGGCTGCACACTAGCCGAATCGAGACTCAGCTTGGTTGGCTCCAACTCCATTCGGCTCAAAATACTCGAGCTCCTTATAACAAGCTTGAGCTCCACTCGACTATACAAAATCGAGCTCAAACTCAATTCGTTTAACCCATTTAACTCGCTTAGGCGTTAACTCCTTTGGTGTTAACTCGTGTAAGTATAAACCTCTCCAACTCGTATAAGCGTTAACTTGTGTAACTCGTATAACTTGTAAAACCAGTTTTGACAATATTACATAGAGTACATGTTTGGGAGTCGAATCAAGTATACACGAGTAAAGTTCTTGAAACTCGAACTCGACTCGTTTATCGTTTCGAGTATCGTTATAAGCTACAACTCGACTTGTTTATAAACAAGTCGAGCACGAGCCGAGTTTTTTTGAGTGAGTTCGAGTCGAGCTTGAGTTGGCATGGCTCGTTGTGGAGCCCTAGTTTCAAACCTGACCTAAAAAAAAAAGATAACCCCCATATATGCTCTTCCCTGGAGCGTTTTTGCAATCTTTGTGCTACAAAACTCAACTTTCATTTGATTGGGAGCAAAACAAAATTCTTTAACCGCTAAAAGTGAGAAAAATTAATATCTTGCAATATCCAGATAATTTAATAACGAGGTGCCTTCTTCGATCTCATACACGAAAATGTATTTTGAGAGAGAGAGAGAGAGAGAGTCACAAAATTATTTCATTAATTTTGACAAAACATCACATAACTTTGTTCTTATTGCAGTTTAAAGCAAAGGGTGATCACTTTTGACACATTCAACAATTATAGAAGCAAGCACATCTGTACTTGTCTCCACCTTCATTGGGCTCACACACACCATTCCCATTGTACTTCTCCAAGCATTGCTGCTTGCAGCTAGAGAGGTCGCAGCTGTCCGGGCTCAGCACCTCCAGGCATCGACCTGCTTCTGCTCCAGGAACCATCTTTCCTACTGCAAAAAAAAAAAAAAAAATTCATATATATAATGTGCATCATGTTCTTTGAGCTTAGACCAACCAGTGGGTACTGTCGGGAATGCTAACCGACACAACTAAGACCTAACTCGGGTGTGCTGCTCAAGAATAGGTTTCAAGTTGGGTTGTAAGATCACCCAGGCCCTGAAGCAGTCTTGGACCCCGTTTGGTAGAAAGGAAGGGACAAGGTTTCACCTCCCGGTGCACCTCAAGAATACTTTTCATGTAATTCAAACTTTTTTAAACAACAACTCGACAGAAAATCCTCAAAAATTACCGAACGAGAAGGCGAGGAGGGAGAAGAGCACGATGGCAAGAGCACGGAGATTCTTCATCCTTGTGCACCAACTAGTGTCTCAAAGCTCAAACCAACTGTGTGCATTGCCATGGATGAAGGGAAGGCGCTCATATAGGAGAAGAAGATGGACATGCTATCTAATGCTTGCACAAAAATATGGAAGTCTGTAAGGAAAGAACATCTTTAGCGACACAAGATATCAACAAAACTTGCCTTTTGAGCGGTAGCAAATCACTTCTTTCCTCATTGATTGTTTGCCTTCGCTGCCCATGGATGAATCAGATTTTGACTCATCTGAGCCAAGATGAGACCTGGGTCCAGGCCCAGTTGGGTCCACCTCTTAATGCAATCCAGACATGTGTTGATAATCAGAAGTATAGGTTCATTCTATCTAGGCTTAACTGAACAAGACGAGACAAGATGAAGAACATCAAACCAAATTGGTACCAACCTTGCCATTAAAGACCTAGCCATTCCTCATGTACCAAACGCACAGTTGCAGAGCCAGTGTGGGCAACTGCCCACATGAGCCAAATCAAACTGCTTATTTGTATGTTGATATTCATATTTATTTTCTCATCAAACGCTCGTCAAATTTGATGCTAACATCTCATCATGCTTTTGTGATCTCTACTTTCCAAGGAAATGAACAAATAAGAACAACCCTGTAACCCTCATCCAAAGATGATGAAACCAAGAAACTGATGGTTCAGGGTCTGTCAAGATTCAAATCTTAAAGATGAGACATAGTACCCCTCACCCACATCACTAGTGGGGTAAATGTCATGTCAAATGCAAAAACCTAATCGTGTCAATGACATATCACCTTACAAAGACATTATATGGGGCAATTTTTCTTTCTTGGTCTCAGCCACCTTCCCGTCCGGTAGACCTAATTTGCTTAGATTATATCAAGGGAGACACATAGTAGGTATTTAACTTTCGATCGCCTCATTCAACTCGACAATAGAACTACAATTCTCAATATAAAGCCCCGCAGCCGAAGCGAGATTGTATCCAGGGGCTGAGTCATATAGCTTGTGTGGACAGTTGCCAACTTGCCATATAGTCCCACAATTTTAGTTGTTTATCTGTTGTTGCTTATGTTTGTATATATACCATTGTTGAAGTTTTTGCTTATTTCTGTATGGTGTTCTTCAATCATTTTTCTCTTATTTTTCTGTACTTTGTATGTATATATTTCTTCTTTCTGCTTGTGTTTTTGCGGTATGTTTTTTTTTGCGGATTGTTTTGTATTTAAGGGACCTCTTGTTCTCAAAAATCGGCTCTCTTTTTTTTTTTTTTTCTCTCTATTTTTATATATATATATATATATATAGTACCTTTGAGTGAAAATTGTCATATGCTGCTCCTTCACTCCATGGTGAAGTTGCTTAGTTAGAAGGTTTTCTATTTTTCTGTGGCTTGTCTCTGACATGATACGATGGCTGCCAAACCTGCAAACGACACACCGCCACACAAACTCTGAGGTGGAGGTCGACGTGCTCGCCGACTCGAGAAGACGTCGAAGATTTTTCCGACTGTGGTTGAGATGGACAATCGATTCCATCGTTGGCAGGTCGGCAAAGGCGTGAATGCTGAAAGATAAGATTCGCTCTCCCCGAAAGACAAGCACGGAAAACTGCATCTCCAGATATTTATTTTTCTCTTTTATCTTGCCCGCCTTCAATTCCCCTCTCTTATATAATGAATTCAGTGGTTTTTGGGATTTGAGTACAGTACAGAATTAGAAGAGGAATGAAGCATTTCCGAGCTCTCGGCCTTCTGCTCCTCGCCCTCCTCGTCATCTTCAACAGTATGACCTCCCATAATAAGAGTTGGATAATGAGTGATTTCTTATTCAATTTCTTTTTTCTTTCTTGTTTTTATTTTATAAGTCATGAATTTGATTAAATTAGTTCATGTAACGACCCGACCCACTCTCACACTGAGCTCGGCCCCTGTTTATTTATTCAACAAACTAAAATATAAGGGCAATGTGCAGTGGAGGAGGTGGTTCAAAGAGCAGAAGCAAAGCGGTGCGCACGGCGGCGCTGAACCAGAGCAGCTGCAACCTCTCAAGCTGCAGCAGCAGTGCCTGCAGAAGTACAACGGCAATGGGGTGTGTCAGCCCAATGCAACAGGCGGTCGTTACCGCTGTGCCTGCTTCTATAATTGCTAAAAACCTGCTTTGTTCTTTCCTGTTATGCTTAATAACAGAAATTAAATCATTCCATTCCCTTCTTATTACTACCTTTCTAGTTACAATGTATAGGTATGTATGTGCATATATATAGTGTTGAGATCAATGAATCTGAAGCTATCAAACACACCCTAACCTGAAGCTATCAAACACACCCTAACCCTAAGGATCTCGCATCTAAACATAGGGATGTTGCATATTAAGTAACTGCAATTTATGAATGTGCAATTCCCAATGTCTTCTTACTAAATGTTGGTTTTTCGATGCAAAGGCTGCTGGGGAGAGAAGGCTCCCGTCCTATTATTAAAACTTGTAAGAGATGTGAGGTTGAATTTGTTGTGGGGCTTCCAACAGAACCACCATTCTATCAATAATTAATCCACGAGTTGCTAGTTCAAATGAGTAGCTAAAGAGCCTGATGAGATTATATCTTTAAGTGGGGAGCCGGAGAATAAATTATCTCAAACCTTGGGATTTAAAAAGCATGAACGCAGATTCTTATAGTAATTTAAGTATTTAAAATCCCAAGATCTTAAATCACCTCGGATCTCAAATCCACAAACACGGCTTTAGTTGATTGGACGATGTGTCTGGTGACAAGCTCTAGTAAGGCTGAGGGCACGTGACTGCGCTTTTAGTAAGACACGGAGACATATTAACTTTTAAAAAACGGGTACTTTAACTTTTATTAAAATGTTTGTTGTTGCCTAACTTTATTAACACCTTACAAAGATATATTTTAGAGCTACAGCTAGGGGTCGAGGGAGGATTGAGCAGCAAAATAAAGAGGGTACCACTTTTTAAAGGTTCTTATTAAAAAAATTGGCTTTAGATATGTATATATATTAAAGTACATGTACTTGAATTTTATTAGAGCTTTTCCTTCCACAATGCTAAAGTGGAAGAGAATTTTAATACAACTTTTATTAAAAGGCACTAATCACCTTATAGAAATATTCTATTGGCCTTATTGACGGACTTATCACTAAGATTTATCATAGTCAATTTAATGGGATCTTTCTTAATCAAAGCCGGACTCGAATTCATATTCAAACTTGAACATTTGAAACTCAATCTGAATTTGGCAACATTAAAATCCCGCTTTTACTTTTACGTAGAATCAATTCAAACTTCCATTCAAGTACCTGAAACACATATGACTAAGGTTGTATTCGATCGAGAGGAGTTTAGCTCGAGCTTGGTCAGCTCGACTCACAATTTGCTCGACCCAAGCTTGGGCAGGTCAACTCAAGCGCCAATCGATAAAACCATATTTGAACTCCAGCTCAACTCATTTAAGCTCGGCTACCATCTCTATTTAACTTGATCCTTTTACTTAGTTTTAAATTTAAAATTTGCATTAAAAGAAAAAAAAGATATTCTAGGTTAAACAAATTTACTCAAGTTTAGTTCATGTAAGTGGAACTGGACTCTTTTATAAGCTCGAGTTTCTAGTTAAGCTTGAGTTTGACTTGCTTAGATTAAAGAGTCGAGCTCGAGCTGGCTTGACATGTTATGCAGCCCTAGATATGACCTCAAGGGCAAGAAAAAAGGTTGTGGAGAAGAGAAGCTTCGGCTTTCATTTGGGCAGTTGGATTTTCCTCCTCTGCACTTAAAATACTTGAACCATATATCAAATTCGAGTTCAACGATTTGCTTCACTAGATTCATCTAACAAATGTGATTTCAGTAATTAATGAGATCTTATCAAACAATTTACATCACCAATCCTATTGCTAGGGTGCTACTTCTTAGGATCAGTTTACTAACCCTTCCGTTCATAGAACAATTTACAAGTGGTAAAAAAAAAAAAAAAAACTGCGCGTTATGCCTCTTAAAATAAAACTTTATTTTCTGAAATTTTCCTTTGTTGACCTTTTAAGCACTTAGCCAATGAGGATAAAATAGCATTAATGACAACAACACGAACATTTTCTTTTTAATTTTTATATTCATTTAATCTGAGCCGTCGATGCGCCTGGCACGTGCCCGTACGCTGTCTCGTGGATTGAGAGCCACTTATATTCCCGTTGGATCGTGAGCTTCATTAATATGAATCGGGATCGCATCCTCCGCTCCGAAAATCAATGTATATAAAACCCTTTTGAGAAGAAAGAGGAGGGAAAGTTTGGTTTTTGTTTTAAAAGAATTTGCGAAACGCAGCTTCATGTTTAGAATATTTGCGTCTTCCCACTTTTTTTTTATAAGAAATTCCTAAATCCCACAGGTCCTTGAATGAGACAAAGACACTAGAAGATTCGGATCCATTTTGATTGGTGATTGCCGTAGTGACCAGATCGTGAAGGCCACACTATTATGTCAACTCCTTTGAATCTTATTATATATAAAATACATAGAAACCTACCTATAGGAATGGAGCAGGGACTAAACCATGTCCATACAGACTTAGTTTGTGAACAAAAACAAGCTCATGTTGAGCTTCTTTTTTTCAGCTTCAAGAGCCAGCATTTATTATCAGCCAGAATTAGACTGATTTTCTTTTTTTTTATATCCTTTTTTTATTGCTAAAATAAAAGGTTGAATTTGAAAATAAAGAATCCACACAAAAGCTAACTTTTGGTAGGCTAACTGGTATGTCAATGTCTTTAGTTCAACCTCAAAATATCTTAAAAAGTATAAGGGTGCGTTTGGATGCTTGCCCAAAATGGAGTTTTGGATGCAAAACGCCATTTTACCTCTAAAATGTTGTTCTTGGCTTGTTTGGGTGGGACTGAAAATGACATGTTTTTTGAAAACTCTGTTTTCATATGCCTAAGAAACATAGGTTTTGATGTTTTATGGCGGTAAAATTTCTCGACTCGAGCGCAATTTACTTGAAGCTTACAAAAAATAAACAGTTTTTTAAATTTTTAAGTATCTTTTATAGATCGTTTTAGATTGCGTTAAGATTCGGATGCTGCATAAAATGATGTGTTTTAGAAAATGAACTAAGCACCTGTTACATGTTAAAAACCATGAATTTAAGGCCGGGTGAAAGAGGCAGTGAATCAAACACAACAATTTTGTTTCTATATTAGCGAATTCGATTCAAATTGCATGCTTGAAGAGAAACTGGTCCACGCCTGTATAAATTTCCAAACTCAACTCACGAGTGAGAGGGAGGAGCCAAGGCGATCACAGGGAACGTCATATCGAGGCTTTTGGAATTTAGTATGTTCACAGAAAGATAGAGCCAGAAGAGAGAGAGAGGAATTACTCTTGGTTCGGTATTCGCTTCACTGTGAGTGGAGAGTAAAGACTGACATGACAAAGGGGATGATGGGGAAGAAGGGAGAGCGCCACCGAATTTTACGGTCTCCTTTCGCTTCTCCAACTATTAATTTAATTCGCTGCCCTCCCTCGGATTCCTCCCATCTCGCTTTGAACTCCAAAAACGCGCGCTCTCTCCCCCTCCCCACATTCTCTCTCTTTCTCCCTCTCTTTTATCTCTGACGTCTGACCGAGGAGCAGCAACCTCCGGGCGACACACCTGATCTCCACCTGTTCTCATCCGAAAGAAGAAAAGACAGGTACGGAATTCTCCCTTGAAGCTTCGAAAATTTTGCTCCCTTGGATTTGCCGTGCCGATTCCTCGCTCGGGGCGACGGGGCGGGCGCAGGTCCGGCCGTGTTTGTTTCGATCTGGCTGGGATCTGCAGTGCCTCGCGAAGGGAGGACGAGGGAAGGGGGATGATGCGGCGTATGAGATTGTAACCCCGGATTGGGGGAGGACATCGGTCTGAGTTGTGAGAGTGTTGAATTTAGCTCGGATGAGGGAGGGCCGGAAGTGTAGAGTTTGGAGATCATCGGGATTGCATGCACCCTTTTCCGCGGTATTTAGCTCGGGCTGGTGATGGTTACGGGTTATTTCGAGTATTCTTTGGTGGAATAATTGCCGGTTGTGCCAAGAGTTCCCGTATTGTTTAGAATTTAGCTCCAAAATTTACAATCTCCGGACCGCAATTCGAAAGGATATTGAAACAGGGGAGTATTTGAGCTCGGCAGATATTTCTGCACTGAATTCCGGAAGAGTAGAAGAAAAAGGGGAGGAAGGGAACGGTAGGTAGGTTGCGTGGTGTACAATTCGAAGAAAGCATCAGGTAGGAAAACTGATTTATTCCTTATTCCTTTTATTTTTTTTTTCGTTGGGAAGGGGAGCGGCGGGGAAGGAACTCTTTCGATTTATGATTGCCGCCTTGGTTTCTTCAGAAGAATCTAAAGAACATTTCAGTGGATTGCAAATTTTTGTTTTCATTTTTTTCTCCTTGTATATCGTGCTATGGAGGCTGTTTTAGCTGTTTGTTGTTCTAATAGCACATTGGTTGGACCCCGTGAGAATCTTTCTCTTCCATATGTGGGAGAATGATTTTCAAGAGGTCACCATGTCCCCCAGTTCAACAGTTAATGTTGCTCTGAGAAATTGAATCAAGTCTCGTTCACTGTCAGACTCCAAATATCATGAAAATTACGACAAGAGTCCGCTTCTCGGGTGAAGCTTGCAATACGTAAGCAAATGTGCCCTCAGATGCACCTCAGATTTTTCTAGTATTGGAGATATCTTTTTCTCTGTTTCTGAAATAACTTGGAATTCGAATTATTAGCAATGCAAGGCAGGACTAGAAAAATTTCTGGATACGCAGTGTCATTAATGATATAACTGTCATGTTGTTAATAGCCTGGATAGAGCCAATGAATGAACCCTAGACGCTGGAGAGGACAGAATACTGATCCGGGTGATGGGTTCCTACGACACCTGTAAAATTAGAACCATGCACAAAAGCAGACAAATCGTTACATGGACTCCAGAGGTGAGCTTGATAATTAGATCTATGTTCTTCATGTATGATGAAGTTGACTGTTTGAGTTGTGTTTCTTTTTATTTTTTATATATCCTGTTCATCTTTCAAACTGTAAAGTAAATTCATTCACAGGAAGATGAAATTCTGCGGGAACAGATCAGAATACGTGGAACTGAAAGGTTGATTACATTTGCCACCACTTGGAACTTCTCCTCTACAGTTTCTTGTAACCTATGCTAATTTCACGTTCACAAAAACAATGTTTTTATGTTTGCAGCTGGAAGGACATTGCGGCCAATTTCAGGAGTAAGACAAGCAGGCAATGCAGAAGACGGTAACTACTTGATTCAATAGAGTCACGTTATTTACCTTTAGCTCTTTCTTGAATATGTGTATGTGATTGCAGGTGGTATGCATATTTAACTTCAGATTGTAAAAAGGGTGGATGGTCCGAAGAAGAAGACAGGCTTTTGTGTGAGGTAAGAACTTGGTCTCTGTTGAACTTTATAGCCATTTGGTGCTGGGATTTCTGAAGTTGCCGGAATTTTTTCAAAGCCAAAGCTAGTTAAATTTTCATTATTGGCTCGTAATTATTTACTGCAAGCGTGGCATTTAATCTCAAGATCCTGTTTAGGAGTTTAGAACTCTTTCTATTTACAGACAACACCAGATATTTATTATAATCCCAGTTTCTCTTTTAGTTTTTTTATCAGGTTCTCAGTCTTTTTACTAACATATTCTATTTATAGGACTGTAGAACAAGGAAGCACTTCTGTAGTGTGCATAGATAATCTGATTGTGGAATTTCTATTACTGCAGGCACAGAAAATGTATGGGAACAAGTGGACAGAGATAGCAAAAGTGGTTTCTGGCAGGTAACCAGCGTAAATCCTACCATAACGGGGCTGTTTCCCACTATCTGTTTCCATGAAGTTCGATGCAGACTGATTCTCACATTGCCATGGAAATGGTGTTCTTTTGCGTATGCAGGACAGACAATGCTGTAAAAAATCGATTCACCACACTTTGCAAAAAACGAGCTAAATATGAAACTTCCATAAAGGAGAACCAGGGCATTCTTATCAATTCAAACCACGGTCCATTCATGCTTCCGAACCAACAAGGTGCCGCATATGAATCTTATACAACATTGCCACTTGACAGAATCAGGTACTATCAGTTTTGAAGTACTGAAACTGCAAAAAGTAAATAAGAAGAAATTAGTATGAAGTTACTCCAAGGCTGACTTGTCATGTGCAATAGGATCGTGGAGGAGATGTCTGCTTTGCATGGTTCACATAATGACACGGGAGCGAAATCAAAAGGAATTTTTGGGTCTCAACATCAGAAGATGCAGAACATAAGGTCCCCCCTTGGTACCCTGGACCTGAAAAATCTGGGCAAGTTTCCAACCTTGAATATCAAAGAAATGGAAGGCCAACCACATAAAGGTATCTCTATTCACATTTTCTTTTTCATGCAAAAAATGACAGTCTTGCCTTCATTTGTTGATAAAAATAAAAAAATGAAGGACTTCTGTCTCACTCTTCTGTTGTTTTGATAGTTACAACTTTCAGTAAAGCCCAAGGGGCATTCCTTAGGAAGGATGACCCTAAAGTCACTGCTTTGATGCAACAAGCAGAACTATTAAGCTCCCTTGCAATAAAAGTTAATGCTGAGTGCTCCGAGAAAAGCCTTGAAGATGCATGGAAGGTGATGTTGACTTTATTCTTGCAATCAAAGCATTTTACTTTATGCAGATGTGCAAAGTATGCACTTTGTTGTGGATATGCTTATAAAAAAAATCTGCATACAGGAACTACAAGAGTTTCTACAGCAAAATAAAGAAAATGGGAATCCCTATTGCAAGTTTGATGATATGGATTTACTCTTTGAAGATTTCAAGGAATTAGTAGAAGACCTAAAGAATGGTAACTTACAATTGGACTCAGACTCGAGCAACCATCTGGAAAGTCAGATGCCTTGGAGGTGGATACGGATACTTATCTTGAAATAGCAAACAAAGATATGTTTACGTTCGTGATAGACCTTTGTGCTGACATCATCTCTTCTGTTTCCTTTGTAGTTTCAGGGAGTATGAAATGCACACAGAATCTCAAGTCAGCTCTGACTGCAGCATTGGGTCACACGTCTCTTATCCTGCACTGGATGAACCAGAGCAGTATCAGACTTGTTCTCTAAATATCATTTGCCAGTCAAGTTGCAATCATCAGCAAGATGGTCAGGTTGGTGCTAATGAAAATGGGTGCTCAACGGAGGCTATTGAGATTGAAGGTAATCTACACACTAAAATTGTCCTTGAGCGCTTTTTTGTTTTGATTGTCCACCTTTCAGAAAGTTATAGAAATTTAAGTAAGCAAAATAGGTATGGATTTTTTATGTTTTGGTTTAAATTTTAAATAGTCCCCCCCCCCCCCCCCCCATGCTCCATGTTATATAATTCATGAATTTATTACTCATATTTTTTCATGACTAACCTCAATAATATGTCTAGTAGTTCTGACTGTGGCGATGAATCTCTCAAACTAGAAGTTGTAGATATAGTGCTAAAACTTTAACTGCTTATTGATGTTAATGTTGAACTTCATACAGCCTCCTACGTGTCATCTACTACAAAATTGAAGGGAGAGGCTTCCGTATCTTTAAATAGGGAGTTTTGTTCCCCTCTTCAAAGTATCCCGTTCTTGCGCTCGTATGCTGATGGAATTCCAACTCCGGAGTTCTCAGCCAGTGTGAGAGCCTCCGTCTCTTTCTCTTTCTCTCTCTCTCTCTCTCTCTCTCTCTCTCTCTCTCTGTGGCACACACTTGTACAATCCTAGATAACCAATGGGTCCTGTTTTCATGGTTTTTCAGGAAAGGAGATTCCTACTTAGAACGCTTGGGGTCACATCGCCATCACCAGCATCAAAAGCCACACTGCTGCCACAGCCTTCTCAGAGGTCAACTCCTCCATGCCGAAGGGCACTCCTCCATAATTTCTGAGTCCCTTTCCATTTCCTACCATCGTAACGGCCAGCAGCATCGTCCCTCTGGTGCTTATTTTAGACATCCCTATGTGCTCTCGTTGGGTGTCATCAGCTATTTCATTGGGTTTGGTTGGGTTCTCATATACAAAGTCCCTACCCCATATCTCTTTATCGTGCTTCTGTACATACCACATTATACAAAAAATATATGGCGTCTCTCCGAGTGTATCAGTTTCTTTCATTCGTCGGCATTTCAGATGAGAAGGTAAAGACAATAACAGAGGATCAGCGGAAGGATCTCTCTTTGTCTTGACGAGTTTTGCAGCTTATGTAAAATAGTAGTGAAAGGGAAGTGGTTGATGTTGGTGCTGTTTCATGAGGCAAATGTGGCCCCTGCTTTTTATCAGAACTGTAATATGTGTGTATACATGTTTGTGTATGTTTGTCTCTGTGGTTAAGGAGAAGTGGCTTTATTTGGTTACCTAGCACATATTCTTGCGCATAATGCTAAAAAAGCATTACCAGGTTTGATAGTAAAGAGCACGCCGAAACATCATGTTTCGTTGAAAGCACCAGCTTATCATCCACGTAGGCGAGAGACCAGATTACTCAGCAAACCGGACCGAAGAGAAGCGCTGAAGTCTGACCGGGGTGTGAGAACTTGGTAAAAATATATTGGCTCAAATCATTTTACTGGTCATCAGATGGTGGGGAAATACTCAAAACTGAGTCCAGCGTTTCATCTGAATTTTGAAAAAAATGCAGCCCCCTGCAGTTACAGCAAGCAAAGACAAATAACAAAACTTTCACAACAGCAGGCAAGATTTAAAAAAAAAAAAATACATATCATACATCGGATGGATACACAAATTCCAAACCAAGAATGTCCCTCAATCAATGAACGCGCGGTGACTGCCGAGCTGGTTGCAGCGGGGATGCTACTGGAGTTCCACCAGCGGATCGCGGACTTCGATGGTGGTGATGGTGCCGTGCTGGTGATCTATGACTGGATTTGTGGTGACGATCGTGCTCCGGAATTGCAAGTTTTGCTAGCTCTTTGGTTGACTGAAGCTGTTCTAGTTTCTCCAGAACCTCAGTCATCTGAGGCCTCGTCTTCGCCTCTGTGTGGATACACTGAAAGGCAAGAGCTGCCGCAGCCTGCGCGGCCTTCTGCGGATACTGACCCTCCAATTTGGTGTCCATTATGCGAAATACCTTTCGCTTGTCGACTAAATAAGGCTTTGCCCAATCAACTAAATTCTGCTCTATACCAATTCTGGCTTTGTCGACGGCACGGCGTCCAGATAAGAGTTCCAACAGCACTACCCCAAAGCTATAAACATCACTCCTTGCAGTCAGGCGACCTAGCAAGAATCAGCCAAGAGGATCAGGTAACAGACGGCTACAGAATTACATTGGACAGATTCCATTGAGGGTGATTTTTCTTCTTCCTAATCTAAGCAGATGGCTCTTCCAAGATTAACTGAGGTCCATTACTAACCAATCAAGAAGGATATATTAATCTGTGGTATCAGCGATTATTCATCACACTCTTAGCACTATGATTTAGAATAAATATGTTGTTTTTTGTGCTTTTTAGAGGCTAAAACTCATAACACACTGTTTATGCAACCAATTAAGATTCCAGCAAAAATTTTGATTCTACTTCAGGCAAACCCAGAGAAAATAACTGCAAAACTGTGAAATATGGAAACACTGACCTGTGGCAACATATTCTGGGGCTGCATAACCATGAGTTCCAATAACTTGTGTTGAAACATGCGTCTTATCACCAGTAGGCCCATCTTTTGCCAAGCCGAAATCGGAAAGCTTTGCATTGAAATCCTGTACAAGAACACAATAAAATTACATGTACGATGATTATTGCTTGCAAAAATTATTTTGAGAGAGGAGAAAAGCATAGATGTGAATCACATTCTTTGTTCAGCTTACCGCATCAAGAAGAATATTAGAAGCTTTAAAATCACGGTAGATGACTGGCGTCTTCGCATTGTGCAAGAAGGTTAGGCCCCTGGCAGCACCGATAGCAACTTTCATCCGTATTGCCCAAGAAAGTGGCTGGGCAACAGCTGCAGAGACCATTTTTGGGAAATTTCAGTTCCATATGGAAAATGCCTAACAATTAAACAATTGATGCCCATCTAACCAATAGAAGAATATCTTGAATATATAGTTATATACTACAGAGATTGGAAAAACACATCTAACAACTAAAACAGAGAAAATGAAACAACATGCATCTCCTGATACATAAGCTGCATGAGTCTGCAGGACCGCAGGGCTCTAAGATTCAGAAATTGGCTTCCCATGACATGTTAAGCTAAAGAATATTTATTATATATTAAACAGCAGACATCAGATGATGGGAAGAAAAAACGTTTCTGCACCAGGCAACTAGCAAGGACATGCATAAAATTCAAGGTAACCAAGAAAATTTTCTTCAACAAGTAACCAATATACAAAAATTTGAAGTAAATAACTATGATAAATTTCTGCCATACCCTTGAACGCAGAAAATACTCACCTCTAAATAAATGATTTTCCAGACTTCCTTTGGGCATGAACTCATACACCAGCAACCTGTTCTCGCCTTCTAGACAGTACCCAACAAGTTTTACAAGATTTGGGTGATGAAACTGGCCAAGATAATTTACCTCTGCCTGCAACGATAAAGAGTTCATTCTATAAATGTAGATATCAACGAAATGATATCACACAAGTTCCTGATCATTGGCTTAAACCAAATTTGATTCTTTACAAGAGAATAAAGAATATGCACCATCTTAGATGGATAGTCAGTTCTCTTTAAAGAGAAACAAACTAAATATTCAAGAACTGTATCAAGAAAACCTACCAGCCACTCTCTGTGGCCTTGAAATCCTTCTGGTTTCAGCTTCTTGACAGCAACAACTATGCCAGCCCCTGGTCTGGCGGCAGTCAAGGTTTGCTCGTCTATCCATCCTTTGAAAACATAACCAAATCCGCCTTCACCAAGAAGGCTATCTGGACGGAAGTTTCTTGTAGCACTTCTAAGATCACTAAACGTGAATGCCTTCAGATTTGGTGATGACAATATCTCACCCTCAGATCTCAGGTGAGGAAGGGTGCCCAAGGAAGGGGGAATGGTCTGCTCGGAAGGTGCTGATACCGCAGCATTGGTGGAAGCTTTGGATGTATCTGGTTGCATACAATTAAAAGAGAACAGAAGAAAGCATCAGAAAATAACACCAAGATTCTATGAACCAAAAAAAATGGATGACATAGTTCAATACGTTTACTACCATCCAGTGAGCAATGGTAAATTAATAACATAAAAAAAGTGTACAAGTACGTAAACAAAAGCAAACAAGGTATCAATGCACACCAAGTGCTAAAGCTCAATCTACATTCAATGCCGTGGACAATCCAAATAAGCAGACTGTTGTTTGGAGTAACTGCGACAGGGATAAAAAGGAAACCCAGATAGAGAGCAGCTTCTAGTTTTTAGTTATTCTCCCACCCAGATAATTCGTGCGACCGAGAGAAATTTGTTATACCTCATGAAAATTTTAAGATGTAAACCAGAAAACTGCTCGATTTTACAATCTGAAAATGTTCAAGAATCAATGTGAAATTTGAAACGTCAGATACAAGTACAGGAACACAAAATCGATGCGAGATAAGTTCAACAATAAAATTCAGACCAGACAAGCAAGGCTACCCCGTGGATAAATCCTAGAATATTCGTTGCCCTTTTGCTCTGTTCTGGAATTAAATACTGTGTACTTAAAGGCATATCCCAGTCCAAGCAAGAAAACTTAACTCTTCATACACACACAAAGACGAGAGAAGAGACAGACAGCAGAGCAGAGCTTTCTCTGCATACATGAAATCGTAGTAACTGAGAAATACTATCATGTCTCTTACCACTCTAATTTACAAAATGTCAAAAGAACATTTATATAAAGAAAGAAAAACTCAGACCCATTTAAAGATTTCTCATTTTCCTTATTGTGGTTATACTTTATCTCTGAATTGCAAACTGAAGTACAACATCAGCCATCACGTACACATATCCATGTTCAGAAGCTTCGCTAGAAAGATCCACCTAGTCAGTTCGGGTTTTTTTCATTGTGGCAAAAGAAACATAAGGTAGCAACAAGAAGTAAGACCCTTCATTTCCAGTCAATTTCAATAATATTTTCTATAACAAGGTCAAATTTCTTTATGTCGGACTGTCATCGTCTCTGAATATCTCCTGAATTAGGGTTTCACCATTGCTTGACCAATTTGAATTCACCACGAAGTCTATTGGAAAGAAAGACAAGTAAATCTAAAAAAGGAAAAAGGATGGCAGCTGAACAACCTATCTCAAAAACTAACTGATCCAATTCCACCATAACAGTCAAACCTGTAAATCCACCAAAAAAATTTCCATAAAAAGAGCAAAGGAAAAAGAACTAGAAGCGAGGAAAAACAAAACTTCCAAAACCAGCAACAATTCAAAATAGTATCTCCCCAAATGGAAAAGCTCTGCGGCAAAGAACGGAAAAGGCAAGAAAACAAGCTTACCAGTAGTATTCTGATTGCTCTGGGTGCTATTTACTCTGCCGGGTACATCGAAACAATTGCCCATCAAGTCAAGCAAACTCAACAACAAGGCCAAACTCCAAAACCTTTACTTTCTGTAGAAGCCCATGACAGCTAACAGAGAGCCATCTCTCTGAATCTCTTTCCCCGACTAAATGCTCAAACCCCTCCAAATCAGTCTGTGTGTGTGGGGAGAGAAGGACAGAAAGCAGGAGAGAGAGGGAGAATAAGAACAGCAGAAAGAGAGAGAAATAGGAGAAAGAGCAAGAAGGCGAGAGAGAGAGAGAGAGAGAAAGAAGGAGCCGAGAAGGAACTCCCTTCGTCGCTTCCCAGTTCCCACAGAGAAAGTGACAGGCTTGTTTCTGGGGATTTTCCACCATTTTTCCTTCGTGACTAAAGAATAGAAAAACAGATTCGGTTCCTCGAAAATTTTACCGAGGGTTGGTTTTCCCTTTCCTTCATTTTACTACTTTCACAGGCTTTCACTTCAATTTTATTAGAAAAAATTACGAAGTCAGCATCACTTTTATGCAGAAAACAAATTTTTCAGGTCAGTAAATAATTTTCAAAAAGCCACTTCCTCGAACAATTTAAATGTAAAATATTACGTTTAAAGCAAACTAACAAATTTGAACTTCCCACATTCTTTCTCTTATTTCCCCCATGATCTTGGTCACCTTACATGTTTTTCCTCATATTTTGATTCTTGAAAAGGTGTTAAGTCATTGCTTACTTTGTCAACATTTTCAAGGGATCGCCTAGAAAAATTCAATAGCTTCAAATCTTTTAAAGACATTTATATATACAAACAATCAAATATTTCGAAACAACAATATACAAATAAACATATTTGACGTTGCCACTGATGGGGATGATGATTCAACAATCAACATATTGGCAACATGAGAAGGGTGATTTTCTTATAATTCATATGAAATTGAACGTTTTTCATCCGTCTTCGATGATGACGTGACTCTTTAGAAATTTCTTTCAAAATTGAAGGTTTATCTGCATTTGCGCAAAAGATTAAGTGGTTTTCATATCCGTTTTACATTTTATCCATCCATGCAGGAGTGAGATTTCTTTAGTAAAACGTGCTTGCTTTTTTCTAGTCAAACTTAATTTGGATTCCATTATTTTCCACACTGATTTAATGAGATTATAGCTTTCAAACCAATCACATCTATGATATGATAAGGTTTTAGGAAAAAAAAAAAAGGAATTCTGTCGACCAATTAATGGTATAGAAGAACTCAAGCATTTATTAAACATAATTTGCCTTGTTGTCCACTTTAAAGTAACATTTATATATATATATATATATAATCTTTTATTAGATGATTAAAAATTAAAAATTTGCTACACAAAATATCGTAAAGTGTTATTAAAAGCACTGTGAATTTATGGTGAAACGATTATCAATATCTCTGTGCCAAATCATTTGTAGCGATAAATTTTTAATTTTTTACTCGTTTACAACATCCAGATTTAAACTTTGACTTAGTTTGAAGATTGTATATTTCAAACCAACCGCACATGGACAAGCCTGTCAGGCCCTTTTGAATTTGAGCTCCTGACCTCTTCTAAGTTCACATTTGTGTGAAAGAGTCTGGCTGGGCGCTGACACCGACGCCATGCTGTCCAGGAAAATTCTCTATATTTATTATTCCTGACCAAATAAATAAATAAATAAATTGCCCAATACAAGAAAATACAATATTTACATATACATAAAAAAAATCATGTCGCTAATATTGACAAAACAAATATTAGAAAAAAAAAAACCATATCTCCTTAATTTTCTTAGAACGATCGTACACATTTGATTTTCTTTCCACATTTTTGAGTTTCTATACAATTCAGGAAACAATGGGCTAAGATGTAATGCGTCGCAAGTCAAAGCTGGTTGAGACGGTCAAGATGCATAATTCCTTCTATAAAATAACACCAGATATCTTGTTAGGCCCCAACTTTGAACTATTGGACCGAACGTATGAACGCCTTTCTAAAGTCAAAGTGCTTCCAAGCAACATAATTAATTGTTTTCCTTATATGTATGAACTTTCACTACTTTTCCTTTGGAATTGGTGCATTAGTGATGGTACGTCTGCTTTCATAATTTTTATGATGGCCCCATGCATCAGAATCACCATCGGCTTCTTTTGACTATTTCATACAATTATATATGACGTGAAAAACTTACAAGTCTGGCATGTCAGCAAGAGGATCTTTCTATGTGACAAGTCGATATTAGTTAATAGGCTTGCAAAGTTAATTAAAAGGAGCTAAAGATTTATGTTGTATAACATACCACTTGACATAAACTGATAGTAATGATCTTTCCTATCCCAATTGTTATCTAGCACGTTCATGTAATAGCTCGATTAGTGGTCCTAAAAAGATGTGTGGTCCTCTTTTCTCTTTCACTTATAAATGATATATAAGTATGTACCAAGCGCAAAGATAGACACAAGTATACAGTAGACTCTATCAAATTATATTGAGGATTTAAACTCTTAACCTCCTTCAACTTGAAAATTCTAAAGTTTGCTCTTCAATTGTAAGTGAACCGAACTATATGCAATCATTCTATCAATTTTCTTTTCCGGTGAGTTGAAAGTTAACAACCCACTTCACTGATGTTATGCTCTTTAGGGCATTCCATACCTAACAACCGGATCCACTTCTAGGTTCGGGCACTTAGTTCGGCAGATCCCCTCTTAGCAGTTTCGGTTTTAATCCAAAAAAAGATAGGAACCAAGATAACCATCTATGTAATAACTCCCTTTATAAGTTTTTGAAGTTCGTTTTCTTATAATTTTCAATACGAGATTAAATTTTTGCGGTGTTACAATCTACCCTCTTAAGGCACACGCGTCTGCGCGTGTAGGACCCTAAGTCTGAGTATTGAACTGGTTCTAATACCACTGACTTGGCCTACTTCTAGGCTCAAGCCCTTGGTTTGGTGGATTCCAATCCTTCCCCTTAGTCGTTTCGGCTCCAACTTAAAAAAAAGTTAAGAACCAAGACAACCATTTATATAATAACTCCATTTATAAGTTCCTTGAATATTTCTCACAATCTTCAATACAAGACTAAATTTTTGCAGTGTTACACTATCAGTTTATTTGAAGAAAAAAAAGATAATGGTCTTGGTTAAAAATATGGTTACTAATAAAAAATGAAAATATTTTTTCTGATAAGGGATTGAATTTTTTTTATACGATGAAAAGTTTTGGTTGGTGGAGCATTCTTTTTCCTAGCCTTATTTTCGAACAAAATTGTGAGCAGTCTTCCTTAATTGCGCTGACATAGGTGCATGTCAGGCATCAATCATCTGATCTTGACCTTTTTCAACTTAAATTTATGACAAAATATGAACTTACAGTTAATGTTGTGTGCAAAAGTCCATCATAATTCAATATGGTTTGAAGGTTCCTTAAAATCTTTCTCCATTTTCAAAGAGGTAAAGTGAAGCGTCCAAGCGCTTATTCAACCACCCTCCTTCTCCATTAAGCTTTTACCAAACATACCAAAGAAGTACGTTAAATTTGACTGTCAAATGTTCATAAAGGATGAACAAGGCATCTTCTTTTCTTCTAAAAGATTTTCCTATAACGTTCCCAGAATTCTCAGCTTTTACATTGCTTCATTCTCATAAAGTTACGTAATGTTGACGTATTAACCTCATTATTTGACTAAAGAAACTTAATGGTAACTGGATTTAAGACTGATGAAGTCTGTATTTTTCTTCCCAACAGATTAAAAAGATATAGAGCAGCATAATTTTATGCCTGGATTTACGACTGATTAAGTCTGTATTTTTCTTCCCACCCTAAATAAAATACATTGTAAAAAATAAAATTTTTTTGTTTCCCTATGTATTTTTTAGTTGCGAGTTCAGTTTGACCCTACCCAAATCAAATCCAAAAAACCCAGCCTTCGTTTGGCCCGCCCCTGTCTGCCTGTATGGTGCAAATTAAGAGTTGACGAACTTAACAGTAGCAAAATTGATGGGAACTAATTAAAAAAAAAATAAAGTAAATAAGTTTTATTAGGCGGATTGACTCAAAGGGTCGGTGGAGGAGTGGGGCACGGCTGCTAGAGAAGTAACCAGGTCTGTCATTACGATAATCTATAATATTTGAAAGATGCCGGTGGAGTTTGACAAAATTTGACTCTTAAGAGGCCCAAATATTCAAAACAATATTCTAACAATAATCAACTCATATTTCTAAACCAAAGTTTCATGGCATGAGATGCTTCTTAAGGTATAGTAGCGTAAGCAAATTATTTTGAGGAATAGAAAGGTAAAGAGCTCCCAGCTCTCATTTCTCATCATATTTTCCCTGTATTCGATGGCGATGGGTATCAGATGGAAAACCTTAATAGTTTACCGTTGTGTTTGCTTTACCATGGATTTCACACATGCATCTCTTGACATTTAATTGTTTACAAGTGTTTTTGAGTGGGTTGGTGCAATGAACAGGGCGACCGGCCAGTCTTTGTTTCGAATTCCATAGACACCAATTCTCTATGCTACGAACAGGAGATCACCAAGAGGCACTACTCCGAGGCATCGAAAGCAGACATTATAATACTTTAAGCAGATGAGCGGTTGAGACGGGGAGTTCCAACTCTTCTTTGATTAGCGGTGGCATAACCGCATGGTAAGCTGGTGTGGGTAGTTGCCCACACTAGCCTCACAAACTAGTTTAATATATATGTTAATGTTTTGATATATTTGATTGTTATACATGTAAATGCCCCAAAGCGGTTCCGCTAGTATTGAGTAATATCATAAAATACTCTTCCGCTCACTCAAAATTATTTATTTATAGGTAATAGTAGTGTTACTCAATTTGATTACTTAATATTTCCTTGAGTTCTGCTGCTGCCATTAATGACGCAAGTTTGTTGGATGATGAAGGATTGATAATAAAAAACAGACAAAGGATTCGAGATCCGCAGGCAAAATCTTACAAAGTTAATTTCTTTGCATCGCCGCTCCACCACAATGAGAAAAGTGAGACGTGTAGAGATTTGGTTTGCAAAACATTCTTGGGTTCACATCCACGCGTTTGCTTGCCTAACGAGGGACCCCTGGAAGTGGATGGTGGTGTGGACCATGAAAAGAGCCAAATCCAAATCGGCATGGCCCAGACCCGGTTCTCTTGCCTGCCCACGACGGCAACTTGGGTTCCGTTCACATGCAACAATCAAAAACTTCTAAACAGCCATCAAAACTTTGGAAGCAAG
>JAANDH010000032.1:442226-476359 GCA_011799765.1 Nymphaea thermarum
TATATATATATATATATATATATATATATATATATATATATATATATATATATATATATATATATATATATATATATATTGTTGAGACATCTGAACTGGTCGAGATTGCCAAGACTCGTACATTGTCTACGAAATTTAACTAAAAATGTTCATGATTTCATGCAAAACATTATCAAAAAATATCATCCCAGCCTTCTCAGGGGAAGAATTAGTCACTAAGTTGGTGCGGGCATCTTTCGAGTAAGCTCAGATCGCCACAAAACCTGGCTATAAATCAAGGTTAGCCCGGCTCGCCCTTGACTAAGCCTAACTCACCCCCTTATTTGACCTTACTCGACTCTCACTCTTTATGACTCACTCGATTCAGGTTATTTTAAAACTCGATCGAGTCAACTCGCTAACCCGGTGAACCCGGTTATCTGTCAATCGGAGTCCGAGTCACGGATTTGCTAAGTATGGTCTGCAGCCTAAGTCACAGTGGTACGCCACATTAGTGGCGTACCACGTACCGGTACGCCGGTACGGTGGTACCGGTACAGCGGTACGGCCCGGTACGTTTGGATCTGAATCCGGGTCAAATCCAGATCCAAACTACATTATAACTTAAAAAATTAAAAAAATTACTTATGGTTTACTTTTTTTTTTTTTACTTTAACATCAGAAATCTCATTAACAAGATGAAAACATTGATAACTTATTCATTATAAGCATCTTTTTATTGACATTTTTGTTACAATTTGTGGTTTAATTATATATAATAATTAATTTTTAAAATTAATTATATATAATAGTCGTCGTACCCGTACCATGATTTTAAAAAATACCGTACCCGTACCCATACCCTCGTATCCGAACCCGTACCCATACCCGTGTGACATAGTCTGCAGCTCTATTGGATGTGTATGTACTTATTTTGGATTTGGTATCATTCAAGAATTGTGTCTTTCTATAGAATCCACGTAGAATTGTAGATCAGACGGTTGGGTCCTATTTTTATGTAAGAATTTATGTGTAATTTCTTTGATCCAGTGTAGGCAGGGTCGGAGTTGAGATTTTTATTTTATTTTATTTATTTATTTTGAGGCAAACTAGGAGGGTGCGGGAGGAGGGAACACTTGAATATTTATATACCTAAATAAATTTTTTTGAAATTTTTTACAGGAGAAATTTACATTTTCCAACATTTTTATGGAGACCGAATCACCATAAGAAATTTATACCATTTCTTACGATACACCCTCATGAGATAGATACGAGCACGTGGACTAGATTTGATCCAGTTATGGATCAATATGATCCAGACCATATCCATTCTCTGTTCACTTACATCCTACTTTCCTTTTTGCGCTCGGTTATAGGAGCCAGTAAACAAATAGAATCCAAATACTAATTGGATTAGGTGAATGAATTGGACATGGAATCTGAAATCTGATCAGGTCCAACCAGTTACATGCAGATACTATCTAATAACGTCTGAAGGATCTGGATTCAGAATAAGGAGAAACCGATTTGGTGGATCTACTAAATGCTGGATCAGACTTCAGTCAAACCCGCATCCGTCTCTAGCTAAAAATATTAATCTAAAGAAAGTTTCCGACCTGATTTGATGGATAAATATTCTCTGTATCCTTTTGTTGCAGATGATTCACCTTCAATACAGCTTTAGTGACGTTGGCATAAACTAGTAGGAGTGCACCATTTTTTGGAGCCATTATTTAGTGGCTTTGGATATTTAAAATATATAGACTTGGAGAATCCTCGTTGATTTATTGAAAAGAATTTCACAGAAAAGCTGCCCATCTTTTGATGGTATAAAAAAATCATGCTTAAGTTTGAATTTCTTTTGATCAACTTCTTCTTTTATATGCAGTTAAATGCTTATAATGAAAGAGTCTCAAAGTTAAGCGAGTTTTTATTTATCACACTTCCAAAAGTTGAGTATGTTCTTTGTTATCTTTAAGTTACAAGGAAAGGCAGTTGAACAAAAGGCATTTGGAACTTGTGTTCATGGTGAACTTGGACAGTTTTTCTTTTCAAAAGTTAAAAGGACAATGGAATTTGGAACTAACTTGCTTCTTTTCTGTACCACTTCAAAGATGTGCAGACTTCTTGATTTTTCTAATTATAAGCAAACTCAGATTGGGGAGGTTCCTATTAGATTATGCAACTCTAGCAAATTGTTAAGCCAAGGATAAATTAGCCATCCACCATTTCTTGTTAAAATACTTGAAATACTGTAACAAAGCATTTTATGAATTTGCCTTAATGTTTGATATATATATATATATATATATAACAGTAACAAACTATTTTTATTATGAAACGGTCTCTAAGAAACTGTTTGGCACTAACAACAAATTCAAATTGTTGAACTGCTTCAAAAGTTGTTGTAACATAGTATTTCATGAATCTATCCCAAGTTTTGAGGCATACTTATTAATGAATCTATCCCAAGTTTTGGGGCATAATCATTGAATAATAACAATCTGTTATGGTTGCCAAATGACTCGTAAGAGTGTGTTAGAGCTATCACAAAACCAAATTCATAATCCATGTGGTCGAGCAGCTTACCCATAGGGTCAGTTGTTCTCAGTTCATTCTTATAACCAATTTATCCTTACTAATCTAACAAGTTCTTGCTTAGAGTTCAAGAGGTGAAGGTAGAGTTTGATTGCACTTTTAGTTTTGGTGGAAAAAGATTTCCAAAGAAAGTCAATGGGAAAATAGAAGAGGGAAAATTGTTAAAGATGAGGTTGAAATGCAACCGTTCTAGAGATACTCAAGAAAAGAATCTTAGCAAGATCAATCAAAATTAATGATAAATGATAAAAATAAAATCTTTCTACAAAAATCAAATTTAGTTTCTCATGATTATCGTTGCCAAGATTATAGAAATTTGAACTATTTAAGCCTGTGCATTGTGTAACCAAGGCTCATGATGGCCTTTCAAGGTGAAAAACTATGCAAGTTTAATGAAAACAAGTTTTTCATTGCTTGTTTTTATTTGTTCTGCTTCTTTTTTATTTTTTCAACATGGTATCAGAAAACTCGCCTAATATCATATTCGAAGCATGTTTGATAAATCAGAGAGAGAAAAAAAAAAAGAGTAAAAAAAGGTTTGTGCGTTTGATGAGTGATCATAAGGTGTTCAAGTCGAAGACCTTAAATCAAGCCCTGTACTCTCCAAGTTTTCCCATGATATTTCTTTTCCAACAAGTTGAAGATGAGCCAAGCGATATGGAGCAGCTCATCTCGATTTCCGGCCATCGGCGATCGAATTCTCCGGCTTCCGGAAAACACCACACTAGGAGAACGGATGAAAAATGGCATCGAAATATAGAATTCACAACTTTGGTTTAATGCCAAGTTCACTAAAATTATTCCTTGGTGCTTAATTAATACACATTTGCTAGCCAAAAGCGAGCCAGTTTTGGTATGTAGTGCAAAGTCCTGGACCCAGGGTATGGGCGAGGGAATGACTACAGGGACCTACAGGTAGGGTTAGGCACCTCCCCAACTTAACCAATACTGTTTATGTATCCTTTTTAACTAGCATACGAGCATATGATAAGGCATGTAGTGCTTGTTGCAGGCCATTTTTCGGGTCCCACTGAGCTTGTGCGCTCCCAAATCTGAACCATTGTATCATGTCCATATCCATGGTGACAACTGACAAACCCTAAGTGGTGGAAGACTTGGACACCACTAAAGAAAGATGATCTTCTAAGGCAAGATTGATCGAGTTTATCATGCATGTAAAAAGTTCAACTCATCCATCACTAGCAAAATACAGATAAAATTCATGCTCGAAATCATCCGGAAGTTTGAAAAATGCGACTGGATTTGGGAATAATATGTCACACGGATGCGGGCTTACAACCAAATTGGCAAAGTGAGCTAGGCCTTAACTGTCATGTGGGCAGCCATGGTTCAAATCCTATCGCCATAACTTTTAATTTGAATCCAATCGGAAGTCATTTCTTATATCAAACAATTCTAATATATGGTGACATGCATGGTTTGCAAAGTTTATACCCGGATCCGGGTTCGGACTCGATGTTTGAATTATGGTAATTATATAGATCGACTGTTTAATCCGTATAGTTTATGTGGGTAGGTCTGGTTGACTGTATTAGAACTAAAACGTACAAATATGTTGATCAAAGAATTGGCGACCCATTATTGGATCCATGATGATCAGTACAATGCCAGTGAATCCGTAGGCAGTGAAATCTGAACTCAAACTGGTCAAGCATAGTTTTTCAAATTCATAATCGACCAGGTTTGTTTAATTTTTTGCATGCCATTCACATTATTGCAGTTCTTGCTTGTTACCAATAAAAAAAAGGTATTTCATAATATATAATATGGCAAAAGAAGAACCTCACTATAATATATTAAAGTGCGTAAAAGGAACATTAGAATAATATCGTATCAAATATGTTTGCTTTTTCAACTTGAATCTACCCTTTTTGTATACCAATCAACACCTGGAAATGTAGATAAGGGCCCATTTTTCTCCCATGCATAGTGTAATCCACGTTCTGTCGTCGTCACCGTCTCACCGTCCTTCGGCGTATGGAGAAAACTTTGAATATTAAATGAAGAATAAAACGTGAATGGAAGACAAAAAAAAAATGTAGAAATTGCATGAATATGTTCCATCTATGGCCCGGCATTGAGGGAGACTAGTTGTTATATTCGTCACCGACTCACCGTCCTTCAAAGGAAACAAGCCGTCCGTTTAAATATACTCATATGTTTCTTCACTCTCTTGCATTTGAAGAGTGTTTCTAACTCTTGAAAGAACAACTTGGTTTTTATATTTGACAGGCAAAGGATTGTACAGACTTCAGACACAGAGAAACATTTGCAATAATTTTCATTATTTGTTTTCCTTGGAATTGACTGCCATATGACTCCCATCAATTCTGATGAACTGTTTTCTCCTCACTTCAAAGAAGTGGATGCGTGGAATGAAGAACTGAAAACAAAGTATAATCTCACCTGTGATTCTGCAGTAGCTTTGTGTTTCATTTGCTTTTTCTAATTTGCACGACATCTTCGCTTGTGAGTGTCGTCCTTGTTGGGCTTCATGACACTCAAACAACCACCTTGAAAACAACTAAAAATATTGTACATATAGATTGAAATTATGAAGCAAACAATAGAGTACAAAAAGATAAGAACTAGGGAAAAGAGCAGAATCTCACATCAGATTTTCAGCGGTCTTTTTTTACCGAAGGTAAGTGCTTCTTCCTCAGTACTCAAAAGAAGTGAGCATATGAAATGAGGAACTGAAATACATATCCAAAAAATAATAATAATTTGGTTCCTGAGCTCTTTGTTGTAATTTGCTTATGACATCTCTGCTCTCTCAGTTCATAATTCATGGATGGGGTCGTTTGGCAGCAAAAATATTACATGAGTGTTTCATAAATCTACCTTCAAGATTGGGTCAGATTCATAAAACTTTAGAACTAATAATGTTCTAATAATGTTCCATGAATGTGGCCCAACATTCGATGTAGATTTATGAAATACTCAGGTAATGTTCTGTTCCTGCTGCCAAACAGTGGTTTCTGAACGTGCATGAACACTAATGGAAAATTATTTATCGATCAAATTGATTCAGTTTCTAGATAATGTTAAATGGATTGATTGAGAAATGCTCACAAAAAGTAGCAGCTTACCATTAGCCATATTCTAGAATACTGCTAGTTGTGGAGTTGTAATGTAGTAAGCACTTATAAAACAAATTGAAAATTAAAAAGACATGGAAAAGGTAGTTCAATTTTAGTGTTTTTGTCCAAGAAACATCTTTGATGCTCTGTCAGTATTTATTAAAGAAATAAAATAAACGAAAGGTAGAATATTTTATATGCTCAAATGTTGGAATTCTTTGAGTTGAATATTTAGGAAAATGGTTACAATCGATAGCTAGAGAATGAGGCGTAATTTTCACACTTTGTTTTGCCATTTCTTTAGATATATAAACACATGGGTATGGAATATTATAATCTGAGGACAATGCTTTAACGGGTTTGTACATAATCCACCACGGAAAACAGTTTTGGACTTTGGTTAAATTATAAATTATTGTCTAGGTAATACAGTAAACTCTATATTTTTTAACTATATATAGCACTTATTCAGGCATCTAATTTTAGAATCATTTGAGATACGCATACAACTAATGACAGAATAACATCTCTTTATCTGTGTCATCGACAATAACGTGCTTATTGTTAGGAATTTATTATTATATCATATAATTATTATTTTGAATATCAATAGAAAATAAGGTGATTTAAGTATAATTGATCATGTAATGGATATTATTATGTATAGTTAGGAGAGCTAATACAAGCTAATGAATTTACAATTTGCTTTTTTTTTTATCAAGGGCATCTTGATCTTCTTATCATATTAACTCCAGCTCAAATTGGTAATCACTCAGGATAAGGAGCAAACCATTGTTCTCTAATAGTAAAACAGCTAGCTATCGCCAGTTCTTTAGGTGCCTTTTTTAAAAAAAAATGTTAAAAATGGAAATTAGAAAGGCGTGGATATACTGTTAAAATCAAGTAAAACTTCAGAAAAAAAAAACAGATCTTAACAGTTGCAGTTAAGAGGTCGTAATGAATCTAACTATTTAAACTGTGTTTCTTTTGGTTGTTCTGTTAGAACGGGGAAGGAAAGAAGAAAGGTGAAGAGACATCTAATAGGGAATCTGAAAATCAATGGCTAATGTGATTGTATAAGTCATCTTCTTTTATGTTATGCTCCACAGTCCTTTGTTGGACGTCTAGTCACCTTCACCTTGTCGACCACAAAATGTTGCTATATATATGTGTGGGTTGCCCATAATGGTTATGTGAAGAACAGTAGTGGTCCTTCCAGTGTAAAGCATTCCAATACACTGGGGCTATAAGAAGAGCTCAGAGAGCCACATGAGTTTTCGAGCGACAATGGATATTGAGCACCAACTTCAGCAAGGGGCAAGTCATGCTCAAACTGGCACCACCTTCGTCAAGACATGTTTTAATGGCCTTAACGCACTTGCAGGTCTCTCTCTCTCTCTCTCTGTCTCTCCCCGTAATGGTGTCTCGCTTCTCCTTTCTCTTTCGTTTTCTCTTGATAATGGTTTCTCCTTTTTTAAGGTTCTTCCAGCAAGCTTGTTAAACGTTTGGCACCATAGTATTAGCACTGAACTCTCTCTCTCTCCCTCTCGCTTTCTCATTCTGCTGGTACGATAATGGTGCTTGCTTCGTGAAGGCTAAGCAGATTTGTGACGGCTGCCCGAACAAAAAGAGCAGTGCATGTTAGGGATCAGACACACCAGTTATGTTCGACCTGCCATTCATAACCACTGTTATTTGCACTGTTTCATTTTTTTTCTTACAGGAAGGAACAGTTTTCAATTTTGTTGCCTTCAATTTTTTTTGTGTTTAAAACATAATCATAAATAAGTCTTAGGAGTTTTAAACAGCAAGGTTTTTCTCAGTTATAAGGGTGAACTTGAAAAAAAAAAGAAAAAAGATGGAAAAAAATATGGTAGTTTTTTTTTTAAATTAGAAAAATAACAATAGGAGGAAAATAAAATAAGTGAGAAACAAAAGATAAGTAGATTTGAAACAAAAAAAAATTAAAAAATAAAAAACTATTTGACGTTAAAAAAACTGAAAAAAATGAAAAAAAACACAAAAAAACATGTTAAAAACGGGTTAAAAACACTTTTTTTGTTTTTAATGTTTTTTTTTCAAAAAACTGTTTTTTTAGTTTTAAACGGCCATTTAATTTATTATTATTTTTTTAAAAAACACATTTTTTGTGACTATGTTTGAAACTTTATAAAGAGTTCACTTGCTCATAGTGGTTCAAAGATGACCAGTTCTCAATTTGAGTAATCCTCAAGATGATTGGCACAACAGCTGGGGGAAGAGTTGTTAGGTGGCAAGTTACTATTTCAAATTTTCAAGCATCAATTGTTTGTGCTACCAAAAAGATGCCATTGAAGTAAAGCAAACCTTTTACCTTAGAGGGATGAAGGGTTTGGTAGGAACTTTGGCTCTCTTTTGGACTACAGTCCCTGGTTTGGGTAGCATAACCACTAGTTTTTTTTTTTTTTTTTTTACGCCAATATGGTACTCTCGATACAATTTTCATGAATAAGAACTGTAGGATCGTGGGTCAAACCTAACCTTTTCCCATCACTTACAAAGTCAGAGGTTTATTCAACCAAAAGCAAGCAGCATAAGGCAAAGAAAGGAACCACCAGTCATAACAAATTGGTTCAATGTCAAATAAAAGCCAAGGAGAATGGCTACTTCACTTTAGACAAGTAGGTGCTTGCCGCATCGCTTCGCTTTGGCTTCCTCTTAGTCAAGCACTCACTCCTTTTCAATCTATAGTTGGCATTAGCTCATCAGTGAGAAAGCATTCCTTTCAAGTATGAATAGTGTGTTACTGTTTGGTAATTACCCCCAAACTACGAAACAGTAACAATATTGTTACTGTCACCAAATGTTTCCTATAAGGTTATTGGAGTAAAAAGAAGGAAAATAAGGAGCTCACCTAGGATTTTCTTGTCTTTTCGAGCACCGAAACCTTTGGCCGGAACCAGTAATCAGATTCCTCCCTTCTTGTGACACATGTTAAACAGACAGGATTGAAGAAGAGTAATTCGATTCGCACATACAAGCACTTTCTGTCTTGAAGGTACTCTCAGTGACCTATTGAAAAAATGGGCACTAAAGTTTTAGAACAGAAGTATTGCTGACATGAGTTCACGTTTCAAGAACCATAAAATTTGTTGCATGTGCTCTTGTTGGGTGAAAATTAAACTAGCTGACTCGTGAGAGCATAATAGCTCATAAGTTAGTCGGCTTTTTATAAATCATGTACCTTTCACGAAAACGGCCAAGTGGATGGACACCCGTAAGTTTTAAGCTGAAACACAGTGGGGTAGGCGACCGACAGGACAAAAAATGAAAGATAGTGTTGAGGTTGTGCTGCCAGAGATGGGTTCTCAGGCTGAGAGAAGCTGCCACTGGTTATTACATTGTCTAGATGCCGCTAAGTTTCGCGTTTCAATTTCAGGTGCAGTTTCTAGTGGTAACGGAAAAAGGAAAGGAAGAAGCTGAAACACAATGATGAGACCTGAACTTTGTCTCCCTCTACCTTGACCTTTGTCACAGTGCTATATTCTGAAAAGCACAGTGGTGGAGAAGATTCTGCTGAGTTTTCCTTTCTTTGAGCAAACCTATTAAGTGGTATGATCAGTGGGGGATTTTTCATCAAAAAGAACCCAAAAAAAGTATTTTACTTTTTTCAATGATTTAAAGGTGTGAAACAACAGAATGGTCACAAGGGCTCTGCTGACCTTTGTTTGAACGTTACAAGTTGAAAACCCTTAATAAGTTGGCAAACAAATGAAGTTACTGTTTTTAGTCAGAACTTTCTATGTTGCGATGGGTAAAAAAGATCAGTATTTTTAAGAATTGGAGTTCAAATCCCTACCTGACAATGAAGACCCATAAATGAAAAGAAAGAACTCTCACTAATTCTTTCTTCTTTGCAGGAGTTGGTATATTATCAATACCATACGCACTTTCAGAAGGAGGATGGGTAAGCTTGATCTTTCTGGTTCTGGTAGCTGCTGTATGTTGCTATACAGGCATCCTTCTGAAAAGATGCATGGAAGCAGACCCACAGGTCAGAACCTATCAGGATGTTGGTGATCTTGCCTTTGGTACTAAAGGAAGAATCACAATCTCTGCTTTCTTATTTCTGGAGCTATTCTTGGTAGCTGTCGAGTTTCTTATACTAGAAGGTGATAACTTAGCAAAACTCTTTCCTCAACTTAGTTTTAGAGTAGGGGGACACGTGATTGGAGGAAGCCGAGCGTTCATAATCATCTCTGCTCTGGTGTTTCTCCCTACTGTTTGGCTCAGAAGCCTGAAGTTGCTCTCTTATGTGTCTGCTGGAGGTGTGATCGCATCTGTGGTTCTTGTGGCTTCTGTCCTTTGGGCTGCTACAGTTGATGGTGTTGGTTTTCATCAGAAGGGAGAGGTTTTCAGGCTTAATGGCGTGCCCACTACAGTCAGCATCATCACCTTTTGTTATTGCGGGCATTCTTTATTCCCCACAATCTGTTCTTCAATGAAAGACAGAACTGAGTTCCCTAAGGTGAAGTTTTTTCTTTGTACGAGCTTGAAAGTGAACTTATGCTCTCTCTCTATATGCAGGGAATCTTCTTGAGCCATATGGAAATTTTTTTTGTTTAACTTTTTTCTGTTTATGTTTACAATAGACGCGTGCTTTCGCGCCCCACGTTTTGTAATTTAATCACCACGAATTCATCTTGGAAGATTTCCATTTAGGAGGGCTGCTTTGTCTATCGGTCTTTAAAAAGTCTCATTTCTGAATTTTTTGTATAAAACCCAACTTTTGGTAGCAACTGTGAAATGATGACCACCTATATCATTGCCCTTAACTATGTCTAGAAACTCAGTTGAGCCGGAAGATACGATAGTAATATCCTTCTTTTCACAAAGCACAAACTGTACATAGTATAAAATAGCATATTTTCAGCCTCTTATTTTAGCAGTTGCCAGCAATAGTTGAATCTGTGTCAAAAGAACTACAAACGTAAAGCTTGTTCTTTGTTTATGGTCGAGATAAAAGCCACTGGCCCCACACGCACACGGCGCAAGTGATCATTAAATATTTCCAAGTCTTGCACGTCATCCTTTCCGTAAAAAAATTACAATCTATGATATTGTATTGCAGGTACTGTTTGCTTGTTTTGTCATCTGCACGTTCAATTATGGATCAATGGCAGTAATCGGATACTTGATGTATGGAAATGAAGTAAAGTCTCAGCTGACGTTGAATCTTCCGGTGGAGAAGCTAAGCTCCAAAATAGCAATATATGTCACCTTGGTAAATCCTTTGACCAAATATGCACTGATCGTTACACCAATAGCTGCCACCATTGAAGACAACTTGGTGTCAAAGAGCACCATCATCACCAGCCTCCTAACAAGGACCACGCTAGTGGCAAGCACTGCCCTTGTAGCTTTGGCTGTCCCATTCTTTGGGTACATGATGGCTTTGATAGGATCATTCCTCAGCATCACAGTTTCAGTATTGTTTCCATGCATATGCTACTTGAAGATCTGCAAGGGCTACAGAAGGTCCAAGCTTGAGGTCGCAACAATTGCAGTGATTATGGTAGTGGGGTGTTTGATCGCTATTGAGGGTACCTATAGTTCTTTGCAAAAGATTATACAGCATCTAGGGTAAGTGAATTGCCAGATATAAAAGGTCCAAAAGAAAATATAGAAATATCACTTTACAGAGGCGGCGAGGAATGCCAGCAGTATCTCTTGTACACATGCATTCATGTTTCAAATGCCCCCTTCAAGTTGTTTAGTACTTTGGAATGCAGTCCCTCCCAGTGAACAATAATGTAGATAACCGTCACATATAATGTCACTGCAGCCAAAGCAGAAGAATATAATGATCCAGAAAATGTAAGACCTTGTCAAGTCGATGGAATTTCCAGCAAAAACAAACTATAATTCTGAGTTTCCACTTAATATTGATAATTTTTCGTTGTCCTAAAAGCTATACAAAAATTTGTTTGGTTCTGTAGGTCATAAATTAGAAGCTGTCCACACTTTTTACCACATGTTTTATACCGCAATCGCACTGCAACCCGGATTACTATTGATGGGTCCTCTAACAGCCATACCTTCCCTTAGTTCCAACACATTTTCCCACTGAGAATTTGATGCATAAATGTTTGATAACAGTACATAGTTTCCACTGTAAGTTGGTTCCAACTCAAGTATAACAGACATGATTCGCCCTGCCAGAGCATCATTTCCATGGTATTTACATGCTCCAAGCAAGCTCCTCCACACTACAGAATCAGGCTTGAAAGGCATAGACTCTACAAACTCAAATGCCTTAGCCACCAACCCTGCTCGACACAGAAGATCCACCATACATCCGTAATGGTCCATGCCTGGTGCAATTCCATGTTCCTTAACCATGGAATTGAAACACTGAAGGCCCTCATCTACCAATCCTGCATGACTACATCCATGTAAGACGCTCAGAAAAACAACATCATCAGGTCTGAATCCTTCCCTTTGCATCTGAATAAAGCGAGTAAGAGCAGCTCTTCCATGTCCATGTATTGATAGCCCCTTAATCATTGCCGTCCAAGAAACTAATGTCCTTTTTCTCATTCTGTTGAAAATCTGACATGCTTTCCCCAAGTTTCCACATTTTGCATGCATATCAATTAGTGCATTAGCTATCACAGTGTTCTCCCCAAACTTTTTTCTCCTGACGTAGTCATCTATCAATTCTGCAAGCAAGGAATAGCCAGACTTTGCACATGTACAAAGAATACCCAAGACGGCAACCTGATCAGGTTCAATATTTTGAGACTCCATTTCCCAGAAAAGCCTCAGTGCTGACTCAAACAGACCATTTTCAGTATAGCCATTGATCAAAGCCGTCCATGACACCACAGTTTTTTCAGACATTCGATCAAAAAGTTGGTGAGCAGTACTTAACTGGCCACATTTACAGTACATGTCCACCAATGAGTTACAGACGAAGACGTCCATATTGACCACATTCTTCACCACATATCCATGCACCATCTGTCCCAATTTCAAGTTCGCAATATTAGAACAAGCGGAAAGGATGCTAACAGCAGCAACCTCATTCGCCCTAAAATTTTCGTTAATCATAGCACAAGACAGCCAAAGTGCCTCAAGAGGTTGACGCTTCTGAACATGCACAGCAATAACAGCATTCCATGACACCGAATCCCTGTAAGACATTCTATCAAACAACTGACGCGCGACCTGTACATCACCAAAAGAACCGTGCAATTTTAGGAGAGCAGTTTGTATGATCAGGCCCGAACTGAACCCCATTTTCAGAACATGGCAATGGACCATCTTGCCTTCGCAATACCTCGAGGATACGACACAAGCCCGGATCAGAAACTGAGCCGTGAAACTATCAACCTGAATTCCTCTCTTCCTCAGATGGGCGTACACCAAAATCACTTTGAGTGGAGTGCTCGTCTTCAAATAACCCCTAAGAACTGCGTTCCACGTGAAAGTACGTGCGTTTCCAATCCAATCAGCGATCAAGAAGGCGTGGTTCAAGCTCTCCAGAAGATGAAAACCGGCGGCGAATTCGACCAATTCGGAGGCCACGAAAGGGTCGCGGACGAGTCCCGAGGCCACTGTTTGAGCGTGGATTTGGTAGAGTTGGTCCACCTCTTTGCATCTGTGGAGTAGAGAAAGAAGGGAACCAAGGGACGAATAGTTGGCAGTTGATGCTCGCGCCGATAGACAACGTTGGAATGATCTGGTCGCCACAGGAAAAAAAAGAATAGCCACGATGCGAAGAGATCTCATAAGAGATGCAGAGAATGATCTGCATGTGAGAGGTGGGAAGAAGGAACTGCGAAAGGGCAAGCCGCCACTAATAGACTAATAGTGGGGAAGAAGACGAAGCCTGAAAAATATCGCGTTTCAATGTCCAATGTACTTAGTTGCAAAATATCGCTGATGTTGAATGTACTGAGGTATCACTGAGGACATTACTGCCATATTTGCTATAGTTTTGATGTTCTCCCGTTTTTCCACTTTTATGACTGTTGGATTTTTTCTATGTAGTGTGTATATATATATATATATATATAACTATGTCTACTTGGTTAAGCCGAGATACAGCACTAGTTCCCTCTTTGTTCGTGAGATCTAGTGAACAGAAATAAATTTGAAGTAGAAGAAGTACAAACAGTACATAGTCTAAAATAACATATTTTAAGGTCCTTATTTTGGCAATTTCTAGAAATACTTCAACCTATATATAAAAAATACAAATCCAAAGCTTGCTCTTTTATCTATATATGGTTAATAGATTATAAGCCTCTAACCTAAATGCATACACACATCCTTAATTGAATATCAGGTCAGCAATCTACACCAGCATATCTTAGTATAGTTCAACAAGACATCAAAGGTCCGTTATTGTTAAAGTTTATGGAAACTATTAAGACAATTTGCAAAATCCAGTACAACAAATTTTTAAACTCCAGTGCATTAAGAAAATCTTCCGTTCAGCTTCTTTCTGGAGAAGAGCGAACGGCAGGTCTTATCCATCATTAGATCCAAGAAGACCCTTAACTTTCTTCCCGTTAGAAGGCAGCGCTGTTTATGTGCATGTCCGGTGTGTACAAGCACGTGCTTTTGTGTGCTCTCAAGTAGGTGCATGCTCGTGTACTTAGTCTGCAAGCAGAGTAGATGAAGACTACACATTCTTGATGAAAAATATTGCTCAAACAATTCCACCCCAAAGGTTTAGTTTCACTTGGTGCTTCCCCTCCCCAACACACACATGCATACAAACACCGCGCAAATGCGCTTGGAAAGACATGGAAAGAAGTCTATACATCAGCAGGAAACAGTAGTCTTGTACTAAACCATTTATCCGACAGACTACACAAGTCCTGCTGTCAATTTGGCATCTCTAAGTTGAACTGTTACAGTAGTCGGAAGCTTCAATGCAATGAGTTCAGTGTGTGGTTGTTTTCTTGAAATCAATCTTGTCAACCTTGACTTCTCCATCAATCAATTCATAGACATATACCACAACACGAAGTCCATCAATGTCCATAAGGACAAAGCTGGGATTAACATCATATGTGATACTGCTATATGCACCTGTTGCAGAGCCAGGGTTTATGACCACGCCTCCCTCATGCTTGTAGGCCTTGAATTGGTGAGTGTGGCCAGTAACAAGGATGTCCACCTCCAGTTGCCTCTGAAGCATGGCTAGAGAATCCAAGTCACCCCATGGGACAACCTTCATTTCAAGCAAAGACGAATTAAATATTGCATGAAACAGAAGAAAACAAAGCAAAACCAGGTCATTAGGAGAAAAAAACCATCATAATTTAGTGGTAGGCCATCTGCATTCCTGTTCTTCAGATATGATTAATAAGTTGTGGAAACTGATCAAGTTGAAATTGCTTAAGAAGTTATATAACCAAGCGTGAATTGTCATTATTTCTTGATGGTTCCTACGCTCCCATGTTCACTTACTCAGCAAGCTTCCAGTGTCAAAATTGAAAATTTAGAAAAATGAGAAACCAGATCTTCTGTTTAGTATTCAGATACTAATGTGTCAGAAGTAATTGAATTGTGGCTGTCAGCCTATCAGGGAGGGACTCGCTTCAACTCTCCTCCAGGTATTGGTCACCTGTTGTTGTGGAATGGACAGATCTTGGAACCCTAGTTGGAGTGTGCCCCTGCAGTTCAATGTCTACATGGACCAATATACTTGCTGAAAAGAATGTCTACAGGTATCCGGTGAAAACATGTCACATTTGTTCGTTTACTCTGCTCATATATGTGGATGGTCTGATCAGTAAAAACACAGTGTTCTAGAAAGGAGAATGCAACATCTATAAAGGTTCTGTAGAGGTTCAGAAAACAATCAAAGACCCACAGTGCAGAAAACGTAATTATTCAAAAAACAGAACATACACCCGAAGAACACATTTAAGGCGTGAACTGTGAACCATAGCAATATAACATGATCAATCGATATGCAGGCTCAGATTGTGATAATTAGCAGATATTATTCACATCCTGCCAACAGGTAACCAACTAGAGAAAACACATATACAGGCTATACATGCACACACACACATAGATACGTCCGGACAGTTTAGCTGAAAAAGAAAAGCCTCTATGTGTTCATGTATGTGTACAAACAATAGGAAATGTATGCGTGCAAGTTGACTGAAAAAGTAAGCATCCAAAAAATTAACGGAAGTGAGGTCACACAAGAAGAATCATACCTGATGGCCATGGCAAAGTCCAAGCTTAAACTGGCCAATCGTGAGGGTTTTAGTCTCTGGATAGCGTGCATCCTCATCATATTCACCACGAGTAATGTGCAAGTCCGGACAAAGACTCTTCAAGTAATCATGGACTTCCTGTATAATCTCAAAAAGAAAATTGTTGAACTTAAGGAAAAGCAAAGTCCTTTATGAGAAAGAACAGAGCAGAGAAGAGGAAGGCAGAAAAACCAGAGATTAAAGCCTACAACTGTCGGAGACCACTTCAAGGAAAGCAGGCCAGGTAAGATGGAGAAAAGTATCTGAACGGCAGGAACCGAATTTGATAAAAATAGGTCAAGAGAAGAATGCTATATTTCCATACTAATCCTGCAGTCATCCATGTACGACTGCAAAGTTCAACTGTATATGCTTTCTTCTGACCTCATACAGCATGAGTGTTGTAAACAAGCCAACGCCAAGTAGCAGACTTTGCTTTTGCATCATTTAAAGTTTTAAACTACTTCCAGATCATCTAGATGACAATGAATTCAGTTTCAAACTAAGGACAGAGGTCCAGCTATACAGTGTGAGAGAAATTCTTAAACCATGAGAAGTTTTTCCACAAAATCATCCATCAGCCAATGTTATATACACTCTACTGTTGTGCTTTTTTCTGATGCAACAGAAAGCTGTCAACAAGGAAGCGAAAAGCAAAGCCCCTTCAAGAGTACATATCGCGCAGGGACATATTGAAAACCCATGAAATTTAGCCAGAGAAATCCACAAGAAACTTTCTTAACTTGTTTAAATAATGACAGAAGCAGAGATTAGGACAAGAAAGAACTGATGTCTGGTTCCCAGTTCAATGTACAAAAAATTCTTCAGCATCCATTGGGATTCTCTTACAGTATTTGGCCAACATATAAACGCCAACCTTTTCATCTACATGCACTCCACATACCTAAAAAAAGTTTAATATTTCAAACTGGTGGGTCTTTAACGTAAGAATCAGCGGATGAAGGACCAATCTTTTTAGCTGATAAATTTGCAGACTAATCGATCCCTTTTAAATTTGGTTCCTTGGAGTCTACGCTCATGATAATCTACCACAGCGGCACACATGCAGGTAGTCCCCGCTAACACCAAGGAGAGTTGACAAGGAGTGTATCCTTTTCAAGATCGCAATCTAGATCATCATAATTGTTGATTCTAGAATCTTCACCGAAACTTTCTTCTCTTATTCCCCCAAAACGTTTAGAACAAAGAAGCAAGACTCTCCCACAAAGCTAACCTTTGCACGAGAAAGAAATTACATCAAGAAAAGGGAAATCGTGAGAAATGAAAAAGAAAAGCAAAACGATCAATCAAACCTAAACCTACCAACAACCACGATACACTTTCCGTATAATGGCAAGATGGTTACCTTTATGCACAGATTTCCGGGACAAATTATGTGCTGAATCTTTCCGGGAACAAGCATAGACTTGAATTTCGCAGGCAGATCGGCTGCTCTATGTGGGATGTGAAGATCTCCAAGGGCAAGCACGAGCACCATCCTTCTTCAACACCACCTTACGATTCGCTTCAACCTGGAAATCTCATAACAAACGGAAAATGGCGAAAAGAAATGATCAGACAACTGGAAAGGAGAAAGAAGACCTTCTTCCGACGAAGAACAAAATTATTTTCGGGTAGTGTTATAGTGAAAAGAAAAGTAGTTACCCAAGGTAAACATCGACAAAAGGTTGAGATTTGAGAAGAAAAGTAAGATAATAACCTTTTGAAGATCCAAGAGGATACATGAAGGGAGAGAACGAAAGAGAGAAACCACCGGCCAGTGCGGGTTTCGAAGTATGCCGATCTACACCCACCAGGGCTCCCTCCTGGAACCAGGTCGGCAGTTCAGTAAAATTCGGGTCGAGTTCCTGCAGCTCAGGGGGGTCCGGTTCAATATTGCTCTCACCAAATCTAGATCTATTTGATGGGTCTTGTAGAATATAAAAAAACCAAAGAGACTATATAATGTGGAAATCCAGAAAAGTAATGTGAATCATGAGATCAAACAGGTTATTGAAAACTGGATTGTTTTCTGGTTTATAGAAGGCCTGGATAACCTTTGGGGCCGTTTGTTGCCCTAAACTCTGTTGCAAATTAGGTTTCATGCAAGACCTGTTACAGAAAGTTATGGTTTATTTGAGCCTCAAGCTGAGTTTTCCAAAAATTTTATTTTGAGAAGATTCGAGTTTGGAGTGGAAATGTGAAAGTTGCCCACCTTCAGTTTTTCCAGAATGCAAACTCTGCTCGAGTTTCAAGTGTTCTCTTTTTATTCAACAGATTTGTTAAATTTTCAGAATCAAGTTACTGTCATCAATGGCAATGCATGGGGTGCCCACACCAGCCCATCAAAAATTTCGTGCGCAAAATTCAAATTTACAAGGTGATGAAGAAAAAATTAAGTGGGACACCCACATCAGACCTGGGCCAGTGATTCAAGTGCCCTTCAGCCAAAAAAATGTAACTCTGCCACGGATTGTATACAAACAAAAACTAGGTTACATAAAATGTGAAAATCAGGTTTCAGGTTGTTATCCAAGCAAACTTTGGTTTTTATACAAAACCAAGTTTCTACATAACTGGGTTTTGCAAAAATCATCTTTAGATGTGCATCAGAGCCCTTCTCTCAAAATATAGTTTGAAGATAGTTGCAATATCCATTCCAAATTAATCTTTTACCCATAATAATATGAAAAGGTGGTCGGGCTTCAGGATCTTCAAGAACAGTGGTGCTGAGTTTATCGACCCTTTTGACTTAAGGGTTCTGTTTCTTGATTGAGGCAAAAGGGATATATCTCAATGGTAGAATATCACCAATCCTTAGTGAAAGTCATCGATTATCTACACCCTATACCATCTTGTTTGCAGAAATTACCGAACAGATTTGCAGAGATTACTCAACAGAACTTTGAGAACAAATGCATTTCACTGGGTGACTGAATCCCCTTGCTAAATGTGTTTCTGGTTTTCTGGGGACTTATTTAGACATTTATATTGGAATTTCTTAACCAAGAAATTTCTCTCTCTCTCGCGTCAACATATTGCACATAATTTTGGCTTGGATTGTTTGGTTGAAAATTTGCACACTCAACTTGAATACATGTAAATCAGATTTTACTTTGTTTTTCCAAGATTTCGATGTCAATCTGAATTGGAAAAACACAGGTCACTAGGTATATTAGCCACTTGTCATGAAACATTCCCCAAGTCCCTTATGTATATAACGAAAAATAAACGGTGTGAAATTCCAGCACCAGAAGAGTCAAATAACCCAGGTGATCATTACTTGGTAAGTTCAAGGATGAACTTTACGGTACATACTTTTAAAGGGAAAGTAAACGGTATGACAAATTGGGGTAATCTGTTCATTCAAGTCAGACGGCACAGAATGGTTTGAAATGCAAACCAAGAAATCAGCTTGTCCATATATCCTGACAGTTGGTGAGGATGAAATATCACGTCTTTGTTCAGGTTTTCAAAAATGTTTTTGGAAGACAAACAATTTACCAACTTTTTGAGGAAAATTTTATGTCACTAACATCTTAAAGAAAAGTCATCGCTTACCACTTAACAGAAACCGTGAAAGAAATATGTAATAGAAGTCCGGTTTTCCACATGCAAGAAAACTGTCAAAGCACAGTACAAACACGGTTTGCTGCTTCGCAGGCTCAAACTAACATCATTGGACAATGGAAGGCATCATGCATCTCCATGGCCTATCAAGGTGAGAAGCAACTCCCGGTAGTCACCTGAGGTATCATCCACAATGGCTTTGTCCAACCCGACATCATTCACTTTGAGGTATTCCTCCTTGATCTGCTTCATATCAACTTCAGCTCGTGTAACCACCACCCTGGTTAATGCTCCTTCATCAGTTCCAAGTCTGTTGATTGCCTTGCTGAGAACGTCCACAAAGTATTTCTCTGGAAATACTAAGCATTGTATCGCTGCTTTCAGTGCACATAGATACTCATCTGTGGAATCAACCTTGAGATCCTGAAGACAATGAATTTTAGGATTTCATATTTCTGAAAAAAGGAATGGATTGCTAATACTGAAAGTACCATGATCGATCTCTACCTCGTCCATAGACTTCCCAAAAGAGTCCTTGTAATGGTTAAATGTTGCACTCAACTGTGCTTTGCTACGGGTAGTCAATATCCTGATTACATCTTCATGATTCACAGCATTGCCCTTTATCTTGTCATGCAGTATCTCTGCCTCTTTCTTTGCAAGATCACTATCAATCTCCACTCCAGGATACCGATATGAACTAACTAGACCCACCAAAAGCTGAGAAATCACATAATCATTTAGTACAAGAACTGACATTCAGGACAGCCTTAAAATTCAGGCATGCATTGTGAAAGGTTGCACCTTTTGAACCTTCGGAAGAAGTTTACTAGTCATGAACTCCATTTCCAACATATAAAAAAAATTTAAACACCATATTATGCTGCATAACAATAGACAAATGTTCCAATATGACTGTAAAAAATTCAAAAGGCATAGAATTTGATTATTATCTGCAAAGATAACCACAGGGGCAGCAACATCGCAGTAAATTGGACTGGATAGTTATTGGTTCATTCAGACAACTAGGGGCAGAGAAAACCATTGTCACCCACGTGATGATCCTAAAATTCGAAACTTATAAACTGTATGAAGTTCAAACTTACTCAAATCTATCTTCAGATGAACAGACAAAGCAAGAAATGCAGTTATTGGTACCTCACATTAATAATGATCCTGGAGAAATGTCAACATACGTAGATGAACTATGAGAAAGATAAAAATAAAAAATAAAACTGAAAATGGAAAAGCTAAGCATGAGAGACAACTATAAGCGTGAAAATATTCATGGTGGAACACTTACAGCATGTCATTCATGAGGAATGTAAATACAAGGGATGGAAAGAGAAATGAAAGACCTTCACATAAGAAAACTCCTATTCCTGTTGGGCATCAGAAAGTAATGGAACAGAAAGAATATGGCAATCCATGAAAGGGCCTCACATGAGCAAGTCTAAGTCAATAGAGATAGAAATATACTGAGTGCAAAGTGGATACAAGGAATCATGGACATGAATCCCAATGAATTTAGAAAAAAGAAAAAGGACATAATGATATGCTTGAGGAAAAAGATATATGCACCTTACGGTAGCCGCTATCTACGTGTGGTGCAACATCCTCTTCAATTGATCTCTTAAAGTGAGCATGATATGCCTCTCTAACAAGCAGTAGTTCCTTTGGAGACCTTGCACATGCTATCTCTATGAGGACAAGGTTTTTAGGATCCCACCTCCTAATAGTTTGATTGGCCAACAATGCATCACGTTCAGCTGGGTCCAAGGTCCACAGAAGCACAGCACTCTGGTTTAAAATATTTTAACAGCCATCAAACATGGATTTATTTAATGAAATTGACAAAGTTTGCGTCAGAGAATACATTGACACCTTAACTAAATTTTTTTTCCAGCACTTGCTCAAAAAGTAAAACTAGACAGTGATCATGAGCACAACCTCAAAGTCATTTGAGAGCTCCTCCTTTAGATCCTTCAGGAGACTTTCTCCATAAAGTTCAGAATAGGTATTCCTAATTAATTTGAGTTGGGCTGCATTTCTGTGCCCAATTATGGAAATGATCAACTTCTCGTTTGTTCCCCAACCTGCAAAAATAAGTGTTATTTACGTGAAGAGATGGATTGATAAAATAAAATATCAGTTGCATACGACATTGAAATTTGTGCATTTCAAAAACACCAAAGCCCTGAGATTTTTCAAGGATAAAGCAAGTGACTGGAAAGCCAGATGACAAAATTTGACTGTGTAAGTGATGGGCATCCAGTTCTGCTCAGTTGAGTTACGATCAAACTCACAGTTGCAGAGATGCAAGGTGAATATTCAAGCAATGCCTCGAAACATGCATGGATACACAAAGTGCATCTGAGTAAGTCAAGTTCCAACTCAGCCTACTATGATCAAGGGGCAATCCAAAAGCTGGCTAATAATCTATCACAGTTTCTAACTTGTGAAGGGGTCAGATTGGAGTCTCATTTCCATGATCAAGTAGTGAGAAATGTTTGTACATTCGCTACGCAATTTTCGAACGAATTCTGTAATTCAGCAGTCAAGCGACCACTCCTGCAACCTTATTGCACTAAGGCAGCACAAAAGCTTCAAAGATTGAACTTGCGTAAAAGATATTTGATGGCACAGAGACTTAAGATTGACTTGGTCACTCCTCTTGAACAAATTTATCATTATATCTCCCTGCTAATGCCTTCCCACTTTCAGCATGAAATTGGTTTGATCAACATCCTTTATCCATAAATGTTTTTCCAATTTCCACCACGACATAATTAAACGTCGGAGCTCATTCATAAACTCAGAAGCTCGGGTATATCACTCTCACAAAATATCAACCAGATTACCATAATATTCACATTCAAAGGCATACTCGAGGATAGAGTGGCCAGATACGCATATAATACCAATCACATAAATCAACGTCAAATTTTCACCTGCAAATAAATGCTTTATTTTAATTTTTTATAGATGAGTGGTTCATGAATTTCTCCTTTTATATTAGCAAGGCAACTCATTCCTTTACCATAATTCTTCCATCTCTCCAGCCATAACCAAATGGATACCTAATCAACGGATAGGCTATCTGTGGCGAACAAAAAATGATGCTTATAAAGATCATTTAGATTATGCACACGAGAAGGATTTTCAGGAGAGAGAGGGAATCTAAAAAAAGCAAAAGGGAAAGGGATGCCCATGAAACCAATCAGTTGCTTCACAATTGTGGGAAATGATAGGAAGTATAGAAGAGTATATATCACAGTAATAAAGGATCATAATGCGTTTTCATTCGGAATCCATAATCCCTGATCTCCATTCAATCACACGGACATGAGACAATTTTTCGTGTTCAACATCATTAGCGCAATGTCGATGACGATCCTAATTGTTAGATGGTCAGCAGTTGTGCACAGGAAAAAGAAAACAACTAATAAGTCGACAATGTCTCGGGAGAAAAGTCAGCTCAAGCAAATTGAATGAAGAAAAAAGGACAAACCCACGATAGATCTTGTGATCAAGTTGTCGAATGGCAAGACTTTCTTACGACTGATAGATGGAACACATCGATTCTAGAAGATGGCATATAAAGAATTCAAGAGAGGATGAAAGACAGAGAGAGACTTTACCGGCAAAGGCAGCTCTAAGTTGCTCGCAATCTTCGGATGGAGAGGGGACGGTCGGAGGAACGATCACAGTCGACATCTTCAAGCCTTTCTCCGATGAAAGCGAGATTGATCAGACTTCTTCCGACACGGCCTCCCTGTCTGTCGGCACATCGACGGGTCTACTCTTTTTTTTTATACTTAGACCGATGAAGGGCCTTGGGTTCCTCAATTTGCAATGGAAAACCCCAAGTCTTCTCTCTCTGATTGTTTAGCAAAATCAACTATCCACGTACAAATTATCAATCTGAACGAATGATTTGTGAAAGTTCCTTTTCATATTTCCCTTTGTTACCCCCTAACTAATTTCATAGTGTGGCTAAGGTAGATAAAAATAAAATTCTGAAATCATGTTGTAACAGAATTGAAGCTTTCTTTTGAATGAATAAAACTGTTCCTTCTCTTGTTTGTTTCTTGGCGTCGCCAACGTGCAATTCTCAGGTCAGTGAAGGAACCATTTATGCGTTGTTGACAAAAAGTAGAAATTGATGGGTCCAACTTCTTTCTCCTTGTTCAAATGATACTTTTCAGCCAGTTTTCTAAAAAAACCTGGTTTTATAGAAACCAAATTTTTTTAATGAATTTTGACGGCCCCCAAAATGCTCCAATTATTTTAGAACTCATTTTTCAAAGGGGCTATTCTGCTAGTTTCTTCAGTAATGATCTTTGGCTATCAATTCAGTTCACATAATCAAAGATTATACTAATTTTATAATACGGACAATATATTTCAAGAGTAGTTCTTCAGGCGTTGACTGTAACAAAGGAAAACACTTTCCCCTTTATGCAGCGGGTTAAAATTTACAGGTAAGATACTGAAAAAGTGCATGTGAGGGAAAAAAGATAAGAGAAGGTGTCAAATGCTGCCTTTTAAACTAGAAAAAACTTTCTGGAAAATTTGTCCCATGTTTGTTTGTTATGGAGTAAGGTATGGACAGAGCCATCGCCTAGAAATCATTGTCGACAGCGGCGAAAAAGTGCATCGACTCCACTGGGGATCGAACCCAGAATCTCTGGTTCCGTAGACCAGCGCCTTATCCATTGGGCCATGGAGTCTTGATTGATACATTTTTGAAAGTGCATGTTTAAAATGGTAAAAGCAATAAGATGTTTAGCACACCGAGGGATCATGTGAAAGGATTTTTGAGGTTAGTCAAGTGATTTCTCGCATGGTCTTAAAGGGGAGGGTTGATGGGAGTAAGACTGCTTATGCAAATGTTTAACATTACTCTTAAGTGAAACCTTGTGTACCCATTTATTGCAAAGGGGCGTTGTGTTTTTCTTTTAAGACTACATCTTTTCTGGACAATCACTAAATCCTAAAGATTTTTTTCACAGTATCAAAAAGCATAGCTGATCGGTATGAGTATAGCACTTATGATGTGTCTTCTATTAGATTTTTATGGATACTACGGTGTCATACACAATACTCAAGTTGAAAAGTGCATTGTAGGACCATCGACATATCGAGAAAGAGCAAATCACATATCTGCCTCTCTTTCTTAGTAAACTAAGAATTTCTATCTTGTAGAGACTGCTATAAGCCAGTTCAAAGCATTCACCGCAGAGGATGGTTGTGATTCAGCACCTACGCTTCATTCCTCAAAGCTTAAGCAATGAAAATTGTACAAGGTAAGGCTTAGGGTTTTATACTAAGAAATCAAGACATGTGCTTGACTAATCCCGTCATATGCTTCATTCCTCTTCCCGTCACCCCCTCGTCAGTGAAGACGAACCTTTTGCTGATAATGAGAATGATCGATCTTTCACGTATATATATCTCTATCTAGTGACAGAAAGGTAACTTGATTTGGGTTTATTTAGAAGAAGCTGAAAGTGGGTTTTCCAAAAACTTGATTTTCAGATGAATCGAGTCTCAAGTGGAAATGGAAAAGTTGCTGGTCTTCAGTCTCTTTTTGGAATGAAGACTCAGTCCAGGTTTCAGGTGTGTTTTTTTTTTTCTCACCAAATTTCTTGAACATTCAGAACCTAGTTATACTAATCCAAGTTACATAAAATGAAAACCAGGTTCGAGGTAATACAAAACTTGCTTTTACATTTTGAAAACCTAAATACAGATCAGGTTTCTAAGTGGGTTTTTTGTGGAGATATAGTTTTCATCATGTAAAAGTTTAGTCTTGTATTGCATATTGTGAGGGATTTTCAAAAAGTTATAAGGGGGTTAGTTATGTGATTGAATATACTGGTTCTTAATTTTTGTAAGATTGGAACCAAAGCCATTAAAGGGTAGGCTGGGATCCATCAAACTAGTCAAACTAAGTCTTTACAATAGTATGAGAGTATATTTCAATACTCAGACTTAAGATCCCACACACAAATTTGTGAGAGATCTTCAAGGACTTATAAGCCAGTTACTTAAATTGACTGTCCTGGTTGTTAATCTTGTTCCTAATCTTAGGGTTGGAACTGAAGCTGCTAAGCTGTGTGTTGAGATCTAGCAAACTGGGTTGTTACACTCAGCAATTATCTTTACATTGTTTTGAGGATAGTTGCATTGCCAACTTTCACATTTTAATGCAGTATCTTGAAATGATGAGTTCAATCTCTAATCCGTTTTTTTCGTATTATTTTTGCATCCGTGACAACAAGAAAAGATTTGGCTTCAAGCCGTTCAAGAATAGTGCCGTTGAGTTTCTCAACTCTTCAACTTAGGCTGGTCAGTTACACGTCACATTTTATTTCTTAGTCAAATTCTTCGATTATCCTTAAGTATATTATGAACTTTTCGATAACCCAGAACTTCTTGTTTGCAGAAAGTGACCAAAAGTTCTTTGAGAACAAATACATTTCACTGGTAAATGAATCACCTCTCTCTGTGCGTTTCTGATTTCTTTGGGGTCTGATTTATGCGTTTATATTAGTTTTTTTTAATCTTAAACCAAAAAAAAAAAAAAAATCATTGGGATACTTTACCAAGTCACTAGCTACATCAATCACTTGGCATGAAACCTTACCTGATGTATATTAAAAAGAATAAACGGGTGAAGTGCCAGCACCCAAGGTCCAAATAATCCCACATGAGCGTCCCTTGATGAGCTCAAGGATGAAAGTTGGTGCACGTCCTTTTAAAGGAAGAAAAAGGTACGATATGTTGGGGTGATCTGTTTAGTCAAGTAAGATGGCAAACAGAATGGTCTGAAATGTAATTAAGAAGTCTGTCTGTCTATATGCCCTGACAGTCAACTAAGGATGAAAGATCATGTCTTTGTTCAGTTTTTCAGAAACATTGTTGGAAGACTAGCAATTTTGCCTACTTTTTTGAGGAAAACTTTATAAGCATCACCAACATCTTAAAGAAAAGTCGTCGCTTACCACTGATGAGAACTTGTCAAAGAAATAATGCCAAATAGAGATCCAGTTTGGTAATGCAGAATTTCCTCAGATGCAAGAAACTGTTAAACCACAAACGCAAATACAGTTGTCTGCGACACGGAAAAGCAAACAACATTATTGGAGAAAGGAAGGCATCAGGCATCTCCATGTCCTATCAAGGTAAGAAGCAGCTCCCGGTAGTCACCAGACGTATCATGAGCAATGGCTTTGTCCAATCCAACACCATTCACTTTAAGGTATTCCTCCTTGATCTGTTTCATGTCAACTTCAGCCCGTGTAACCACAACCCTGGTTAGTGCTCCTTCATCTGTTCCACGTCTGTCAATTGCCTTGCTGAGAACATCCACAAAATATTTCTCTGGAAATGCTAGGCATTGTATTGCCGCTTTCAATGCACAGACATACTCATCCTTGGAATCAACCTTCAGATCCTGAAGACAGTGAATTTTATGATTTCGTATTCTTAAACAACAAAATGGATTGCTAAATATTGAAAGTAAGATGACCAATTTTTACCTCGTCTATGGGATTCCCAAAGGAGTCCTTGTAATGGCTAAATGTTGCACCCAACTGTGCTTTGCTACGGGTAGTCAGGATCCTGATTACCTCTTCGTGATTCACAGCGTTGCCCTTGATCTTGTCATGCAGTATCTCTGATTCTTTCTTTGCAAGATCATTATCGATCTCTGCGCCTTGATAGCGATATGAACTAACTAGACCTACCAAAAGCTGAGGAATTGCAGAATCATTTAGTACAAGAACTGAGGTTCAAGACAACTGTACAATTGAGGGATGCATTGTCAAATATTACACCCTTTAAGCATAAGTTGCTCGTGGTTAAAATTCCAACCGATAAGAAAAGCTAACAGCCACATTATACCGCATGAAAGGAGACAGATGCTTCTACATAATTATAAAAGGATCACAAGGTAACGGATCTCATTATTATCAGCAAAAGTAACCATAGAGCTAGAAACATAGTAGCAAATTGGATAGTTATCAATTACAGCCAAACAAGAGAAGAGCAAACTATTTTCACCTATGTGAAGATCGTAAAATTTGAAATTGATAAACTAGAAAAGTTCTAAACTTTTTATCTTCAACTGCACAGACAACACAAGAAAGACAGTTGCTAGTACCACTCGTTGAAAATGATTTTTGAGAAATGTCAAAATACATCGATGAAATAAGAGGACAAAGAAAAATAAATAAACCTAGAAATGGAAAAGCTAAGCATGTGATACAACCATAAGCTCCAAAGTATTCTTGATCTCTGAAGCACTTATATAATACCTCTAATGACACATGCAAATTCAAAGGATAAAAAGAGAAACCGAAGATCTTCACATAAGAAAATACCTACCCCTATTGAGCATCAGAAAGTAATGAAGCAAAAGGAATCTGGCATTCCATGAAAGAGCCTAACATAAATTTAAGTCACGAGAGATAGAAATATACTAAGAATGCTAATTGAATACATGGAATCATTGGCATGAATGCCATTGAAATAAATAAAAAATTAGAAATAATGATATGTTTGAGGGAAAAGATGTATGCACCTTACAGTAGCCACTCTTTACGTGTGGAGCAACATCCTCTTCAATTGATCTCTTAAAGCGAGCATGATATGCCTCTCTAACAAGTATTAGTTCCTTTGGAGACCTCGCACATGCTAATTCAATTAGAACATGGTTCTTAGGATCCCACTTCCTCATAGTTTGATCCGCCAAAAAAGCATCACGTTCAGCTGGTTCCAAGGTCCAGAGAAGCAAAGCATGCTGGTTTGAAACATTTTAAACAACCATCAAACATCGATTTATTTAACAAATTGACCAATTTGACAGAAGAGAAAATATTGATGCCATAGCTAATAATTTTTAACAGCATTTGCTCAGAAAGTAAAACTAGGAGTGGCAATGAGCACAACCTCAAACTCTTTTGTGAGCTCCTTCTTTATATCCTTCAGGAGACTTTCTCCATAAAGTTCAAAATAAGCATTCTGAATTAATTTAAGTTGGGCAGCATTTCTATGCCCAAGAATGGAAATGATCAACTTCTCGTTTGTTCCCCAACCTGCAGAGATGAATGTCATTTATGTGAACAGATAGAATACTAAAAAAAAATCAGTTTATGACATTAAGCTTTGTGCATTTAAGACTGTAAAAACAGTAATCCCCTATGGTTCTCAAGGATAAAGCAAGTGACTGGGAAGCCAAACCACAGAATTAGTTGATGGTAACCCATAACTCCGCTCAGTGAAGTGACAATCAAACTCAAACTTACAGAGACACAAGGTGAATGCTCAAATTAATACCTGGAAACATTTACAGCCATACACACTGCAATTGTCTGTCATGTTCAAACTCAGGTTACTATGTTCAAGGAACAAGTCAAAAGCTGACTCCTCATCATTGGTCACGGTTTTTTATTTCTGAAAGGAACAGATTTGAGTCTCATTTCAGTGATCAACTAACGAGCACCCCACATGCAGGATGGAATGTTGTTACACTCTCATGAATAAGCAGGTACGCGAATTCTTGCAAGAATTCTGTAATTCAGCAGTGGAGGGACCACTCCAGCAACCTTATTGCACTAAGGCAGGAACAATGTTTTAAAGATTGGACTTACATAAAAGATTTTTGATGGCACAGAGAATTTAGACTGGCTTGGTCATTCTTCTTGAATTAATTTATCGTTACATTTACCATGCCAACGTCTTTTCACTTTCAGTTTGAACTTGGTTTTGACACAACAGCCTTTACCCACAATTCTTTTCCATCATGACATACTTAAATGTGGGAGGCCATTCATAAACTCAGACCATCAAGTAGTCACCGTCACAAAATATCCTGCAGATGACCATAATCTCCCAATCGAAGACATATACAAGGACAGAACGGCCAGGGAAGCATAAAATACCAAAAACATAAATCAACCCCAAATTTTCACTTACAAACGAACGCTTTAGTTTTTGAGACGAGTGGTTGATGAATTTATCTTTTACAGCAGCATAACTCATTCGTTTACTTTTCAATCTCTCTAACAAAATGGACAGTTACCTAATGAACGAACATATTAGCTGTCGCAAACAAAAAAAATGTTTATAAAAATAATTTTCTTTGTTTTACGCACAAGTGAAGGATTTTCAGAAAACAGGGAATTTAAAAAGAAAAAAGGAGAAAAAGACTTTAGCGATACCACAATTAAGAAAAAGACAAAAAACCATAAGCAAATTAATAAATTGAGGAAAAGGGAAAAGGATAACCATGAAGCCAATCAGTTGCTTCACAATTATGGGAAACAATAAGATGTTTAGCACAGTAAAAAATAACGATGTTAAGGGATCATGATGCCTCGTCATCAGAATCCTTAATCTCTGGAATCTCCATTCGACCACACGGATATGAGACAATTTTTGTGATCATGATCGTAATGTTGATGACGATCCTGATGATAGTAGTTAGAAGGTTAGCAGCGATCATGCCTTAGGAGAAATGTCGGCGTAAGTAAATTGAATTAGGAGATTCAGGTCAGACAAATCCTGAAAAGTGCTGACCCTTACCAGGAAAGGAGAAGTTGGAAAAAAACAAATACCCAGGATAGATCTTGCGATCAAATTGTCGAATAGCAAGATTTTCTTATGACTGATATATGAAAAGCATTGATTCCAGAAGATGGCATATCGAGAGAGAGAGAGAGAGAGAGAGAGAGAGAGAGAGAGAGAGAGATTTTACCAGCAAAAGCAGCTCTCAGTTGCTCGCAATCTTCGGATGGGGTGGGGACGGTAGGAGGAACGGTCACCGTCGACATCTTCAAGCCCTTCTCCGATGAAAGCGAAACTTATCAGACGCTTTTAGGATGAAAAAGCCGAGTTTTACTTCCGACATGGCCTCCCTGTCTCTGTATATCATCATTTTGAGAATTTTTTGTTCAGCGGCTACTCTTTTATTCTTAAAACTGATAAAAGGCCCCACGTTCCTCAATTTACAAAGATAGACTGTAGCTCTTCTTTCTCTTTCTTTAGCGAGTACCAACGATCCACAGGCTTGCGGCCAGCTCTAGTAAATGACTTCATATTTTCCTGAGAATTCCTTGTGTTTATTCATGAGAAACAGATATAATGGTACCTGCTAAACAGATACAATGTTACCTTGAATAAAATGTGATCTTAATCTATTATCTTCGTTAAACTGGCCTATTTATATATATGTATACATGGGTGTGGCTGAGTATTCCATAACTTGATCCAATAAGCATTTGAGAAAAGAAAAACAGTGAACGAGAAAAAATCCAGAAGCTTTCTTGTTCTGATAGCTATGAAAGCCCATCAAACAATTCCTTGTATAACGCCTAACATATTTCACTCCTTCGCATCGGAGCAATCATGCTTCTGATGCGCGCGTGCCAGGGCAGCCAGGAGTTAAAAATTGAAGTTTCTAAAACTTGAAGCCAAATAAATAGCTCCCAGATGCACTCGACTGTAAAAAAGAATGAAATACTAAAAATAAGGCGACTCCACTGGGGATCGAACCCAGAATCTCTGGTTCCGTAGACCAGCGCCTTATCCATTGGGCCATGGAGTCACCATTGCTTTAGAAAAGATTAATTCTACTCACGTAATTTGATTGGTAAGTTTCCACCTCAAAATAAAAAGATACCTCTGAGCGACTCCACTGGGGATCGAACCCAGAATCTCTGGTTCCGTAGACCAGCGCCTTATCCATTGGGCCATGGAGTCCTTGTTGATGATGTTTCCACATAACATTATAATGGAGGACGATCATTAGACACCACCTACATCACAACTGGAACAGGACTTGTATTTCAGTGAGAAAGTATATGAATTTCACGACCTATAAGATCCCAAGCAACTTACTGGACACTACATTCTATGTGCAACTTGCCTACGTGTTTAGAAATTATTGCGTCCAAAAACTACTCCACGAAAACTGAAAAATTAACATCGAGTCCCTTAGGTGTTGGGACTAGACCCTGACAATGACCCACTACATGTTCATCGACTTTATTCACCACATGGGTCCATGCCTGCACATCTTCACAGCTATACTGCATCAACTCAAACAAATGAATTCAATATCAGTGCAACTATAAGAGTCTAATTTCCTCATTTCATCATCAACCTCCTTGATACATCATATCTGCCATGCTCAACATTATTAATACAAAAAAAAAAAAAAAACGAGAACATGCTTTTGCTTTACTAATGCATTTCTTCGAGGGCTTGTCCCTACTCCTACTTTGTCTTTTTTTCTCATAAAATATTCTAAGGACAGATGAATAAGTTCCAAGTTGAATGGCACCAATATCAAAGCGAGGGGCCCACACATTAATTCTCTTCCGTTCAAGTTCAAACGGGGGATCCACGAGTTCGGCCTTATTAAACCGGAAATTTTGTCTTAGTGAATGACACACGCAATAAAGAATCCGATCAAGACACAAGCGTTCCAAGTTTGTGGCTGATATTGGTAGAATCCGCGCTTATAATATTCTAAGATTAACTTAGACATTGTAAAAGTCACCAACTGCGGCATTACCTAATTAGTTTAATGCAAGTTGGAATTTGTTAACGTTATTGGCTTTAAAAAAAAAGATTAATAACGTGATAATGAGTGGGAGCATGTTTTAAGTTGACAAAAGCAAGGGTAGGTGCCTGACGGAAGAAGAGGACACATAGCTGTCTCATGAACCCCACAATGCGTGCCAAAACTATATATTAATCTTTTGTTGGCGCATTTTTTTAAGTGGGTGTTTGATTTCATGAACGTGAATCTGACCATAGTATATTAATGGAGTGCTCCCGACCAAAATTTTTTACGTTCATATTGATGTTTCAGAGAAAGTTTCCTCGTGTATAAATTGGTGCCTCATAAAGATTAAAAAAAATCCAGAATTTTCTAGCTCCGTCAAATTTCAGAACCAATTATATCTCGATGTAATTTATGCGCATGAAATTATTGCAAGCTGTTCCATTTTAACATTCTAAAATGTTGAATAATATGTCAACGTTTTTAATGTGGTTCAGATTTTCAGTTTGGGTCAAGGTTGTGTTTGTTTGAGCTTGACGGGATGTCCTCAAGACGCTCTACAAAATTCTTTCTAACATTGTAATGTTTGCATCAACTATACGTTTGAGACATTCCGTCCACCCCAAACAAATACGTGCGTCGTAAATAAGGACATTTCATATCCAGAAAACAACCAAGATAATCTACTAAATATAAAAATTCAAATTTCATAGGTACCATCACGTGAGTTCAGGTTTGTTCTCTCGTGCCAAGAGAAGCGACCGGTCGAGCCAAACTAAAAAAATTTGATTTTTTCAATATATTTTTTTTTGCGCTCACCTATATGATGGCCTAGACGCCCCCACCTCCCTCCGTCCCTGCTCAGTATGAATGTTTTTTTGAAAGTGTCAATGTCAATATAATGAATGCTAGGATACAGACAACTTTCGTCTCTGATTCAGAGACGAGCAGGTTTGACAACTGAGAGAAGGAAAATTTTCTTGATAGGAAAATACCATAAATGAGATTTAATGGCACGGTGCAAACACGTGATTATGGAATGAATGGGCCCCTGCTAGACATACATATCCAGAGATGCCCAAAACGACACTGGATTGCTTGCCAGGGTGGTTCCATTATTTCTTCCCCACTCCGTCTATAATCTGCATTTTATTTTTTACACGCACATAAATAAGAGCTAATTAATTTCTTATTAATTCATTATTATACGACTGATGTTTTTCTTATGATCTTTTGTGAAAACAATATAAACAGGCTTAGACAAAATAACTCAGGAAAAGATAATCCCTCTTCTAAATTTAGGTCCGAAAAATCCAATCCGAATTTATTAATCGAATGTCAAAATCTTTTTCATATCCTATTTTTTTTTTAATGCAATTTAGTTAGATATCATATCTAATTGACATCCATACTCAACTTGAAAATTCTAAATTGAGTTTGCACTTGTTATTCTCATAGGCAGCGAAAAGTTAGCTACGCAGGCCTTAAGGCCCCGTTTGATTGTCGGGGTAAATTTAACGAGGTAAATTTACCGGGGTAAATTTTTCTGGAAAAATTTTCAGGATGAAATTTCTCCCTCTTCCAATTTGAGGCCATGTTTGATGGTCGGGTGAAATTTAACGCGGTAAATTTAACACTGTTTGATGGACAGGAAGAATTCAACGTGGTAAAATTAACTCTGTTTGATGCAGATGAAAATTTTAACGTGGTAAATGAATTTGTTTTGTGTCTTCTCTTCCCACGTCTTTTTTGATAACCTTCCGCAAACTCAACTTCCCCGTTTCTACAACAATCCATAAAAAGCAACAACAAAATACTTCTTGACTCAGATTAAGACAAAAAATGTGAAAATAATCATGCATCCTCTGATCAACATACCAATAGCTTTCTTTCTCGCACGAAATCACAAAAAAGAAAACCTGAAACCCAAAGAGGCTTGCTCGTAGCACCAACAAACGCTGAAACATCCGACATAAGCTTGCATAAAAAAAGCTGAAACATCCGACATAAGCTTGCATAAAAAAAGCTGAAACATCT